>KV751322.1:2178886-2211102 GCA_001698575.1 Mola mola | reverse complement strand
CTATTTTATGTTTCAATGGGCAATAAAAAGCGGGATTACAAAAACAGTTTACAAATGAAATATTACTCTGTCAATATATAGTTTATATAACAAAGGAATACACAACTCACTTTCAAAACAATCTATAAATACAGCCTTTAAAGGGAAATTAACAAATTCACAAATCGGGAATAAGGATTTTTAATCCGGTATTTACAAGTGCAATTTCTCTTCCCGTTTGCATTTCCCTTTGCAGGCTGCTTTTCTTATCCCGTTAGCTATTCGTTCCTTGTGGCTAAAATGGAACAATCTCTCTGGCTGGCTGTCACTCGGCAGCTCGTATGAAGACGTTACCTGACCTGGTTTAGTTATGCCGTGGGTGTGTTTTATGGATCCCGTGAAATGCAGCCGGACTATTTCACTCATGCAAGTAAAGTAAAGTCATTTAAATCTGCCTGAAACTGCACAGCAACATCTTTTAACAGTTACAGGGATTCAGCGGCATCCAACCTGTGACTCAGGGTAACATAACACGAGGACGACACTAGTGACCCTTTTTGTTACATAAAGTATATGATGACATAATATTCCATTTGTAAGTTTACAATTACCTTATTTATTGAGGAAAACGTTTTATTACTAATTTCATGACACTCGAGGGTCTCCATGCACCTGGAGCCGACGTCTACTCTGGGGTTTCTGCCGTCGCAACAGTCGCAGTGTGCTTGCTCACCGGTGAAAGTTGGGTTCCTCTTAATTACTAACTGAATTAACCGACGATGGAAGAGTTGGTCTCGACCTCCCCCACATGTAAAGTGACATGAGATGACTTTTGTTGTGAGCTGGATCTATAGCACGTGTCAAATAAACTAAATCAGTTTGCAGTTCCATCTCTCCTGCAGCCACAAGCCTAGAACAGTAAACACTGCAGTGATCTAAACATCACCAGTAACAGACAAACAAAACTGTTTAACGTCTCTGAATAACATTTAAAGGCTTTAACAGGGCAAGAGTCAGCTGACGACATACCAAACTTACCTCTTACCCAGAATAATGTCCTCACCCTGTGTAAGCAAATTTGCCTAACTTACGTCAACTCCTACTCGTGCAGGAATGTGTGCAAAAGTAATGGAGCGTCTAGCCGAAATCGAAGCCTTGAAAGTGGCATCAACGGCAAGAAAATAAAAGCATAGTTTGTATGGATGCCTGGTTTGGTGCATCTTTAATGCCTGGCCTGAGTTTGTTTATCCATCTTGCTAACCCTTGTGACCCTTGGGAAATGGAGGCAGCCATGACTGTACACTGTTTTAAAGATCCTTCTACTTGCCCGCCTCTCCGGCGTGACAGCCGACACGCAGTGAAGAGTCCAGCGCTCACTGACACGGCCATGAATCAACAGTGGCGTCTGAAATAAGATGCCTGGTTGTTTGCGCTGGGGTGATTTCGAAATAGTGACACACAATTAAAGAGGGAGGAGGGAGAGCTTTGGTCTCACAACAACAGCTGGAGCACAAAACATGAGAACTTTATCAAATACATCCGGTTGTCTCGTATCTGATTGTGTCATATTCAAAAATAATAATCAAAGTAAGTGTGGCATCTTACAGCGCAGCTTCTCTTTTCTCAAAGCTTCCCTCTCCTCCTCCGTCGTCTTCAAGGTTGGAGGGCGGAAGTGGGACATGACCATGAGGAACTGCTCGAAGCTGATCTCTTGGAAGGAACCCACCTCATTCTGGTGCTGATTCCTGTGTCACAGAAGAAATCCATTTTTAGCCCGTTTCGGGCCTGGACAGTCCAACAACAACAGCCGGAGTTTTCCAAAACCCGAAGCAGAGAAATTATACCCAGACCGGCATCATTGAGTGTTTTTCGAGGATTTTGATCATCCGGGTGCAGTCACGGCCACAGAAGTCCAAACCAGAAGAAAACCATTAATCATGTGTTTACACCTTCCCCTTCAGGTTTCTGTTGAGCGTCTGACCTCAGCACTTGTGAGCAGAAGCCACATGGACAGAAAACATGTTTAGCAGACAGCTCCTATCGTGTTTTGTCATGTTGAGCTTGGGCTTACATGGAGCTGCCGGTTTTAAATGTGAACAGCTCTGCCTTTACATCCCTAAAAACATCAGTTAGGTGTCGTTTCATGTCCTGTTAATGGCACCATTGTCTCAATGCAACAGCTGTCATCTAACAGTTTCAGCCTGTTACGCCGTTTAATTGGACATGAGTGTGCTGTGAACAAACACTCTGTAAGAAAGGGAATGCGTGTGTATCATGTTAAAACACAGAAAAGGCATTCAGTTATTGCTATTTCCAGGCTTGTGTTTCAATGAAGATCAATATCTTATTATCAACGGTTTACTACACAAGCTGGCCAAATGTTGTTACTTTACCCAACAGATTTTTCGTGACTGTGACCGTGAGAAAGACTTTTTCTGACAGATGATATAAGGTTTCGGCTCTGAAAATGATAAAGCTAATTAATAAGAGGGTCAGTTGAGAGGGTCAGTCGCCGGCGCCCGGACAGGAGTGGTGTGGTGTAGTGTGACCGTACCCACCTTTTGTCAAAGAATGCTTCGATAATTTGCTTTTTGATGGGGTTATTGGCCAGGGCTGGGATGCTGTCCAAGTGTTCTTTACTGCGGCGTGACAAGAGAGGGACCAGTATTATGAAACAGACACAACAGCACTGAACGATATTTATAGGATGTCACGTGAACGGTGACCCTCTGCAGGTACCTGCTATGTAAAACTTGAGTCCCCCCTGTGATTTGTCGTCCGCAGCTACTTGAGCAGGGTTTAGTGTGTGTGTGTGTGTGTCAGCTCTGTGGGCGCATATGTTATATTTGCCTGCGTGTGTGCGTTTGCATTTGCTTGCCCTAAGCGTGTCACCATATGTTGCCTGTTTGTGCCTGTGCCAGATACCAGAAATACCCATAATTCAAAACTGCCCCAGCCACCGTGCAGGTCTTCGGTGGTGAGTGTAAAGGGATGAATTTTTTCCATTAAAACCACAAGTGGCTCAAAGGTGCAGCTTCTTTAATTCCATTTTATCATTTTTAAAAAAAAAATCATCTTACCTTATTGTCTCTTCATTTCCACTCAGCTGTTGGAATCTCTTGTGGAGGTTCTTAATCTGCTCCAAGGAAACTGCACAGGAGAACATGAATGTACGTCAGTGTCACACCCATCATGGCTCCATACCTACAGTGTATGTTTATTGTCCTCCTTTTATTGCTTGTTTAGGGATGTAAAACTTATTAATTCTTTGCCTGATTTTTTTTTCTTAATCTGCTCCAAGGAAACTGCACAGGAGAACATGAAAGTACGTCAGTGTCACACCAATAATGGCTCCATACCTACAGTGTATGTTTATTGTCCTCCTTTTATTGCTTGTTTAGGGATGTAAAACTTATTAATTCTTTGCCTGATTTTTTTTTTCCCATAGATACTGGATCATGATCAAAAGTGACACCTATTTCTAGTGGACTGATCGGTTGCAGCTATACTATCAGTTTTAATGGCCAAGCAAACACACTTTGCACCGGCACAATTGTCTCTTTATGCCATTTCAAAGCACTCCTTCAATCATTAACTCACTATGTGCCCTCTGAAGACTTTAAAACAGCAGAATCAGGCTCTGTGGGATTGTTTCTGTAAACAGGTTGTTGTTTATTTTAGCGTACAAGTGGATGTTTGTGGGAGAAAATGTAGCTGCTGGGTGTGCGGTGAGAGAGACGAGTGAGTGGATGTTGTTGCTTCAGTGCAGGTGCAAGATGATCAGTGCAGCTGCAACAAACAACTCCAAATACCACAGATAGGTTGAACATATGAGAAGCTGTGGCCTCCATAAACTCAGTGTAATCTTCAGATTTCATCAGCGGGTCTATATACATCTTGGCGAGAAACGGAGTCAGAGCCCCACCCTGAGAGGGGTCAAAGTCTCACCCCGTGGCTTCGGGGTCAGTAAATGTGGGCTCTGTTTGGGATGCCAGCCATATCCTTGTTATTTAGACTCAGCGCCTCACTGCAAGCAAAGACTTTACCTCAGGAAGTCTTACTAAAATCTCCCTAAACATAAGACTGCACACTTCTGCTGTTTGTTTCTTTTCTTTGGGGCACTTGTCCACATGGGAGAAGAGGGATAACAAATAAAGTTCAAACTGATAAAGCAGGTACACCTACACTTTTAATCACAGTGGTGCCAATACTAAGAATGCACACGCAGAATGTAATGTTGACACACAGACCGCTGCTTGTTCAGTTTAATAAAGTGTCCGCGCGTGGAAAACTAAAACAGCAAGTTGTATTTGTGACGGTTTCGGTTCATGTTTTATTTCCTTGACGAATCTGTCGGATCGATTTAACGACAACAGACCTGAGCCAGATTATATAGCTGTAAAGAAATGTTCCCGAAGCGGTTGCTTCCTTACTTACATCCAGTTCTATCCACCAGGTCCTGGTGCTTGTGCTCGGAGCGCGTCTGCGAAGCCCCCATCGTTGCTGTTCCGCCGGCGCGTCAGGACGCACGAGCTGGCTCGACTGGCCCGACCGCGGCGGCTTTTACGCGTCGCCGCCGGGCTGTCAGCGCGACTTCTGGCATCCCCATGGTCCTAAATCCGCCCCGCGCGATCCTTTAATGACCCCCCCACTCTGCCCGTTTCTCGTGGGCGGGGAGGAACGTGGCCATTTAATTCAGTAAAATAAGCCAGAGGGAAGCTCGGAAAAACGCTTTATTTTGTGTTCTTCCTCAAAGCTTTCAGTCACTTCTGTTTCAAGGCAGTGGTGTCACAAGACCACCGAGCTATGACAGTCTACAGGTTAACAAATTTCACTTGGAATACAGGAAGAACAAGCTCATTTAAAATGATAAAGTTGACTTGATTAAAAGTCAGTTTACAAAAGTCTCTCGCGTGGCACTGTAATTGTAACCGGGGGTTTGGATTATATGGCGGATGCTTGTTTGATAGTTATTAGGATATGTGTGGTTAAGGGCTGGAAGAGGGGACACGCAGGTTCTGTGTAAAAAAACATTCCTTGGTTTTTAAATGAAGGGAGATTTACAGCACCTGGATGCCCATTCTGAACTACCTCGCCCACTTAACTGTGTCCTTTACGTTTCAACTCTTCTCTCTTCAAGGTGCTTGTATGTTTCAGAATTTTTCCAAACTGTTTCGTTAGCAGACATGAGGACCCTCTAGTTCACATTGCTTCACAGTTTGGGCTTTGTTTTCACCACAAATACACTATGGGGTATTTAAACACTAGTATGTGTCTACAAACTAACTGGCTTTTCTGCAGGTTTCTGAACGTTTGGCCTTTTCCCACATGTTCCTAGACATGGAAGTGGCACAAACCACTTTAGTTAATCACTTTTTTATCCGTTTCCAAAAATACTGTATTCAGACAAACATGTAAACAGGGAATGGGAAATTACTACGTGTGACAGAGCAATGGCTAATTTGGTCTGTGAATTGAGAATGCTTGACCAGTTTTTGGTTAATCAGGTGGGGAAAGGTGTTGGCTACATGGCAGGAGCCCGGTCCTGGTTCCCACAGCCAGGTGCCAGTCTGTGGTAGAGCTGCCGTACTGTGCCCAAAGTTTCACTCATGTCCTCCGGGTATCGTGTCCGCACCTCGTCATTGGCAACATAGTGGGTGTCGGCGAACTCGGAGAAGTAGCGTCCCACCTCCGGGTGGCCGATCTCCAGGGGGGCCGAGTGGGGCTCCAGGTTCTCTGAGGAGCAACAACGAAACCAAATTGAGATTCTGATCGGGGATAATGTGGAGTGAAACAAGTTGAACCGAGGTTAATAAAAACTACGACAACTCGTATATTGAATATTTTGTTCATCGTGCAGAGCAGATTGTGCAGCAAATCCCACGAATGCTCCACCGGCTTGGGATCGGGGGGGTTGGTGGCCTGTTCAAGGACTTGGGCTCTGCATCACGTCACTCTAACCATTCCTGAATGTTGGGGGGACATTATCCCGTGGGGAGGGTCCCACCATTGGGAGTGATGTTACCATAAGGGGGTGTACATGCTCTGCAAGTGTCCAGATGGGTGGTATGTGTCAAACTAACATCCGCATGAATCCCAGGACCCAAATCTTCCAAGCAGACCACTGCCAGGTAACGACATGATTACTGCTGTTCCCTTTGTCAGTGTTTTGAATGTTGTGGCTGATCAGTGTGTAACAGTCAGCCTATGAGGGAGGAGTTAGTTAATACCTCTCATTCAGTGTATGCATTGCATGAGAGTATGCATTATGTGGTTATGTTTAAAAACAACCTGCTGTATTTTTTTTAAAACACTGAACCAAGCAACACTGGCAAAACTTTGCCTCAGTGTGTGATTTAAGACTGAAGTTGCAGAAGCAAAAAGGCTTTGACATGTCACGTAACAGCATATGATTTCTCATGACACTCACCCTTCGTACACAGACCTCACCTTTTCCACTGCCAGCTTGAGACAGAATAACAATGCACCCCTCTATTACTTTTAATACAGACTGACCAAGTTGAATTATGTTGCAAAATCCCTTAAAAACATGCACTGTGGCAACAGCAAATACACATAATTGTAAAGTTGCAGCTTTGACAGATCCCAATATACTGTTCTGATTATTTCTGACTGCATTCACACCAAAGATGTTTGGTCTGCTTTAAATGAACCCTAGGGCATTTTCTCAAGTAGTTCAGGGCCTTTGGGCTGGTTTGAAACCTTTTTTGAACTCTGGTGCAGACCAAACAACCAAACTCTGGTCCGCTCTCAAAATGAGGGTGTCGATTCCTTTCCAACGTAACCTTGATGCAGTTCAGTTTAGGTCATAAAGCAAGGTGGAAACAACTTGTAGACCAAAGATATGAAGTGGACCAGAAGACAGTGCATCATGGCTAAAAGGAGGCATGACAAGCACACTGAATTTGCACTACAGTAGTGGAAATATATGATGGACAGACGTGGAGCAGTGAAGAGGTGAAAGCTCCAAATGAAATGTGGCCAGACGATCATATTTCACTGTTACTTGTGGCCACCCGCAAAATCAGTGACACGTTTAAACTATTTAGCTGGGGAAAGATGAAGTGAAGGGATTTAAGTGCATAGCTGATTGATGTCGCGTTACGATTAATTCGGTTAACACCAATAAATGTCCCACCGGCAGTGGTTGATTGATTTCCCCTTCCTGTCCTGTCCTATACACAAGCAGCGGTTATTTAAAACGCTGCTTGTGACATTATTCAGAAGGTTTGGTCCATTTGACGAAGCCAAACAGAGAGAATGAAAATGCAAAAATGTTGCAATTTCACTACACGGTCGAACAGCGCCCCTGGACTATTACTGTATGTCTGAAAACGACTTCACAGTTTTCACATTGCAGGCACAATGGTACATTTCTATCAGCCTTCTCTTCACCATCCTGATCCATACCCTGTGCTGCATAGCGGCAGGTTCCATCCTGTACAAGGACGTTGTAAAAGGGTTGGTTGGGCCCATTTGGTAGCTGGTGGACCCTCATGGTGGTGACCCACTCCTGACTCATGGTGCACTTTGGGTCCCAGCCGTAGATCACACAGTTGTAACCCGACCTGATGGAAGAGATAAAAAACAGATCAGACACCTTGAGATGCGGAAACAGTGGAGAGGATTGTTGTGCTGCGCATAGGCGTGACCGACCTCTTGTGTTTCATGATGAGACCGACAGAGTGCTGGACCTCCAGGTGTTCTGGAGCGCTACGCTTCTTCACCTCAGGTGTAACAGGATGTTTCTTGTGCTGGATGTGCTCCAGCGTGTGCTGCACCAGGTAACCCACTGCCCCATGCTGGGAGGGGTCCAATGCCTGAATGTGCTGCAGAATGTCTAGTACCTTCAACAAAGTACAAAATCCAGTGGAAAACGTGTTAATAGGTCATTAGTGCTTGAATTACAGTTCATACATGATGAGTTTAATTCTATTGGAGCCTAAGAGGGAAAAAAAATCATCAGGTTTGTGTGTCCTGACCTTTTCTGGCCAGATGCCCAAATGGAAGTAGAGGCGTGCCTGCAGCAGCAGATATTGCACATTATCTGGGTTGATAGTGAGGTAGAGGTCCAGGGAGTCTCTCAGCAGCTGGTAGGATTTCTCATTACCCTCCCTGAAAGAATCCCCACACTGCAGTGTGAAGTACCTCAACCACAACATGGTGCTGATTTATGCATTCAATTCCAGCAACGAACAAATGCTCCTAAATGCTTGATTCAATTGGTACACGAGTGTCAGGTGTTCAGTTTCTTACCCTCTCTTGCCGATGTTGAGCAGGTTTCCCACCATCCTGAGCAGCACCTCCTGGGTGCTGATGGCACTATAGTAATCTGCCGTCACCTGGTGACCAATAAGGTACTCGCACTCCTTTGCTGTCAGCTGCTTGCCTTTGCCGAAGGCATCGATGTAGACAAAGTCGTAGATGTCTTCGCTCCTGCAGGAACAAAGTTAAATTACCAAACGTGTTCAGTTCTCCACCAAAAGCTGAGCGTCGAGCTTGCCTGCTCAGTGGCAACAATTCAAGATTTCATTTACTTCACAAGTTAGCATGAATTAATGCATGCAGTATTTTCTAATATGATGGACTGTAGCAAGACTGCAAAAGGCGTAGAACAAAAAGGCATCGTTTTGATGTATTTATTCTAATCATAATTGACCAGGATCAGAAGTTGAGCACAATACATTAAATTAATGGTACAACAAAAAACAAATGAGAAAGGATGTACGTTAAACTTACCGAACGTAACACACAAAACACTCTATTTCACCTTCCACCAAACACAACAAAATACCGCATCATTTGTCAGAATTGACTGTGACAGGAAATTCTACTCCAATCTTCTAGTACCATTTGTAGTACTATTTTTTGACTTTTTGCCCAGCTCACATAACTTTGAAAACCTGGGAAACAAGTTTCCAACAGTCAAATGAACTGAACGGATGGTTGAAGATAACTGGTCATTCAAGCTTAGATCTCTTCCTGATATCAGTAACTATGGTAATGAGTGCTCTTCGCTTCGATGAAAGAGGACTTCGAGAACAATTAATTTCAAACCACACCCCCTCGTTTTTTGGCACCAGCGTAACAGGAAGTGATTGGGAAAGTTGACAGGCTCCAGCTGAACGCCCAGTTTCCGAGCTAATGTCATGTAGAGCACAGACAGGCTTATAGGGATGCCTGTACGGCGTAGTAGCACCTAGAAGAAAAAGAAAAAAGAAACAAGGAGAAGGTATAGTCAGTTCTAAAATTACATTTTAAGAAGTTTGTGAAAATACACGTCCCAGGAGATGTACCTGGTGGATGTAAGAGTTGAGAGGATTGTAGTAATCACACTCGTTGCCTTTGTACTGAAGCTGCTCGTATAAGACAGAGTTCAGCGCGTACACCACCTGCCTCTGGAGCTCAAAGTCCTCCACGATAAAACGGTCACCTACGTCAGAAGAAATGAAAGCTGGCTTGGCTGAAATGACAACATATGGATCTTGTTGACAGTTGACACATTTGCTAAAATGCACTGGTATTGATTTTTTTTTTCTCTTCTTCGTGTTAGAAATGAACCAATACTCTACACCTGCTTCTGGGTCAATAGACTTCACATACCTCTGGATTTATAGATTCCACATACTCTTGGACATATAGATTTCATCAGCAACACACAAATCTGGATACATGGACCACTATGAGTCCTTAACCAACAGACTAAACCTGCTTCTGGGTCAATAGACTTCTCATACATCTGGACTTATAGACTCATGAACTCAAACATTCTTATTAATCTGTTATCGTTATGTTGTTGCGTTTTCCACAAGTGAAATCTATTGAATGTCTGTCTGTCCTAGGAAGAGGGATCCCTCCGCGGTGGTTCTTCCTGAGGTTTCTTATTTTTCCCTGTTTAGGTTATTTGCAGTTTGTACTGTGTGATTTAGGGCTGTACAAATAAAATTTGATGTGCTTTGAAAGCTCATGCCTTGAGGCTTTAAATCTAGTGCTGATATGCTTTGGGGAGAAAAAAGAATATGGACAAGTAAAACTAACAAAAACCTAAGTTAGCTTTTAGACAGCTACTTCTTTACTTCGTTTAGAGCTTTAAAGTCCACCTTGAGTGACACGCAGGCTGGGGTGAGACGGGTTCCTTATCCTCAGCATCTTCTTCACTTTCTCTGCGATCTCATCCAGCTGAGCTGATATGCTGTTCAGTGTTAAATCAGCCAGTGGGTTACAGTACTGATCCACCAGCACAGCACCTATAGAACGAGTCCAAAAGACACTTAAAAGCTGCTTGTATCAAGTTTTAAAATAAAATGCAGAAGAAGCAAAAATTAGACAGATAACTGGTAATGTTAAGAGCCTGGAAGGTGACCCCAGTCCTGAAAATCCAGTCCCAGAAGGTCACTTACTGGCATAATTGGTGTCATGATCTTGATGTATTGACAAAGAACACAATGATATATTGCCACAGCACTGATTGTCCCCCAGGAATGTGCAATGCAATTATCCCAGATGCACATACCAAGGTGCAGATCTTTATGTGTCCAGAAACTGCTTGGTCCCAATAATAAGCAGACTGGGCAGAGCACTTTGTAACTAATGTACTGTATGTATGAGACTTTGGTCCATGAACACCCACAGTGTCCTACTGCCAAGACAGATACAGCGGTCAGGGCCACAGACAAGGTGATGTCTCTGATTTTTGGAATACGAAGGAAGTGCTGCTAATAATCTCCCAGGAAAAAGATCCCAGTGTTACAGCAGTCTACCATGATGATTATTGGAAATGGAACCGAGACTGCTGAAAATGCAGGTACTGGATCGACAAGCACAAAGTCTACGCCCTGATCCGATACCACGTCCCAGTTAGCTCCATTAGCACTGTTTAATATTATGTACTGGAAATCAATTATTCAGTCTTTTTTTTTTTTTTTTTTTTTTTAACATGTTCTGGTTTAATCACAGCATTTATAAGTCCACGACACAGCCCTTTTCAACTGACTCACCTTTTGATGAGTGCACTCACACTAGGCAAACTGTACCTTGATCCGTTTTTTTTTTTTTTTTTTTTTTTTTTTAACATGTTCTGGTTTAATCACAGCATTTATAAGTCCACGACACAGCCCTTTTCAACTGACTTGACACCTTTTGAGTGCACTCACACTAGGCAAACTGTACCTTGATCCAGCACCGTTGACCAATAAAGTCTAGTTCGTTTGACTAGAGTAAGCGCTCCATGCTGTGCTCAAGCATGGCACACTTGGCACACACGGCCCTGGCGCACTTGGAAGGTGGGGGGGTGCTCGGGATGGTACGGTTGCTCACACACAAGCGCGGGTACACAATGTGGACATGATAGATTATCCATGTGACAATCATGACAACGATGGCAGCAAAGTGATCCGGTGTGGAGGCTGAGTGTTTAAATCAGGGCTGGCAAAATACATAGAAGCAGCTGGATAAAACCAACAAGAACTTGGAGGTCTTTGGGAACATCTGCCACTATCTTCTCTGACGTGGATATCAGAGAACCATCGAACAGTGTCGGTGACACTTCATAATGACGCAAAGTCAAGTGTGTGTCATATTATGACGTGATTACATATGTACAGAGGTAGCTGTGCTCGGGCCTGGTTGGGCTCAAAGCAATGTGAGAGCAGGCCAGGGAGGGACTAGGCAGTGGGGACAATCGTGCTTCGGCAAGGGGTTAAGCAACTGGGCCAAGTGTGAGTGCCCAGTACCCATTTATAAAGCGATAATGATTCAATTGCTGCTGTGTGGCTCACTTCCTGGGAGGTCCAAGAATCCAATTTCTACAAAGAAGATATCGATATGCTCTACAGCTGCAGGACTGTGTATAAATGGAGGATGAGACTATTTTGAAAATAAATTCTTTCTACCTCAAGCTATGAATTTAGCAATCAATCCTTGTATGATAAACAGTATACGGATAGTGTTACAACAAATAAAACACATTAAGTAGCAGAAAACATGCATACTCTGTATATACACGTTTTAGCTAAGAGAAGGTTTGTATACACGCCACACCTTCTAAAGCTGACTGTTGTTCTGCAGGTTGCTCCAGAAAGGACTTCAAACTCTTCAAGATGTTCTGCTGTCTCAGGAAGTAAAGGATTTTCTTTGCATAGTATTTCAGGGTCAAGCTTTTCCTAATAAGAGAAGCAAAACAGAGGAGAGAGACATTTAGTCCAACGCTGCAACACAACAGGAGATCTCGTGGTCAAAGAAGTCCCATAGAATTAACAAAATAAATATGCAATCACATTAATGACTGACCAAATGCTGGGGTCTGACTGTGAGCATGGTGTTGGCCTCACCTCTTGTCAGAGTTGAGTATGAAGAGGAGCTCGTCTTCACAGAAGTGCTCTGGCATTCCAAGTGACTCGATTTCTGCAAAGCTGTCTCCCAGCACCTGGCCAACACAAGGCTGAGATACAGATCTCTGGGTTAGTGTGGAACATAGAAAGCACACATTGTCTTGAATAACCATGTGCCCCAAAACACAGAAAACGGTGCAGATGTGAAAAAAAACTAAGAAACCTACAACTTCTGTGAAGAATCTCTTAGAAATTGACTCAACGGTCCTTCGAATTTGTATACCAACTCCGTGGCGTGTTCTGTACTCTCTGAGCCAGTCACAGCATTCATTCTGATGGTAAAACCTCTGCAGTCTTGGCCATCTGTTGATGAGGGAAGCAAACAGGTGATGTCAGGGACATTTTGTGGCATGCACAGAATTCGTTAGCCAGCCTACTGCCTGAAGCAGTGTGTGATATTCCTATTAAACCATTCACAGGCCATCTTCAGACGTGCTTTTCTCTTTAAGAAAAGAGGCTTTAGTTTTTGGCAGGGGCTGCACTCCCCTGTAGTTCACAAGCTAGTTTCAATATTCAAGGTCGTGCCAGGTCATTTCCGGCTGTTTTTGTATAAATAAGGTGGATGTACGTTGAGGCATACGTAAAGTAAGCATCTTAAGTGTCTGCAGCTTACAAATGGCCTGGCGTGATGGTGCGTTTAACGCATCAGCAGAATATCAACAGCTGATAGCCGCTGAGTGGGTTCGCAGTAACCGAAGCCACCTTTAGGTGGGTAGTTTTGGGCTCTAAATGAGAGACGCAGTCCGCAAGATAGTGGTGACAACCGACAAAAACCCAAACTCCGAAGAAATAGCAGAGAAAAATGACAGCACCTGAGTTTGTACTGGTTCCCCCAGACCTTTCCCCGTCCATGGCACACGTCTTGTAGTCGCTTGCAGCAGCAGGAAACGTTACCAATGTCGACATATTTGAGGACGGGGAAACACAGGATGTGTTCAAGCAACTCGGTCGGTAGGTCGGTCAATTTTTTATTTTGAGCCTCGCCAGTTATCCCATTCACACTTGGTTTTACCTCTCCAGGTACAGACGTCGCCATTTTTACTGTTTACCCGGATTACCTCATTTCTGAGACACCGCCCCTTTATGGCGCAGGGGGCACGGCTAGGGGCGGGGCGAAGGTGGTGTACCGCATTGTGATTGGTTATTAAGTCATGAGGAAAAGCAAGGGGAAAGAGAATCAGTGCTACATTCATGGTTTTGGGGAATTTTTAAAGTTTCCGCTTATGGCAGAATCGTAATTGTATAGTAAATAAGAAGTCAAAAGGATCATCAATTTTAAGAGTTTGAGGCTTGACGAAGTCATATTTTTTTTCTCCTTAGAGGCCACGAGATCTTTCTCTCTGATCTCACACTGGAACTGCTGAAAGATGTCCGTCTCAAGATTCAATCCAGAGCATCAAACACATTCACACAGAGAAACAGCAGATTAGAAAATTAGGTGAGATGTTAAGGAATGTTTGGCATTTAGCAAACACTTTATTTTGTGCTATACAGTGCTATAAAGTGCATTCTTTATCGTTTGATTTTACCCTAAATATGTAATCTGACGACCAAAAAGCAAAAACAAATCATGCCCTCCGAGGCTCCTCTCCGCGCACCACCGTTACTCCGAGCCGCCACATGGCATTTGAATGCACCATCGTTTCTGTGGGCGAGACAGCTAATGAAAAGCTAGCTACAGTTGGTTAGCGCTTCCGTTGACGCGTAGTTTCTATGTTATATCCTACCGTTTTAAGTGTGTGTAAGCGTAATATCTTCTCGGACACGAAGATTTGCACATTACCGTATTTCCAGGAGCACGAGATAAAGGCTTGTAATGGATAGTAATGTTATTTATCTTACTTAGTTAACCAACCTAACGCTAGCAGCAGCTTAGGATAGTCACTCTGTAATCAACAGCGCATTTATGTCTGTGTTAAGATTTTATGAGATTAGAAGGTTTTTGAAATCAGAAAAAAAATCACAAATTCGGAATATCATAAACATTTTTGAGACAAAATGGCAAATGTTGAAAACTTTGACCGAACTTGCTAAACATCCATGCTGAACGAGCTGTTGGTGAAAGTGGACCCTCACATGCACAGCTGTGCTGCCTTGTGATATCAGAGCCGTGCCACAACACTACACGCAGATGATGTGTGAATGAACGATTTTTAATAACTCAATTGTCAGCCCGTCCGCTGCTCGCTATGGCAAGTGCCTTTGCAGCAAAAATGGGATTGAATTCGCTGATGAGAAAGCAGCCCAGAAACTTCAGCGTCCGGATCTGCACCATGGAGTCAGACATGGAATTCAGCTGCGAGGTGTGTTACTACATGTGTCTGAGAAACTGAGCTTGGTGTCTCATCAAAGGTTTGGCCCACAAGACCAAGTATAAGCTCTCTCATTGACCCGTGTTAGGAATTTTCATGCACTGTAATGCCACAGCCTAATTAAAAAGCAGCCCAGAAACTTCAGCGTCCGGATCTGCACCATGGAGTCAGACATGGAATTCAGCTGCGAGGTGTGTTACTACATGTGTCTGAGAAACTGAGCTTGGTGTCTCATCAAAGGTTTGGCCCACAAGACCAAGTATAAGCTCTCTCATTGACCCGTGTTAGGAATGTCCATGCACTGTAATGCCACAGCCTAATTAATTTTTTTTTAATAACAGTGTTGATAACTGCTGAATTGGCGCGCAGGTGCTGTGGTGGTTACTGTTCATGAGACATAGACACGCGTCTCACTTTTCGACACTAGGTGGCAGCACGGTACTACGGTACAGTGGGACTGTTTTTACAGAAAATTACTGTTATATTTTATTTCTGCTTTATGCTGTGGAATCGTGAAGGCACAATGCATAAAGGCTCTTCAAGTGCTGCGTTATTCAGTCGTATTTTTTGGCCTCCTTGCAGTATTTTTGGTGGAACACATGACTTGGTTGATGATGCACAAGAACTGAAAAGCAAATTGCTTGCAGACACTGCTGCTTTGTTTACAGGATAGGAACCACACCAAGGTCTGCATTTAGTAATTACACACAGAGCAGCATAATATTGCAGTCTTCAATTTTCTGTGCTGGAATGATAATTGTATCAGTTGGGTTTGGTAAATAGCATGGGGCCCAGTTTTCACTCCCACTGTACGGTTTTGGCTTATTTATTGTTTTCTTTTTTACATCAACCTTGAATTTGACTCAGGAGAAGCTCACACGCTGAGTTATCTCAGAGGTTGGAATTGGGTATGTGTGCTTGGTATGCTCGGCCACAGGTCTCAGCTGGATGAGGAGAACACGCATGTCTTTTAAACTAAAGACTGAGGTTACGAGAGACAGAAACTTAATCTTATGAACATCTGTATAACCCAGTAGGTGCCGTTTTCTTCCTAATTCATACATCTTAGGGAGTGTTTGTGAATTATGTGACTTTTACTGTCATTATTAATGATGTGTGTATATATATATATATATATATATCATTATGTTTTCAAGTTATTGTCATTGAGTAATTTTCTTAACTTTGCGCAAATTTCCACTCTGACTCAATAATGAACTGATTAGATTTTGGAGGTCAAAGGTCGAAGGGCCAAGTCCACGCAGCCTCATGTGGGGTATTCTTCTGCACGCAATGTCTCAAGAATGCTTTATATATATATATATATATTTTAAAATGTATTGAAGACTGATCATGTTTCAGGTCAAATGGAAAGGAAAAGACCTTTTTGACTTAGTGTGCCGAACTCTGGGACTGAGGGAGACATGGTTTTTTGGGTTGCGGTACAACATCAAGGACACAGTTGCTTGGCTGAAGATGGAAAAGAAGGCAAGTGTTTCTCATGTTATACTGGTCTTGTAACAGCAATGAGTCAAGTAAACATTCTTGATAAACATGAAGCCAACATGACATTAGAATACCTGTGCAAATGTTGATTTCTCTAGGTTTTAGATCAGGAGGTACCAAAGGAGGAACCAATCACCCTTCACTTTCTGGCCAAGTTTTATCCTGAAAATGCTGAGGATGAGCTTGTGCAAGATATCACACAGCATCTCTTCTTCCTGCAGGTAACCAATATGAGGTTTTAATGATACTCTGTTTTGTCATTGTACACACAGCATAATGAAAGTTGTGTTTTCTTTAACTCAATATAAGTTGGATTGAAAATGATTCATTATTTTTTGTAGCGAGATTTACTTGTGTGATTCTAAACTACGTCTTTTGATGCATTTTAATTGTGATTATGACGCCACATGGTTCAGTGGTTGGGTCATTGTTTTTCAATCCTTGTACGCCCCCCTGGTGTCATAAAGAAACATGAAACATCTTTTAAATGCTGGTGATGCACATTTGTCCATTTGACTTTCTTCTCCTGATCGCAGTCCTGTTGATAGGCTGTTAAATTGCATCAGTGGGGTATTAAGTGCTGAATACCCTGAAGCTTTTTACAGCTGAATACTGACAACGCTGAAAAATGTATGATTGGTCCTAAAAATCAAGAGAAATCAGGTCTCTTCTCGCCTGGTATCCCCTTTCATTGAAGCACAGTGAGCAAGTTAAAAATCCTGGATGCATTATTTTGGATGCAGACCTTCATTGTGTTCATCACACACAATTGACTCTAAGAAACTGGTTCATGCATTTATCCCTAACAGATTAGGTTACTGTAATGCCATATTTTCAGGATTATCCAAACAATCAGTTGGATGAATCCAGCTCATTCAGAATGCAGCAGTCAGAGTGCTAACATGATATTTTAAACATATTATACCAGTTCTGAACCCACTCCACTGCTTTCAGGTACAATACAGAATCGCCTTCAAAATATTGTCAGTAGTCTAAAAAGCAGTTAAAGGTTTGGCTCTTCAGTAGCTCTCGGACTTGCTCACTAACTCTAATCCAATCAGGTCTTCTTTGAAGCCTTTTAGCTGCTCCTACAACAAAGTCTAAGACATATAGTTGATTACTGTATCTGTTTGTTTGTGTGTGGTTTTGGTCAATTATGTTTCATTTCTTACTCATGTCTTTATTTCTGTCTTATGTTTGTTTTCTATTTATGTTCTCATTACTCTGTTTTTATCTATCAATAAAATTACAATGGCCAAAAAGGCCTTTGCACACATAGACATACACACACACACACACACACACACACACACACACACATACACAAACACAAACAGACAGATTTTTCTTTTCTGCTGCCTTGGACTTGCAGATAAACTTGAAATTCAACATATCTGTAAGAAGCTGTGGATTTACTGCCCATCTAGTGGGCAGACACTGTTTTTCCAAACCCACTCCCTTTGATCGTAATCACAGACGTGTTACTTTCTTGCTGACACATCTTTCCGATGATTCGAAATTAATGTTTTAAAAAAATGTCTGAGTACATGACAACTAATTGTTAAGCCCTCAAAATACTCATTACATGTCAGATTACCCAATTTACCCCTGGACAACAGGCATGTCACTGATATGATACATCTTTGACTTCCTTGTTGTTCTGATCCACTACCAACAGAGGGCACACGTCCACAGACGTTCTGACAAGTTGTCCAGAACGCTATCCAATCCATTTTTTTTTCCTCTGTCCCGGTTTTTTTTTGTGTGCAGTCATGTGGAATCAATGTGCAACATATAACCGCTGTCCTTTCTCTCTGCTTAATACTCACAAGGGAATTTCTGCAAATCTGCCACACCATTCTCCTCGCAAGAAATGGGAGTCGTAACCGTGCTCCCATCAGCCAATTCCATCCGCCACATTTATCAGTTACCAATTAGGCTTTAAGGGCTCAGTTATTGGCTCAGTTAATGATATATTCTCCATGGGAATGCTCTTCCCCTGTTGCAGCCCTATCATATCCACCTTATTGTTGTAGTTTTGTTATATGGCTTGAGACAGCAGTGCAGTTTGTGTTTCTCAATATTTGTGTAGAGGCACTTATGTACTTAAGACACAAAAAAAGTCTCTCTGTGTCCCTAATCCATTTAGGGGATAGTTGAAGCACTTTCAAAGGGAAACCTTGCAAAACGCAAGACTATAGAATGAAATTTATTCAACACTTAATGCAGTAAACAGTTACAAGGGGAAAAGAATACAAATGTGTCGCCTGTCTCCTTCTTACTCTGCTCTCATTAATTTGAATAATGTCGAGAGCAGGCCCCTTGTCAGATTGTGTCACAGGCATGACAGCTGGATTAGAGTTTATCAGAACTGATCACCGACCCGGATACAAACGCATCATGCACACACACACCTGTCACACACTTTAGACCTTGTACACCAACAGACACATGCAAATCTTAGTCGCATGGTCCTGCAACAACACAGTCTCATTTGTAAACCAGATTGCAGCCTCAGCCTCTTAGTGCCTGCCATGATTAGGGGCTGTCACCTCTGGCTCCACACCTTTGTTAGCTCAAAACAGGAGAAAACAGCATGACTGGCTTTGCCAAAGGTGAGATTTGGAGAATTACGCTGGCCACGTAATATACAGATGGAGCATGTTTTCACAGTCAAAACTTTCAATCCGGCTTTGCGCTCTATATGTAGTTACGCAAGTTTAAGATTTAAACAAGTTGACAGGTGGCAGAATTTCTGGATTGCCATCCAAATGTAAGAATTTGTGTAATTCCTGGGAACCATGATGGCTAATCAACATTGCTGGCTTCACTAACTTTAAACTGGAGACCTGAACCTCGAATTTGCCATTCCTACCGACTGGAGTGCATTCACACAATTAGATTAAGCTATCTTGGTGGCACAGAACAAGTTTTGAAAAAATAAGTGGTGCCCTCCTTTAATTTTGATTTGGAGCTTTTCTTGGACTCAGATTTCTGTCATGTCATTATGCTCTGCTGACTAGCTAGCTGATATTGTTGGAGCACTTCAGTGATCAAATGAGCTAATGCTGGCTTGGGTACATAGTCCCTCGCTCCGAGTCTAATAGGTCCCCATGTGGCTATGATACTTAAGTTTTAAAATATTGCTGTGGCAAAGTTTGTCTTGCTTCCAGACTTTTCAAAAAGGCCCAATTAACCAGTGTACTATAGTTTAAGTTAGTTTATTTACCCAGTTTACCACATAAAATGATTTGATTTTGTGGCAGCTGAAAACAAACATTGGGTTTTAACTAAAGCACTCCTGTATTTGCCAAGTGGAATTGAGGGAATACAGTGCCGGCTGTCGTAGGCACAGCTGTCAGAGAGCTGTGTTTCACCCTTCACTGTCACTTATCTCTGTGGGGTAGCAAGTCTTTTATCATTGTGTTTGAGTCAAAAAAGGTAAACTCTCAGCCCGATTCAGACCCTTCATCTGAAAATAATTATTTTATTCCTGTTGTAGAAATCAATATAAAAGAGATACAAAGCTCAAACTAAATTGAAAAAGGGATGTCCTGGTATATATATATATGAAATCGTAATTCGGTGCTGTTGTAACATCCAACAACAAAAGGCTTCTCAGGTGATTTGAACAGTGAAACAGTACAGAGTATAAATGAGCTGCATGGCTCAAATCCTGAAATGTTCTTTTTCCCATTTATTTGTTCAGAAAGTCAGGTGGAATGAATGCATCATGCATCATAAAATTTGTCATGCCTCGAAGCTGATTGTATTTTGTAACGCCACAGGTGAAGAAGAAAATCTTGGAGGAGGAGATTCACTGTCCACCAGAGGCCTCTGTGCTGTTGGCGTCCTACGCCGTCCATGCCAAGGTTAGTGCTCTTTTTAAACTTCAGGATTTCATTTTGCTAAAAAAATATCAGTGCATTTATCTACCCACCATCCATTCACCAAGGTATACTTTAGTACTTTATTTATCTCCACTTAAAAATTAGCATGGCCCCATGGAAACTTCTCTCCCACCAGTCTAATATTGTGTAAAAGATTGGAGGCCCACCAACTCTAGATATATTTTAGTCATTCTATAAGCGAGGCTTACCACAGATTAATTTATGGCCTCTTTCGACTGACCTACAATGCATACAGTGACTACTCGTATTTATAGAAGGAGGGATGAGAACCAGTGTCCCTTTGTTAGAGGATTTCATACTCTGCTGGAAAATGAGAGCAAACGATTGTTGTTACACCAGTTGTGCATAAAACTGTTTTGGTGAACGAGCTCATCAGTCATTTTACGACGCTTTTTATAAATACTGTGTAGAAAATAAATGGTATAATATCATAATGCAGGTAGAAGTGGCTGAAATGAGTTTCCTTGCAGGGTTGTTGAGCTTGTCTCCTCCCAGTGAGAAGTGAGTTTAGAACTAATCCATCTATAAGAATCATACAGCTGCTCTTTGTCGCATTGGAAGTTGGCAGTAAAATTATTCAACTTTATTGGCAGTTTTGGGGTTGGTCATGTTGACATGAACAACATGGAGCCAGAGAATTACAGGGGAACTAAGCAGAAGCCAAAGCCACCCTAAGCAAGGGTGACAGTTTATTTTGTAATAGATTTTTTTGTTATATTGTTCATCCCACCTCAAATTTGACCTTTTTAGATCAGCTTTTGGCAAGAGTTGTTTTTTTCATTTGAACTGTAATGGTAATAAACTGTATAATTATTGCTTTATTTCTTTTAACTTTATCCTATTTTGACGCATCTGCGCCAGTGACAGTCATGGCCAGAGGCATAATGATTTCAGCTTGTCTGCACGTCTGTTTGAATTTTTCTGGTCAAAAGTTACTGCGGCCCCAAAAAACACATTTTTGGCCAAAAATGTATATGTTAATTATGACAACATTTCACAAAAAACTCTAATAAGATTAAATGATGAAACAATGACATTTGATAACCAAATGGTTAAAACTTCATAGCAACTGCATAATGTTAAAAAAAAACAAAACACGTTACCAGCTCTTCAGCAACTTAATCCAGGAACAGATGTACAGATTGTGATCATATTTCACATCGGATACAGAGTTAATGGAGTAGTATAGTATAGATATACGTATATAGTTATAGTGTAATAGTGTTAAGTAATCTATATAATATGGAATAGAATAATTACATACAATACATAAATAAAGAAAAAAATATGTAAGAATATACTGCTTTTGGAAAAATTTAAATATGTCCTAAGTGTTCATACAGTCTGATGACAGTGGGCACAAATTTAGGGCTTGAATCATCCTAATTTCACCTCTGGGTA
This sequence comes from Mola mola, assembly GCA_001698575.1. Taxonomy (NCBI): domain Eukaryota; kingdom Metazoa; phylum Chordata; class Actinopteri; order Tetraodontiformes; family Molidae; genus Mola; species Mola mola. The sequence goes on along the minus strand of KV751322.1, from coordinate 2,189,583 downwards.
AAACGACATGATGGCTGAACAAGCTGTTCATCTATGGCTCTGACTTTGTCTGTCTTCCTCCTCTCTGCAATATCTTCCACACCTTTCAGCCTGGTCACCGATCTGGGCATCTTCAACAGCTTGTTATGCAGGCTTTAATTCTACCACCCCAACACACACTGAAGAAGTCTCCTCAGGTAGAACAGTTTGCTCTGTTCATTCCTAAAGAGGGCTTCCATATTGAGTGCAGAGTCCATTTTGTAAAATTTATTTTGCACTCCTAAATACACTTTCTTCACCTCCTCCACCATCAGGATAGCAGTTCTGTTCCTCTGGTATATTGCAACACTGTTAGTGCTTTTGTTGAAATTTAGCTTCAGGTTTTTGTCAGTACATTAAAATGTTTTTTCCTAGAAATATTGACCCCTTCCATAGGTAATAAACTCATATTGATGAACGATAATTTTGAAAAACCACAGGAATCCAAACTCACACTGTGTTTTAAAAAAGGAAATTAAACAATTGTTGAGTTATCAGAAAATGGTGAATTTTTATCTGGCCTATATCGCTGATCATGCTCATTGTTCGATAGTTGTCATTGGCTGTAAATAAAGATGGCCGAATGAGAGCCCCCCCCAAAAGTAAGCTAAAGTATCTTGATCCCACTCTGCTGGTCGGAGGCTTTATAGGCCTCCGTTGGGTCAAACCGAAAACTCAAAGTATATCTCAAATTTTTCCCTGACGAGACTGTTTCTGTCTTTTAAGTAGTTCTGCCAGGTCGTGACTATGCAGAGTCTGGCTCCAAATGACTTTGCTAGCACAAGTTGGCAAGGTTTTGATCCTGGATATTTAACTTCATTTTTGTACAAAGAGAGGAAGTGATGGTACATTTTCAGTCATTATTTATGTCAATGGTTGTCACCCAATTTTGCTATATTGAGGCAGGAACATTTTTTATCATGCATCATGATGCTGTCTCTCACTCCTCCATACAGAAGAAAACAGTATGTCCCGATTGTGACAGGAAACACTGGGAGCAGGCTTTGGGGCCATAATGCAGACTACGCAGGCAGCACAGGAATTGTTCAGACAGGTTTATTAGAAGGAAGAGGCAAACTCACAAGTATGTATCAACAGACATGAGTCCAAAACAGGAGGAATACAATTTAGCAAATAAATCCACATGGCACAGACACAAATCCAAAACAGTCAAAACTCAAGAAACCAGAGTTCAAAATAAACATGAATCACTGGGAAAACAACAAACATAGGCACCAAGTACACGCGACAATCTGACAAAGAACAAAGGTAGCAGATGACCTTAAATACACAACGAGGTTGTAGATGATTGGACACACCAGGGTGGGGCAGGTAACGGGACAGAAGTGGAACCCATGAGTTAATCACAAAGGAGAGAAAAAGGGAGGAAATTAAATCACAACAAAACTATTTATACTGCTCTGGTTGCATTAAGCATTATTTTTGAGCCACAAACGGTGGATTTGTGTCTCAGGCCTGTTATAAAAAGATAAAATACACTACTGTATTGACCACTACCTCTTCATTAGGCTTCCTGCACAGGAATCTGTATGGAAATGTTACCTAATATTCATCCTTGGGCTTAATTTAAACAATAATTTAAATTATTTTAGAAAGGATTACAAGAATACAAATGATCAATAGATAGAGTTGTGCTGCTCTGATATGCGACTAAGATGTCGTGAAATTGTAAAGAAAAGGATGAAAAAAATTCACATATATCATTTTAAAATTAAATCCTGACGACTTTTTCAAGTGCACTTTTATATATGTGTACATCACTACAAAATGGGGAATGCCCCATATAGTTGACTATATAGAGGTTAGGGAGTAATTTGGGACACAGCCTAGGAACTTGACATGAAAAACTCTAGAGTCAAACATTAGAAATGCTGGAGGGGATACAGAAAATCAAACATTTGGAAAAAAGAAAAGCTCTTCAAAGAGAGAAACATGATATAATCTAGAAAATCAAAAGAATCAAGAAAAAACAGACAGTCACTCAGAATACAATAACACAAATTCACCCAAATCAACACAACAACAGGAAGAAAAACTGGAATCTTTAATAATGGTATATCAAAAACCAACAAGACACTCAAATGGAAAACCATGACATAGTATGTTTCTACATGAAACTTGTTTACAGGTATTGTACATTCATTCTATATAATGATAAATTACATTTTGCTAAAATGTGCCTTTTATTAATTCCCTGCAGTCTTCAAAGGCTCTAAGTGTGAATCCAGACAGACATGGATGTAAACTACAAATTGAGTCTTTTTCACAGACAGACACCCTCAAGGTGGTAATAGTTACATCACCTTTGTTTCTCTTTGTCCCTCTTTCAACATAAATCTGCGTCTTCTTGTTTTGTATGTACTGCATTATCCTGTACAAAGACATTCGATAAAACAACATCCACTGGGATTTATTAGTTCAAACAAGTCACCTTAAAGCCATGGAAATCACTCCACAGGAAAAAGCTCCCTTAATAAACCTGAAGCGATCTGAGTCGTTTTGGTTGAAGGATCCCATCTCTTTGAAATCCCCTTAAAAAAGATAGGGAGTGAGGTGCAGTTTTTTTGACAAGCGGATAAGGTCTTGTGAGACCAGAGCACTACGTCAAAGATTTGGCCAGGAGCCCTCAGAGACTCGCCTCTCCCATGCCAATTTAACAGGCCTATGTTAAAAGAGACCGTGTAGATAAAGAAAAATCAGCAAATGAGTTTGAAATATGTCCTTGTTGCTGTCGGTGCCCTCGATCTGTAAAAGGAAAAAATGTGGGTCCACAGTCTGTTTCATTTCATCAGCAGTCCACTTTGATTAGAGCCAGTGTCAATAAATTGGTCTTGTAAAAATGAGACAGGTACTTGTTTAGTAGTGCAGCTGCTCAAAGTTTTTTTGGCAGACTTTCCCCTTCTTTAGTTGTGGGTTGTTTTAGTGCAGAATCACAGCTTAGCCTGTGAAGTTAAGTATATCACACAGTAGGATCTTTCCTGGTCCCTCGCGCGTCTTTAGTTGTATTTATTCCAGCCTGAATATAGGAATAAAGAAAACTCAACAGAGTATTCCTGGATAGCATTGATGTTTAAAATAATAATGTGTGTAATCTCTTTCCAAATGGAGAAAAACGTGGAGTAGAATTTCTTACTAATGCAATATGAAGCCCCAAATAAGCTAACTTTATGCATGAGTTATGGTGAGATCACAGGGTTGGGTCTGGGAACTTAAACACAGACACAAGGTCTCAGTCCACCACAAAATGTGGTGTCCTGGTTTAAAGTCCACACCCCGCTGACAGTGCTGGATTAATATATCTTTCTAATCATCATCATCATCATCATCAAAATTCACAACATTTGAGAAAAATCTGTTTATACAATATTACTTTTTTTTTTTTTCGGGTATTTTTACTGAGCCAGCAGAGATTCCACAGTACCCCCTGTTCTGTATTATGAGTAGGTACAGTGCTTCAAGATGGTATCAACTGGAAATATCGAGAAACAGCCACTCTGGAAAAATTCAGCAGCCGTCACTCTGGTGTAGTGGTTGAGAGGTGAGTAAGTCGGATCCCTCAACCTCAACGCCAGAAGTGGCCTGGAAATGCTTCCCCAGCTGAGTGGGGAGTGGTCTGAAATGTAAACAGGTTGCAGGACAGTAGTGGCAAAAAAACTATGTTTGACAGGTGGCTTTTGCAAGACTTTGCTTGACCTAAACCACATTTTAGGAAATCCAACGAAGCAACGGTATGTTTACATTGTAGCCAATTTTTGTTTTGCCTTAATCAGCATGTGGCGAGATGACGATTTCCAATCTTTCTGAAGAGCAAGAAGTTAGAGTTTTTAACCTTAACTTTTAATTTCATAATATTGATGCCCATTTCAGCCAGCACTAGCATGAACCATGGGTAAGTATTAGTATTACAGACAGTGAGACGGAAAGAAAATTATATAGCCAATTGATTTGCCAGCTGGTTAGATATGTTTAGTCTTATTTTGTAAGTAGTGTAAAAGAGGTGAAATAATTTTGACAAGTCATATTTCTTGTTTTTTTATTGTTTTGTCTGTTGTTAATTTCACTTTAAATTTGTATTTTTTGAAATAAGATGGACACTGAATGTGGTATAAGCTCAGTGCTCACTTCAGCTTGTGCTGATATTAAGCAGGTGTATTGCTGACCATGTTTTCCTTAATGATAAGCCAATGAGAACGTTTAGTTTGTTTTTTGCCTTAGTTTTTCAGGCAATCACGCATAAACTAAATTTTTGGACGATTGGAAATTTGAAGTTGATTGGACATATAAAAATGATAGAAATATTAGATTTGTGCAGAATGGCATTATTATCTGTGCATGGCAGTCCATCCAGTATTTACTGACTTTAATGAAAGACTCTTCATAGCATGGCTAATATCAGAAGAACTGTCCTGATATGTTAGCTTGACCCATTTTGCCTGTTTAAACTGCACAATAGTGTGTTTGACTGATATGAGCATGTTTCATAACTACATATGAGAAACCTGCATTTCTCATGTTTGTACTATAAATGGATTTTCATCAAAGCAACTCTGCTGTGTGAGAAATACATTTACTAAATTTAGAAATGGGCTCTCTTGAATACAGTACATCCATCAGTCAGTGGTCACTGCTGTGCTGCTAGCGATAATTTTCAAGTGAATATATTGACACGTAGCTGTCCTTTGAGAATTGATTGTTGCTGTTAGTTTGAGGTTGTTTGAAATAATTGGAAGAAGGATGTGTAATCAGAAGCAATCTATGAACACTGTCACTGTCAAAATACCACGCTGTCTCTACCTGAGCTGGACCTCAGTTGGTGCCATAACTCCTCTTTAAGCTTATATATCATCAACTCTGTAGCAGTTACAAACAAACAGGTGAGGAGCTGAAGAAGTGAAAGGTGTGAAAAGAAGAGAAAGGATTTAATTAAATGGCTCTCTGCCTTTCCCCTCTTTAAGCTGCTGCAACAGTGTTCCAGTGTGTTTTGTTGAGCTTATTGATTTCAAGTCTGTTAAGTTCTCTTTACTAGAATGCACAGATATGTGCAGTGCAATGAAATCCAATTAAACATCAATGAAAGTAACACTACATAGCAAAATAACACGACTTATAGAGGCAGTTGATTTGAGTCACACAGGTTGTCAAAATCTTTCTAAATTATTTTGTTGAAACTATCCTCCATTTTAATAATAATCAATAATAAAATGTATTTCAAATTTTGTTTCTAATCTCTTGTCAGTTTAGGATATAATGAAGACATAATTATCTTCTTAATAAAATACAGTCAACTATAAAGTTACATGACATGGATTTGGTTGTAGTCTCTCCGCTTGCATTTCTGAGACATTATGTTTGTTTTGGACTTATTTTGTTCTTCTTCAAATACCTGGTCGACTGAAGGCAACAGCGCAATGAATTTTGCAGCAGAGGATCTTTCAGCAATCTGAAATCTCAGCACTGATGTTGCAAGGACTTTCTAGTCTGCCTATTTTCTACCAGGGTACAAACAATAAGTTCAATAGTCACAGAGGGAGGAATCCTTCAAGGGGATGAAAACCCCCTTTTTGTTATCCAGTTCAAAAACTGCTTCTTCTAAAACCTGTTTGTTTTAAAGTTTAATGACCTTTTTGATTTCAGTTTTGAGTTCAAGTGCCTTTCAATGTTTTAAAATGTTTTAAAAACAAAAAATGAAATACTAATCCAAGTGATGTTTTGTGAATGGTATCAAATCAAATCAAGTCAAATTTTATTTGTATAGCCCAAAATCACAATTTACACATTATCTCACTGGGCTTTGACAAACTGTACACATGCGACATCCTCTGTCCTTAGACCCTCGAACCGGGTGAGGAAAAACTTAAAAAACCCTAAACAGGGAAAATAAGAAACCTCAGGAAGAACCACAGAGGAGGGATCCTTCTCCCTAGGACGGACAGACGTGCAATAGATGTCACTTGTACAGAACACAACAACATGATAATAACAGTTTACTTAGAATGTATAAAACATCCATGAGTCCCAGAGTCTGTGGATTCTATAAATCCGGATGTATGGGAAGTCTAGTGATCCAGACACAGGTGTACTCTGTTGGTCCAGGAGTCATTATAGTCCATGTATCAAGATCTGAGTGTTGCTGATGTAGTCCCCGAGTCCAAGAGTATGTAGAATCTGTAAATCGGTATCTGTTCACAGATTTGGAAACAGTGCTGTGGAAAGAAAAAAAATGGTTATAGATATATTAAAGACTAAATTCATGATATATTGTAAATTTTAGTCAATAATCAGTAACAAAATAACAATACGCTGCGTAGAAAATAATTGTAATTTAAAAACAAGAACAGAGTGTAAGATGCAAAGATATAGGCAAACAGCCGACATACATAATCCTGTGATCAGTGTCAGTTTTCTTAGACATCCCGCATATTATCATCTACACTGTCTGCTAACAACTGGACCACTCGGTTTGCGCTGCATCTTAATGACCCGATGGCAGCCCAGTCACTATTCATTCTCCAACACCCCTTTTTTTTGCAGGTGCTACAGTTTCATCTTGTGAGCAGCTCCCAGGAGAGGCATAGTCTCGCCTGTTATTGGATAGCAGCCATTAGTTTGGAATAATTTTAATCTTCTTGGCACTTCTGCTCTATTTTACAGTATGGAGACTACGACCCCAGCGTCCACAAACCTGGCTTCCTGGCTAAGGAGGAACTGCTGCCAAAGAGAGTGAGTGTCAGCTGGATTTTTCATTATCATTCACAAGTGAAAATGTCCATCATTTTATCAAACACTCTACCTACTTAATGATATGTCGGCATGTACTGTATTTTCTGCATGTGTTCACATTTCAGGTGATTAATTTGTACCAGATGACTGCAGAAATGTGGGAGGAGAGGATCACAGCATGTTATGCAGAGCACAGGGGCAGAACGAGGTAAAAACCACTGCACTCAACTACACCGCTATGATTTCACAGGCAACCAATTCACAATCAACCAATTTTAGTTATAAATTCTCATAAAATGTGCTTAAAAACTTGGGTTAAAAAAAAGACTTGGTTTTCCATTTGGCAATGAGCTACAAACGGAAACATGAACATTTTGTCTGTGAGGAGTTTTTCTTAATGACATACCATATTAATGCTCAAAGCATCATCAAAATTGTTTTTTTGACAAAAAAAAAAAAACTGTTATAAACTTTATTGCATTGCGTTTTAATTGATAAGATGTGTCTGTGAGTGCTGTGGAGTGTCTTAAAACCCCATGGGTGTGAACCTCTGGGCTGGAAAGAAAGTTTTAAGAGCCAGCAAAACTCAGCTCTTGTAAAAGTAGTAATTGACTCACTGGTGCTGATCAATAAACTTTTCAACCAGACAGAGAGAGAGAAATTAGTGGATATCACACTTTAAGCATTTTAATTAGCGATGAAGTAGTGGTGGCACAGTAGGAATGCTGCTAATGTTCTGCAGGCACTGTTAAACTTGTTTAGTCTCAATATAGTACATAAATTTCGGTACAAATGATAATATTCCTCTTTTCATGTTTAAGCATGTTTTGATCTGTTGTCATGTCGGGCTGTCCACTACTTCTGCCCGTACTGAAATAACTGCAACTTTAGAAGGAATTGCCATGATTGATACACAGTATACATTGATGGTATTTATATGCTAAATCTTAAAGACCTTTTTTTTTTTTTTTTTTACTATAATAACATAATTTTTGATAATTCATACACTATTCTGATAATAGTGATGGCCTGACAAAATGATGCCATATAGGCATGGCTGAAAGCAAAAGTAGTACTGCTCCCAACTTCACGGTGGAGGAGCTAGTCCCATGAAGTGGCAGCAACTTTCGTAGCTTGGAATTGATTTTATCACCCAAGGTAGAAGGAACTGGTTAATTTGAGGCCTCATCAGCTATTACAAATATATAGCTAAAAAATATCTTGCGTTATATTTATTGGAAAACTATCATGCTAAATTAACTTAGATCAGCTAAACTTCAGCATGTTGATATTGTCTATGTGAGCATGTTATCATCAGAACCTGAGCATCAAAGCTATTGATTTTCTTTTTCACAAAGTGCAAGTCTAACATTTCACACTTCCACAGCATAAATATAGCATACCAAATCTTCATTGGTGATTGATAAAGTATTTCTGATTTTGATTCTGATACCATTTAAATTTGACCCACTCTTAATTCCAAACTCCATGTCCAACCTAGTAAGTGTTTTATTGACTTTGTACAATGGTGTCTTTCCTTGTAAAAACAAAAAAAAAAAAACCCTTAAAACATAATTTTCCCAACCGCTCAAATCAACAGCAAGTTATTAAAAGTTTAAGTGGAATCACATCCTGATTTTTTTTTTTTTTTTTTTGCTGAGTTGACGCTGAAATCAAAGCAGAACTGCCAGCCAGGCTGCAGAAAGAGAGAAAGAAACAGTTTGATGCATTTGTTTTCTCTCTCAGAGTATATATAGTCTTGAGGGCATCAGATAAAGGGTTTTTGGTAAAGCATGACCTCCAAAGCCTGTTAGCGAATTATACCTGTGTTTTGTGTCAGCACTGTGCTTATATTTTTACCCTCGCACAAGCTCTGTGGCAGAGTTCTTATAAATCACTGAACGTGACAGATGCTATACACAAAAGCAGGAGGAAACAAGGTCTGATCTCCTTTTTCTTTTCTCTTCTGCACTTCCCCTCCTCTCATCATTCCCTCCCTCTCCTCCCTTCCCTTGGATCTTTCTCAATCTCTTTCTCTCGCCGTCTTTCTTTTAAGCAGGGATGAAGCTGAGATGGAGTATTTAAAAATAGCTCAGGACCTGGACATGTATGGCGTCAATTACTTTTTAATCAGGGTGAGCCAATGCTGCTTTGCTAGTCGTTATAAAGTAAGTCAATATGGACAACATGTCACTTTCATTCTAGTGTTATGAAATGATGTGGAGGAATAGCAATGTGACTCTGTTGTTGTAAATTGGCCCTTAGTTCTTCTTGTAATTGAATATTGAGCAAATTTTCAACATGAAAATAAAAAGCTGATGTTGGCATTAGATCTTTACCTGGCGAGTCATAATAAACACAAACATGTAAGAACTCTTTTAACAAACAGAAATCCACTTCAAGTAACTCTGGCCTTGATCATTGTGTCCTATAAAAGGCAGAGACATTTTAAATTACAACCAAGAACTCAACCTCAGGTTAAGTAATAGACTCTAGCATTACTTTTCAAGTAAAAAATAACAGACTGTAAATAACACAGCACAGACATTGTTCAGTTCAGCACTAACAAATGGTTCTGGCAAGCAGTTCCACGTTAATGTCACCTTTGTCAAAGGGAAATATAAATGAATGTTGGCCAAAAGGGTGGTCGCCAGAGCTCATGTGGTCCTTAACAGACTAGTTGAACAAAGCATTATTTTCTTTCTGCTACGGTTTAGAATAAAAAGGGAACAGATCTTCTTTTGGGAGTGGATGCCCTGGGTCTGCACATCTACGAGCCGGACAACAGGCTGACACCCAAGTGCTCCTTCCCTTGGAATGAGATCCGCAACATCTCTTACAGTGACAAGGAGGTGGCAAAATCTACTGTTGTATTTGATCATAAAGACTGGTGGGAGATACGTGGATTGTAATAAATGTATACTAATATAATGGGTGTGACAATACACTGTATTTTACGATTAGATACAAATCACGATATACAGAACACGATTCAGTAGGTCTCACGATACATTAACATCCAAAATTCTTACTATTTAATTCTGTAGTTTAATTCAGTAGTATGTTGATCTGTACTGATGTTTGATCATTGCAGAAAGATATGATTGTGACCATAATATCACTCGTGGGAGGTTTCTTGTTAATTCCCCGCACAAATTATTCATCATTTATGAAGCTCTTGCTAAATAATTCATTGTTTTTATATTGAACTAGATGATATTCAGTGGTATCAGAGTATCACAACACACATTTTGTAATATGATATGTTTCGACTGAGGCTTCACGATAACATTTTTGAGCTGTTTTCTCCTAAGGCAATCATTCTTCGCATAGGTTATTGATGATTTGGGGAATAACTTTGTTTGCTATTGTGCAACATGCTAAAGTTATATACAGTATGTGTCTTTTCTTTCATGGCCTGATCAAAAATCTGCCCTCCACAATGTAGTTTACCATCAAACCTCTGGACAAGAAGACAAATGTTTTCAAGTTCAACTCTTCACAGCTAAGAGTCAACAAGTTGGTGAGTGTAACTGAGATGGTAGAAATTATGTCCACTTGCTAGTTTTTCACCAGCTACTTTAGAAGCCTGAAGACCATCATTTTAGTTTGATTTGTTAATGAAGGTGAATAAACATGCTGAAAGCAGCTGATGAATTGTGGGATGTTCTTACCATTTATAATTATAAATAGCATCCATTAGTGGTTTTGTTTATCTGGCACAGATCCTCCAGCTGTGCATTGGGAACCACGACCTGTTTATACGGCGGCGGCGGGTTGACTCGCTTGAAGTGCAGCAAATGAAGGCTCAGGCCAGAGAAGAGAGGGCCAGAAAACAGGTACTGGCAGTAGAGAAACATAGTAGAGGGAGTAGGGTTCTGATTGTCATTAGCCACATTTCTGCAAACACCAAAAAAATCAAGACGCTGCTTTATTTG
>KV751322.1:2164899-2178822 GCA_001698575.1 Mola mola | reverse complement strand
TTGTGCCTGTCATTGGTGTCATTTTTTATTCATCCATGTTTCATCTTTTGTTTTCTCTGTTTACTCCTTTTTTATTCTTTTTTCCCACTATATCCTATTTCCTTTGTCCTCACTCCAACTGTGTTGTTTAGGTAGAGAGGCAGCGTCTACAAAGGGAGAAGCAGCTGCGAGAGGACGCAGAGCGAGCCAGGGACGAGCTGGAGAGAAGGCTGATTCAGTTGCAGGATGAGGCTCACATGGCCAATGAAGCATTAGTAAGATTCAAAATCAACATTTTTAGCGGGCTATAGGCTATATCACATCTGTGACAGGTTTAAGACAAAATATCTTGTCAAATTTACCTTACACACATCTTCATTTCAGCTTCTTCCAGTTTCTCATCTTTACATGTCATTTACTGTTTTCCCCTTTACTGTTTCGCACTGTCGCTTCTTTCCCTTCCATTAATCTCCTTTTCTCCTGCTGCGTTCATGTGCATCCCTTTCTCTTTGCCTCTCTCCCTTCTTCCCACCTGTCTTTACATATTTTTGCCTCCCTTTCACTCCATTTCCCCATCTCTTTTCTCATTTCTTAATTTTTCCTCTTACCTCCTCCTTACGTTTGCTTGTCCTGCTCCCTCCTTTTCTCGCTCCTCTCCAGCTGCGTTCAGAACAGACGGCAGACCTGCTGGCTGAAAAGGCCCAGATCGCAGAGGAGGAGGCAAAGCTGTTGGCCCAGAAAGCTGCCGAGGCTGAGACAGAGATGCAGCGCATCAAAGTGACTGCCATCCGTGGCCAGGAGGAGCGGCGGCACATGGAACAGAAGATGCTGGAAGCAGAGATGTTGGCCCTCAAGATGGCTGAGGAATCAGAAAGGAGGTAGGGAGAGAAAGAAAGAGGCCAACATAGATAAACAATCATCCATGTTACAATAAATATAATGTACAAACATCTGTTCTATAATAAATAAAGTTATGGTTCAGCTTTGTCAAAACTGTTCCACCCCTACCTAACTTCTCTGTCCTTGGCTCTCGGACACACTCACATGCATTGTTTTGATGTAATGAAATAATTTATTCCTGTATCTTATTTTCTTTCTAAGATTTTTTCCCCCTTGAATGTAGATAAAAGCTGGAGAAACTACATAATCAAAGTGCAGTTGGACCTAAAAAACCTCCTCATCATTGAATATTTTTAAGTCACTATAATTTATATAATTTAATTCTATACTGTTTAATGTTGGGGTGCACAAACACACCGGAGCAGTTTGCTCAGTCCGCTCAGCAGCAGAGATGGCAATGTGCTCTGAACATAGAGCTATGTAATGCAGCTGCATTCAAATCGCCGGATCAGAGAACAAGAACTTCTAAGTGGTTTAAAATCATTCAATTTAAAAGGCTTTGTTCTCGCACAGCGCAGAAACGTAGGAAATCACTTGGCTATATTTCTTCCTTCTGCCGCACACAGAAGGAAGAGAGACAAGAGAGCCTTTGTTCTGCAGCCTTCCTCTGAGATGTTTGAGATGAAGCAGTTCATTTGTGTTAATTGTATCGATTGATTTGGCTGTGCTTGTAAACCTGTTTTACTGCTGATTTTATTTTTGATCAGAGCCTAGAGATGCTAGTTTGTCATTTTTTTTGTATACATCTTTGTTCAAGTATTTAGAATAGTTGTTTTTGAGTCTGATATCCAGCAGATAGGCACCTGATGAATGATCCTTAATCAGCACTCTGTAAAACTAAAGGCCAATCCATTGTAGCAAAGAATACAAGAAGTGTGGCATTTATAATAATATAATAAAACAGATTACTAGATACAATAATATCACTCCACAGCTTATACTTCACAATTTATTAGGCAATCATTTCAAATGGACACCATTAACCACTTGTCAGTAACTGCAATTTTTGCATGAGCACTTTCTGTACCAGATAAATTTAAAGCCACAGCACTCAACTTGTAAATGACTATGTCCACTCAAACCCTTGAGGCACATAGCTCCCCCACATCAGCGAGGAACTGCTGACTGATCAGGAACACAATCAAAAGAAATGTAATCACATGGATATAAATATCTTACATTTCTGTGTGCAAGCGTGATGGTTGAATAATGGAGTCAGCAATGATTGTCTGCTAGGGTGATACATTGATCACCTGGGTAATAACAAAGTTGACATTCCGAGTTCCACCGAGTACCAACGTGCAGATTATGTAAGATAATTTTGGATTCAATTTAGATAACTCTGTTTCCTTTGAAGGAATGGGAGATGAATTCAAGTAATAACTGCATCTGTCTGTCTGTTCATCCCTTAGGGCCAAGGAAGCAGAGCAGCTGAAACAGGACCTACAGGAAGCCAAGGAGTCAGAGCGCAGGGCAAAAAACAAGCTGCTGGAGATAACTAGCAGGACTGTTTATACGGTAACAGGCCTGGAACATGTACAAATGTACATATTACAGAATTGTTTGAGCGTAGGCTTAAGACACAAGGAAATGGGTGTATATATGGTACACTAAGATTAATGTATAGCAGAAAGTAAGGAATGGGAATTCTTTTTATTGATTAATCTTTAAAATAACTCATCTGAAAACGAAATGTTAGCCAATTCTAGCTCCTCAACTACATCTCATTGCTTGTTTTTTGGTTTAATGTAAAGAGACAGTGCATTATTAACTGCAACAGAAAATTATTTTTACTGTAGTTTCTTTTAAAGATAGCTGAAGAAGCACAAAGGAAATTCAGTAAGAGACTACTATGGCATGAGCAGGGTCACTGGCTAGAGCTGTGACCCTGCAGTTCCAATCATGTGTGGACGCAATTTGTGCAAGGCGATCTGTTTAAACGTCTCATTTGGTGCAACCAACAGTCCAAAATCCAAACACATTCAGTTCACTATTATGTGCAATCAAGACATTCAACAAAGTATTACATTTGAAAATACTCAATTGGAATTTTTCCTTAAAAAAATATGTAATTATCAAAATAATTATTCGCCTCCTTGTTATCATCCATAGTCCAGGAATACTTAAGTGTAAATATGACCAACAAGAACATCTTTTAAATGTATTTTTTTTACTTTTTTATTGGTCAGTCAATGTTATCAATTCTAACATGTCACTTTTGAACCTGGTTTAAAAACATAGACAAATAGATGTTGTCCAAACATAAATCAATAACATAATCTGTTCATAGTTAGAGACTTAGCATTACCTTGCATAAAACAAATACACGTATTATGCGGTGCAGGGATACACTCTGTCCCGATTGGAAGTATCAGCTCCACTGTTGTTATGGAAATTATCAAGACTAAATCCTGTCAGATTAACTGTTCATAGAATATACATGAAGTTATAAATACAAATGCAGTCCCACAAATACACACTGAACGAAATGAATTCTTGCATAACAGACAAAGCATAAGGCAGCCTACGCAAGAGCTTCCAACATGCTGAAAACCCACACATGCTGCTCATATGCTTACACGCATACACACTTGCCGATACATATGAAGATGCTGGCCGACTTGTAATCTTCTGAATGAAAAGACTAGAAATGCTCATACACACAGATATGATCATACATGAAAATCCAATCATGTGTTCATCAGCTCATGACCAAAAAGTCTACGCAAGCATACACACACACACTGACACAAGTACACATTGTTAATTTCGCCTGCCTGCTCTTTCGTACCATATTTGTTTAACTTGGAGCCATAATAAAGTTTGGACTCGCATGCTACTGTGTGTATTTACATCTATATTGTGAATTAAGCCTACTTTATACCCAGTCAGCACCTGCTTTGCATTTTAAAAATCTGATAAGGATCTAAAAGCAAATTTTGTGTGTGTTCACAATATATACAATCCCATTTCCCATTTCTAAATGGTTGACACCGGACTGTGCTTGAATATTTCTTTATAACTCTCTCCTCTTCTTTATTCTGCCCCACTTTCTATATTTTTTTCCCCTGTCAGTTCATCTGTGTCATTTTCTTCCCTCTAATCTCTCTTTCCATCTTTCCTCCTAGTCCCCTGGACTGCCGTCTGACAGCATGCCGCCCGACCTGAGCTTCAGCAGGGAAAACCTCAGCTTTGACTTTAAAGATACCGACATGAAACGCCTCTCCATGGAGATCGAGAAGGAGAAGTGAGTGCTTGTCCCTACTCTGCTGATGCTGCCGAATATTTTGGGCCTAAACAAAATTGCATTTTACTCCTTCTAATTATGTGAAATGCAGTGTTATGACAATTTAATTGTTAATTAAGGGATTCATAAACAGATATTTTTTATTAGCTTACTTTTTTAATGCATTCAGAATGTTTTAATGCAGGACAATCTGACTTTTTAATATGCACATTTTGATTCCAGACTTTAGGTAAGCAATTGACCCTCAGCACAGTTGTCACTGTCAAAATTCAAGCATTTTGTTTTTCTAGCTCTCGGTCTCAGCTATTGCCCACAGCAGACATGTTGAGACAAGTATGACCTAGGAGGTGTATTGTAATGAATTCGACAGGTCTTTCTTGTCATGTAATTAGGAAATTGGGCTTTTAAAATGAAAATCAGTGAGTAAAGAAACCAAAGGTCCAGTGGTAACTATTCATGTTCAGAAATAAAATATTGTAATTCAGGGATACAAAAAATTAAATTTTGACGCTACACAATTCTTTAACAGCTTATGCTGTTTTTGACAACATACTGTTATATTATTAATGTTAATTGCTCACAGCTCACATAAACCCCCGAGTTACTGATAAGGCTTATTCACGCTCCCTGAACACAACCATTTAAAATATTGTTATCGTCACTGCCCACATACTTCCATGCATCCCTTATGTTGGCATGGATGTTAGGAAGTACCACCACCAGTGACAACTCAAAGTCAATCATTTATGCCAACAACAAGTCAAGAGGTAAAGTCCACCTGAAACGGATGCTGGAGGGTATGTAACTGCTGAGTCTTGATGTACTTCCTTCTGAAACAGGAAAGAACCAATCGCAAGACGGAAGGCACGACATATCATTGTAATGAAGCTTGATAGCTAGGTGACTACTGCAACGGTTGTAGCTTTGCTAAGCTCTGCTGAACTACGCTAAACGCTGAAGATTTATTGACAGCTGCCATGACAATATTGGTTGAAATAAGCTATTAAGTGGTGATGTAATTTCACGTGAAATGTGGTTTTACCTGAAGAGACACTATTGGATTTTAATTTAAAACTACAAATAAAAGTGTTTTTTGTCATTTTTTTTGGCGTATATCGTTCAATATGCGACAACATGAACAAGGATGTGATCTAAATGGGTTAATTTTTTCCACACACAGGTGGACCTTAATGTTTAGATGACATCTACAAACATGGCAACTGTGGAAGAGATAGTCAAAGTGTGCCTGCTCAGAAAGAGACAAAAGGAAACAGCGTTGTAGGTAGCTGTGCTCAGTTAGGTCGCTAAATACATTGTGGCTGGAGGACAGAGAAATCTTCTCTCTAGTTCCACCAATGAGAGAAACTTTCGATGAGTGTCGTATCCAGTTTCTTCTTCGTGTCTCACTAGAACTACGGATCAGATCGTGACAGTAACACTGCCCCCACAGTTTCTAGTGGTACTGCTTACAGAATGTATCTGTAAGCTTGTGTGCAGAAATACATGAACGAAATGAATGCAGAGTACAGACAGAGGGCTCCATCCATATCTTTATAATTATTTAACGGTGAGCATAAATAAGCCTTAACGACATCATTAACTAATCCACCAAGCTATGTAATAGAGAAGAAAGCATTTTTGAGTTTGCAAATTTCAGTTATCAATTCTAAAAATAAAAAGTAAATTTCTATTGATTGGTTTAAAAGAATGGTTAGGGAAATTAACTCTTAAATAGTGATTAAAGCTGGTAAAGAAATGCATTTAAGCGGTCTGGTTAGAGTAGCAAAAATGGTAGAGATGTTTAACTTTAATTGCTTTTTGCAAACTGAAAAAACTTTGGATTAGTCCCTTTAGCCATCATTTGATGTTTTTGCAATTTTGGTAAATCCTTAATTAGTCAGGTGGTATTATATAATAGTATGAGCATTGGTGTTCTCAATAATTCTAAGTATGTGCCATTATTGAAAGGAGTAAAATTGTCTACAATTGCAAACTCCTGATTAGAACCGTTAATGGACATTTTCCCATAGTTTCAGAATAAGACAACACGATTGTGATATGTAATAACACGGGTGCAAAAGTATTCAGTGAGGAGGGAACAAGTCTACGTGTTTAAGCTTAACAGATATTTTGGGATCTATACAATATTAAAATCATCCATCTTTACTCAGTGCATCTTAGATTTTCTGACCATCAGTCTGCATAAACAAAGGCTTAATATTTTGCATCCCTACTAGTAATATGTTTATGTATGTTCTCAGTTATCTGGGTTGAGGTAGTCTTAAGTGCTTTAGTTGAAGTCATCTGGACTTCTTTTGGGTTTGAAGACGTTTCATCTCTCATCCAAAAGGTGTCTTCAGTTCTAAGCCCATGATTGGGAGTCCCCATGGTCACATGAATGCAAGGGGGGTCATTTATCAGTCACACTTTAAAATGACTCCCACCTTACTTGTGACCCCAGCGTCCATACACAGAGAGTGTCAACCACTCAGATGACCACCTACAAGGTGTAACAACCCTACCAGAGCTTAAATACTGGGGACTCCCCACCCATTGTTTAGAACTCAAGAAGCCTTTCAGATGAGAGGTGAAACATCTTCAAAACCAAAAAGAAGTCTAGATGCCTTCAAGTAAAGCACTTAAGACAATCTGTACTGGTAATGCATACATGCATCAACATTTGTTGTACCAAACTAAGCTCTCCTTCAACCTTAATTGTGATCATGTGTAGGGTTGAGTACATGGAGAAGAGCAAGCACCTGCAGGAGCAGCTCAATGAGCTGAAGACAGAGATTGAAAGTCTGAAGCTAAAAGAGAGGGAGACCCCTCTTGACATCATTCACAACCAGAATACTGAGCAGGGGACCAGCAAGCACAGCAACTTCAAAAAGGTAGGTATCTGCTCAGCTGCTTGCATATAAGACACAAACACGCATTTTAACACATGCCACAAATTTGTCCATATACTTCACAAATTACTACTCTTCCAAATAAAGGAGCAACGCTGATGGCATTCCAAGAGCACAGTCACTCATTAAGGCTTGTCTGGCACCCTTTGTCACAGGGTGGTTGTCCCATGGTTTCTCATTCACTGACTGCATTGGTTCTCAGAGCATTACTTAACAGCATCAGTCTCCACTTGGCTCTTGTTATCTTTTATAGCCTTGAGTTTCTCAATTGATGGAACTTTGGTGCCTTCACACATTTCCTACCATGACCTCAAACATTGCACTTGCAATTATTGGTCTTAAATGTATTTAAAAAAGAAAAAAAAACAAGATCAGTTTAAAGGCAAATCTATGTTCTTTGTGTGCATTTTATGTTGACTTGTAAGAAGAGCTATTTTATCTTACCCAAATTGCCCAGGTTTTACGAATATAATGAACTGGGACAAAGAAGAAAAAAATGACTTCTTCAACTTTTAGGATATTCCTAAATTGATTGGTCAGAGGTGGAGCTGTTATTAGAGGCAAATTCTATTTCAACTGTCCTCTGATGAACTGGCAGATTACACTACTTCTCCTTTATCTCCCCCTTCCAGTACTTCTCTGATTTTAATAAAAGTATAACATGAAAATTTGACAATGGCTCTCACCACACTAGAAAAAAAAAAAAAAAAAGGCCCAACCCTTATCCGTCCTTGTCTACAAGTGTAAAATACATGTATTAATGAAGCAGTAATTGATTTTTGCTGGGAGATTAGTCATTTGGATTGATGTGGTCACGTCTGGCATCCATCCATCCAGAGAAGGAGTTAAGTAAAAACCTTTGGTTTAATTGTACCAGGGGCAGTCAGCATCCATGTTGTAAGCAGCAGAAAAGGTGGGGGCACACAACATTGAAAGGGGAAGTAAAGAGGAGTTGAGGACGTGGAAGCTAATTCAGCTTTTCTCTAAGAAGTGAAGTTTGGGAAACGCAAAAGTTGACCAAAAATGTAAAAATGAGGAGTGTGAGGGAGGCTGAGAAGTGTTAAGAATATACCATGAAGTTGGCAATCAGAGGAGAGCAGCCAGCTGGACCCTAGAATAAGATTTTCTCCATCTCAGGCTGCTTCTCCCTTCTGGATGATTAATGAATGGCTCCTTAACACGGCCCAATGACTTTGCACTTCTACCAGGCCACTACTGGCAGCAGCAAGCATGCCAGGAGGGTTTGTTCTCAATAACTTGATCACAACTCAAGAAATGCATTTATTTTGCATTCATTTGTTTGTACAGAAACTTTGTTTAGAATCATGACTCAGATTTATATCTTAATTTATTTAGACGTATTACATTGAGTTAGATGTTTAGGTCAACAGTTACTAATTTCTCATGAAGGGTTAGGCTTAAAATTGTCAACAAATTTTTTGTCATAGGCATGAGGGATTGAGGGGTGTTGGCCAGTTAAGTAGCTGTTTTTTTCCTGCCCACAATTGTCGTTATTACATTGGCATATGAAAAATCTACTGTCAGTCAACCTCTAATTTCCAGTATGGGGACTGTGGGCAGTGTGGAGAACAACACTGCAGAGTTAGACATAGATGAACAAACACTGGAGCACAAAATAATTGGTGTAGTTTGGCTGATTGTCAGGAGGGACGGTAAAGGTGATCTGTAAACACCATGCTGCTATCCATCCCTCTCAAACTCACATTTTGCTTGGATTTGCTTTGCTTGTTCTTCCATCTACATGTTCCCCAGAAATAACCTAGTTTTCCCAAACTGTCCCCAGTGTAATATTTACTTTGGGAGCTACTTTAATTGCCATTACTCTACAGATGAAGAGAGAGAAGAAAGTTTGCCTAGCCGATTTGAAGAAGTGCTCAATTGTGCTGTATTAGATGAGCTCATGGCTAGCCTTACTGCAGGGGTTAAAGCAAAGCCAGTGGCCACTATTAATCCATCACTAGCTAATTTAAACCTGGAGAGAAAAACAATTAACAGTGCTTTCTCTGACTGGCATTGATCCTCTACTCATCCTACTCTGTTTGATTGCCTCTGCTGTAGAAGAGAGTTTGTAAAGCCTACAGCTTTCTTTGTCCATTAGGCCAGGCTATAAGATGTATCAACAATGCTGCCTGCCTTCACAGACCATCAAAGATTCATTAAAAAAACAATAACCTTGAGGGTGTGTTTTCAGTAAACACACAAACGTGCATGGACTTTTCATTTATCCTCCCATTATGATCACTTAGTCTTTTGACTAGTCAAGGGAAATCAGTCAGATCTCTTGTTTCGCTAGATTGTGGTTTAGAGTATGTTTTCAAAAATGTGCTCCGCAGGGTTTTTGAAGTTTGTTGAAGACTGAGGTATCAACAGGGAGTCCTCCTACAAGAAAAGAACAACATTTTTAAAGAGAATGTATGCAATTTCACATCATTGTCGATTATTATCGTATTTTTCACAATCATTTAGACAGGCTACAGTAGGTAATAAACAAGATGTGGAGAAAATATGGTTTTACGGCCTTAAAATCGTTTGTTTTTCATTTGTCATTTCTTTCAGAATGTATATGAATACAATCCTATGGACATACCATTACGCTCTAATTATATTGTCCTATTATGTTTAAGAATGTAATATTACTGTATGTAAAATATACAAATGCTGGATAGGGATATATATTGGCTGCAACTGCAGCATTTAATCATGTTTTAATAATGTTAAAACATATTATGATAAGATAAGATGTACCTTTATTGATCCCCCTTGAGAGAAATTCAGGTTGACACAGCAGCACAGAAGTGAAAGTAGCAGTACAGGGTAAAAAGTACCAAAATAAGTCAACACACAGTATAGGAAAGGATCAATAAAAACTAAAATACTAGAAATTAAAAAATGTACTAAGTATTATGTACAATCTGGCTCTGTATATAGAGTGTGCAAAGTGCAATGTTCCTGATATTTATAGTGTGTATATGAAGTTTACATAACGAATAACGGAATTCTATATATCTAAACAGTTGGACATGTGCAGTTCAGGCATTTTTTTCCCTAGAGCGGTGTACAGATTGAGTTCTTAATCTGTGGAGTGGGTGGTGCTAGGTGGTGCTGGGAGGGGTGGGAGCTGTGGTGTTGTGCAGTCTGATGGCAGATGGAATGAAGGAGCCCCCTAAACGCTTTGAGGCCCGCGGCTGGATGAGTCTGTGGCTAAAGGTGCTCTGGGTTTCTGCAGCTCGGTGATGAGAGGGATTGTTCATGATAGCCTTCAGCTTTCCTCTCATCCTCCTCTCAGTCACTACCTCCACACTGTCCAGTTCCATCCCCACCACGGAGCTGGCTTTCCTCACAAGCTTGTTCAGTTTGTTTGCACCACTGCTCCCAATCCTGCCTCCCCAACACGCAGCAGCGAAGAAGATGACACTGGCCACTACAGAGTGGTAGAACATCTGTAGCAGCCCTGGTGTCCACATTTAAAGACCTGAGCCTCCTCAGGAAGAATGGTCTGCTCTGACCTTTCCTGTTTGACCAGTCCAGTTTGTTATTCAGGTGCACCCCAAGAAACTTGTAGGTGTCTACCATCTCCACCCCCTCCCCATTTCTGAAAACAAATAATGACTTAAATAATGACTTATGTGTTACCTTAGAATAAGCCTTTGATATTTAAAGTGGGAGTGGGTATTCTGTCATGGATTCCATTATGTCACCCTGCTGCAGTAGTTCAGAAGAGTTTTATCCTCCCATTATGATCACTTAGTCTTTTGACTAGTCAAGGGAAATCAGTCAGATCTCTTGTTTCGCTAGATTGTGGTTTAGAGTATGTTTTCAAAAATGTGCTCCGCAGGGTTTTTGAAGTTTGTTGAAGACTGAGGTATCAACAGGGAGTCCTCCTACAAGAAAAGAACAACATTTTTAAAGAGAATGTATGCAATTTCACATCATTGTCGATTATTATCGTATTTTTCACAATCATTTAGACAGGCTACAGTAGGTAATAAACAAGATGTGGAGAAAATATGGTTTTACGGCCTTAAAATCGTTTGTTTTTCATTTGTCATTTCTTTCAGAATGTATATGAATACAATCCTATGGACATACCATTACGCTCTAATTATATTGTCCTATTATGTTTAAGAATGTAATATTACTGTATGTAAAATATACAAATGCTGGATAGGGATATATATTGGCTGCAACTGCAGCATTTAATCATGTTTTAATAATGTTAAAACATATTATGATAAGATAAGATGTACCTTTATTGATCCCCCTTGAGAGAAATTCAGGTTGACACAGCAGCACAGAAGTGAAAGTAGCAGTACAGGGTAAAAAGTACCAAAATAAGTCAACACACAGTATAGGAAAGGATCAATAAAAACTAAAATACTAGAAATTAAAAAATGTACTAAGTATTATGTACAATCTGGCTCTGTATATAGAGTGTGCAAAGTGCAATGTTCCTGATATTTATAGTGTGTATATGAAGTTTACATAACGAATAACGGAATTCTATATATCTAAACAGTTGGACATGTGCAGTTCAGGCATTTTTTTCCCTAGAGCGGTGTACAGATTGAGTTCTTAATCTGTGGAGTGGGTGGTGCTAGGTGGTGCTGGGAGGGGTGGGAGCTGTGGTGTTGTGCAGTCTGATGGCAGATGGAATGAAGGAGCCCCCTAAACGCTTTGAGGCCCGCGGCTGGATGAGTCTGTGGCTAAAGGTGCTCTGGGTTTCTGCAGCTCGGTGATGAGAGGGATTGTTCATGATAGCCTTCAGCTTTCCTCTCATCCTCCTCTCAGTCACTACCTCCACACTGTCCAGTTCCATCCCCACCACGGAGCTGGCTTTCCTCACAAGCTTGTTCAGTTTGTTTGCACCACTGCTCCCAATCCTGCCTCCCCAACACGCAGCAGCGAAGAAGATGACACTGGCCACTACAGAGTGGTAGAACATCTGTAGCAGCCCTGGTGTCCACATTTAAAGACCTGAGCCTCCTCAGGAAGAATGGTCTGCTCTGACCTTTCCTGTTTGACCAGTCCAGTTTGTTATTCAGGTGCACCCCAAGAAACTTGTAGGTGTCTACCATCTCCACCCCCTCCCCATTTCTGAAAACAAATAATGACTTAAATAATGACTTATGTGTTACCTTAGAATAAGCCTTTGATATTTAAAGTGGGAGTGGGTATTCTGTCATGGATTCCATTATGTCACCCTGCTGCAGTAGTTCAGAAGAGTCAAACCGCATGGTAGCACTAGAGAGGACCATTTGTATTTTTGAGTCATTCAAGTTTCTAGATGGTACTGTAGGGGTGGTGAAGACTCTGATGGGTGTTTATTAGGTGCCATCTAAAGCCATTCTGCTAAATGCCAATAAATCTCACTCTGGACCTCCTAGCACAAGAAAGGGGTTGTCACAAGATTTCACAATTCTAGACTTCATGTGCAATCGGCTTCTCCGAACTGCAGAAACTGATAGCTTCCTTGGGAGTTAACACATTTGGACCTCAGCTGAATTCTTAAACTGAACCCTAAAGCTTTGCTGACTGTCCATACATCAGCTACATTTTGCAGATGTCTCAATCAGATATTAAGGGTATTACCAGGCTTGGAAATACACAGAAGAACTGGATCTAACAGAAGGCTGAGGCTAAGGGTATCTGATGATGAAGTCTTCACTGAAGATTTTTGTTGCTGTAGTATTTTCCATTCTTGTTTATTCCCACCATAAATAAACAACTTTATCACCTCTGTTGTTGTCTCCTCCACAGCTGACACTACAGAGCACCAAGTCCAGAGTGGCCTTCTTTGAGGAACTCTAAACTACATAACTATGAAGATGGGATTGTACAACTGACAAGAAACTCATGATTTTACATTCCTGGTCACTCATGATTGGCCACACAGCAAAGCCTCATGCTTCACTTCCAGGGAAACAACAGAGAACGCTATGAAGAGAAAAATAACCACTGCCTTGATATGTACCAACTCCAGGGGCCCTGTATGTATGCACAAATGTGGATACATGTGTTATGTTCCAGCACTGAATCTGTGATTCCTAAAAGTGTTTACAATAGAGCACATTCTCCTTGAATGTTTTTAAGTTAACTTGGGTGTGGCTTTTATTATTGTCGAAAGAAAATAGACAATGCAAAAAGACAAAAACCAAATTTAAAAAAAAAAAATTCAGAGTATAATGAGTCATCATATGAAAAATGGTTAGATGGTTATTACGTTCAAATGGAGTGACCTACATTGTTTGTTTAACTGTTTTGAAATTCAAATCCACCAAAAACACTAAGGGATAAAATTGAACAAGAAAATGAATGGAGCAATATAGGTTATCATCTTAGATTTAATTATGCTTCATAACAAATTCCTCCATATCTTATTTTTTTTCCAAGTCACATCACGCTGCCTGAGAATGGTTTAAAGCAGAATTACACCTGCAAGCAATCAAAACAGTGCATTTCTTTGCCATAATACAACTACAACAGCCAATTATTAATGTCCACTATTGCCCATCAGGCCTTATTTTCAAAATAACAAAAATGTGTAAAGTGTATGTGACGTAGATCAATTAATTTGTAATGGTTGTGTTTTTTAAATATCAGAAATTTTGACCACGTCTGTGCCTTTATGCAACTTTTTTACGATGAATGTAGACAAAGTGTCTTGCACGAGACCTGAGGTCCAGCATGTACATCTCATACAAAGAATACATGTGTGACATATTGTGTCCTAATTAGGACCCTCTCAAAACTGAAGGGCAATTCTACCTGGTGCTTCTTAGAATAAGAACTGGATGAAGGAACTCAGACATTAGTTTGTGTCACATCTATCTCGGTTTTTCTCTTTTTTTGTGTGAAGACAACCACTTT
>KV751322.1:2136835-2164821 GCA_001698575.1 Mola mola | reverse complement strand
AGAATTTTAATTTGTAAAAATTACATATTTTATATCTTTTTGTCTGCATTTAACAGTGATATTAGTAAGCAGTATTTAATTACTCAAATATACATTTTTGCAAAAAGCTTTGTAACATGTGTATGTCATTTCTGTGCAAAAATATATTGCAGGTCTGATCTCTGTGTGTTTTTTTACTTATTTATTTATTCAAAAAACTTTGTTTACTATTTCGGCAGACTTTGATGAATGTCAGCTTTGATACTGAAAGTGCCAAGAGGCTCCTCCACCAGACCCCAGCAGACATCCAATTACACCTTTGAAAAGAATCAAGTGTTACATAAGGACTCTCCATCTCTTGTCAGATCACATAGTGTGTCTGCTTGAGTGACAAGCTCTGTATGTGTGTGTGTGTGTGTGGGTGCGTGGCGTGTGGCGCCTGTAGACGGGTGTGCGTTTGCTGTGTGTCATATTAACCCTTTGATGAGAGTCACTTCTTTTTGTGTTGTGTTGAGACCGACAGCTTTCTGACAGAGTGAGTGGCACTGAGGTCGGAGGGCTTCTCAACTGCTCTGTCACCTCAGGGCGCTGTTGAAGAGTGGCCACCCTTGGCTTGTCAGGTTTGTGACTGAGCGGCATCCTCAGGAGCCATCTCTCCCTTGGGGCCAGGAGCTGAGAGGGACATGGGTGGAAGGTGTGCGGGGGGCATCAGGCAAAATGCCCGACAGATTCCCCCTTAACTGCTGCCTCCTTGTCAACACCCTCCTCTGAAACACAGGAGAGGGAATTGTCATTTATGTATTGTCAAGGGATCACAGCTGACGTCAACGCGCGCTTCTCACAGCAGATATGAAAAGGTTCTCAATTTACTGCAGGGTAAGTGTAGCTGACGTGATGGCACAGCACCTGCCAGGGCCTTGAATACATAACCATACACACAAAAGGAAAAGTCCCTGTGTCATAATCCAAGCCTCCATTCTCAGAACCAGTTCATGCATCAAACGAATGATGCACAGCTTCTTAGAAACCTATACAATCCACACAAATGTAAACGGACGGCACTTTAAAACCAAATCATGCTAAAATGAAGGCAACATGACTTCATTTTAACCATTAAATAAATGTATAACTTAAGCTTTTTTTAAATTATGAATTGGGATAAGCACAAGTTTTCCAATTGATGTTGCACAAAATGCACTATATTGCACATCAATCTGATTCTGACAATAGTAGAACACACCATACTATACCGCTAAGACATCAATCATTGTGATGGAACATCAGATCTGTTCATTAGTCACCTAATCAAAACATTGATGAAGCATTCAGTGCCAAAAATAGGTCGTCTCTTGTTGGCAGTAGCTTTGTGTAAGATGAAGGCAGTAAGGAATTAAGAAGAATTAAGGGGCTATAGTTAAGGATGCATGGATAATTAAATTAATTTGGCAAATAACAGATACTGATATTGTAGGAAATAAAGTAAGCCTTTGTATGAAAAATTGAATGACGCACAAACGATGTGCGTTGTCTTACATAGAAACACTTTACGTTCACAAGTTAACAAGGTCAAAAGTGGGATTTTCATCAGAGGCTGTCTTTAAACCTGCAGCCAGGTGTAGATCAGCAGATACAGCCAGTGCAAAATGAATGAGACACAACACATTATTATTGGTCATTGGTATTGGTTAATGCCACATTATTTGCTGATATACCAATACAGTTAACCACATCAATATTGGCCAATACCGATATTGAGCCGATATACTGCTGCATCCCTAGTTATTCTCTTTAGTGCCCTTGAGCTACACTCATACCAGTGCCTAGTTCAGTGACCTCCCTGAACAGAATAAGCGCATCACTGCAATTATACACTAGATTTTACCATTCAACTTTTGTTATATCAGGTTTAGCATAAATTCCAAAATCTGGGAACTCAAGCTTTCTCTCTTTCGGCGAGACTTATTGGCGTGCAGGCACAAGCTCAGAAACTTGGTCGAAATACATCCTTAATTCAAGTTGGATGTGAAGTTATGATGGCTCCACATGTTTTCCCTGCTGCTGATGATCTGACAATCAGTGAACTGGTGCTATTTGTACTGTGTTACAATTAGCACGTTCAACTGCTCCATCGTGCCAATGTATTCCCCTCATGACCAGTCTTGTTTTCCCTGAGGGGTTTGCTCTATAAAGGTTGTCCTTTGTGTGACCTTGTTCTTTCATGTCACACCTGCCCTACAATATCGTTATAGCTGTGTGCCAACACTGGATGATAAATACTGCAAGCCTTGTCTGTAACCTTACCTGCATGGTTTAAATATTTCCAGCATTTAATTTTAGCATCCAAAGTCCACTGCAAATTCATTGTGATGTTCTTTTTGACATTTTGTCCTTACAAGTGTGTCCTTACCAACTAAAATGACCTTTATTTAAATTTTCCCAGAAAGCAATGCCTCTTGAAAATAGGGCCTGTCCTTTTTATGTAGCTGGGGCAATTTTTGCAGTTAGGGTTGATGAATGTACGAAGCAAGCAACCTTGACACACTCACATTAATGGAGCAATTTGTAATGGAGTCAAGTGCCGATGCTTTGGTTTGGCAGGTTGGATTGTCCAGCAACCCAGATAGTCAGTAATTGACAACTTTACAAAACCAATAGCAGTGGTTTCTGATGACCTGGGCATGAGACTCAACACTCTATGTGACAAATTACATCTTTAATTGAGAAACTTTTGTTATAAAATTTCATAAAAATTAAAGCACTTTTCATTTCCATCTTTTTTCCTTTGTCGTTTTTGGTTGTTTTCCAAAAGTTAGACATACTTTATGTAAACAACACATTCATTTATCATGAGGCTGTCAAAGCAATGTGAGCTAGCATGTCTGCCCCTGGCCAAATTGGGGCCCAAACTGAAATTTTATAATGAGCCTGGAATCAGGCGCTGATGTATGACTCCACTGCTGCCTGCTCTCCTCACTCCAAAAGTAGAAGTAAGCTGAATAGCAGACAGGACGAAGTGTGGGCTCACTTTTCTAAACTTAAAAAGGATTTTTTTCAGAAGGTAGTCACGTGTAAAGAAAGCTCCACCAGCAACCTAATGAAACGCAAGTGCAACATAACAAAAATATGGAGCAGTGCACCGTGAATGATAGCTTTAGCATAGCAGCTAATGCTAGTACATCTCTGAGCCCCGATGGCTCCGCATTGCTAAGGAGTAGCAAAATTACAATTGCAGGTAACACACATTAAAATAACAGTAAAGCTATAACTATACGCTATGTCACAGTTGTTGGAATCAATTTATGCTTCAGTTAACAATTGGAGAAATAATATCAGGCAACCAGCAGCCTCTGCTCCCTTTTCAGCAGATAAAGTCTGTCCAGCCTACATACCTACTAGGGATGCGTTGTGATTTTCAAATATTTTGAAAAATATAAAAGTTTAAAAAATTTGCCCAATTAATGGTTTGTCTGAAAATTATATATCCCTGATGTGTTTGCTGGCATCTGTAAATAACGTGATAACTGCTGACATTGCGTTACTTCCTGTAAAATGTGTGTAGCGCGGTATTTTCAACTAGAGGTCAATATAGTGTTTGTCAGAGCCGCTATATCCTACAGTAGCTATAAAAAAAAAACAGCAGAAACTTGCAAAGACTGATACAGCTGTCAAAAATGTATGTTCAAGAAAATAAATGAAGATGAGGTGCAGTGCAAACTCTGCTAGGCAAATCTAGCATATCAGAAATCGACAACAATGTCATTTGACAGCAAAACCACCCGGCAGAAAGTGGGTCGCCTCCAACAAATCAACCATCCACGACAACCTGTGTCACTAGTAAAAGTAAGTTTGATGACTGACAGTAATGGTTTTCAGTTTGATGGAATAACTGCACAGAAATTAGAAACTGTATGACGATAATGCACTTGAGCTCCGCACCTGTATGATGAGTGTTGAAAAACTCTCAGATTTGTGCACACTTTACAACTGAGTCATAGAATTTGCATTGTGAATTTGGTAAAAAGAATATTTGCTGAATAATTCACAATGAATATTGAATAGAATTTGTGCTTGAAATTCCCATTCCTAATACTTACCTATAGGTATATACTAAACAATGAAAGTAAGCCAACCATTCATGGAAAGAGGAAGAATGAAATGAGTCTACGGAGGCATCCTTATTCCAACCTCACAGGACTCTTTCTGAGAAATCTCGATTCCCCCTGAAAAAGCTAACGTACTCAAATACAAAAATTGTTGGTGGATGGGCCAAAATAAACCAAAGAGATACTTGCATTGTCCTTTCCATGCTTTGCTATTGTTATTATCTTTGTTAGTTATTTCTGTTGGCTTCTAAGAAGCAAAAGGACAAGGAATATCGGAAATTGATACGCAGTATGTATAAGTGAAACCCAACCCTGCTTTCTGTCACCATCTTTTTCGCCTGCACTGGTGCCCGGCTGTGGTGATTGGTCAGATGTTTGTTACGTACAGAGGATTCAATTTGCAGAGACACAGGGAAAATTCCTTAATCCAAACTGTTTAATTGTGCAAGGGTCAAATCTGCGTAATCAGATCAACTCAGCAAAGGCACAAATCTGAAAGGCAAAGACTCAGAAATTGGTAAACTTACAAGGATCATACACAGGCAAACTAACAAAAGAAATATCGCTGTAATGATCACACTAACTGAAAAGATGTTAATAATTTTCGAAACAGGAAATGGACCGATAAATCTCGGGGTTAACTTATGTGATTTAGTCCGTAGGGGCAAGTTTCTGGTTAAGAGCCAAACTTTTCTGACCAGGGCGGTAGACAGGTGCAGCTTGTCTCCTCTTATTCTTGTATGCCACTGATGACCTGATGAGAGTTGACCTGGCTCTGAACCACATCTGGCGACAGCGACGGTTCTTAGTAGATGCTGATGGGACGCTTACCTCTCGTTCTGTCTCTGGGAAAATGGGAGGTTGGTACCCCAACACACACTGGAACCGAGAGAGGCAGGTGGAAGTGGAGGGCAGCGTGTTGTGTGCCTATTCTACCCACAGCAGCAGCTTGGCCCAGCTTGAGGGATTTCGGGAGGCGAGGCAGCGAAGGTCCAGTGTGTAATTCTTGATTAAGCCTATCCATCTGTCCATTTGTCTCAGGATGGTATCCAGAGCTCAAACTAACATTGGCTCCAATCAGTTTGCAAAAAGGCCTCCAAAACTGTGCCACGAATTGTGCCCCCGGTCATGCAGAATGTTATTAGGAAAACCATGGACTCAAAAAACATCCGCATTCTCCTTGGTGGAGGGCAACTTGGATAGCGGAATAAATTTTACCATTTTTGAAAATCTGTCTACAACAGTTAACACGACTGTGTTACCTTCTGAGATTGGCAGCTTAGTCACAAGGTCCAAAGAGATGTCGGACCATGGGTGCTGTGGCACAGGAAGTGGCGGGGAAGACCCGCTGGAGGTCTATTCGTGGTATTATTTTGGGCGCACACTGAACCAGTAGCTATATACTCTGCAATCTTCTTGAGTTTTATTGTCTTTACCTAAGCGTTGTGACAACACTGCTCCTACGCCAGAGTCTGAAGCATCCTTTTCCACGATGAATTGATTGTTTCGTACAGGAAGACATAGTACTGCAGCAGAGACAAAACTTCTTTAACCGTTCGAAAGCTGCTTCAGCTTGAGGAGACCAGGAGAAATGTGTCTTGGAGGAAGTGAGAGCATGGAGAGGAAAGGCAACAGGACTGAAATTTCTAATTAATCTTGTATAGAAATTCACAAATCCCAAAACATGCTGTAGACCTTTTCGAGAGGATGGTATTCGCCAATTAATTACAGCTTTGACCTTTTGTTGGTCCCTCTTAATTTGACCTTTTAATATTATATATCCTATAAAATTTGCATGAAATTCACTTTTACATAAACTTTACACATCAACAATCGCAGAACTTCCCTTACAGTAGAGACATGTAATTGCACCATATATGGGGCTGCACAGTGGTGCAGTGGTTAGCGCTGTCGCCTCACAGCAAGAAGGTCCTGGGTTCGATTGCCGGGTTAGAGCCATTCTATGTGGAGTTTGCATGTTCTCCCTGTGCCTGCGTGGGTTCTCTCCGGGTACTCCAGCTTCCTCCCACAGTCCAAAGACATGCAAACTGGGGGTTAGGTTAATTGGTCACTCTAAATTGCCCGTAGGTGTGAATGTGAGTGTGGATGGTTGTTTGTCTCTATATGTCAGCCCTGCGATGAACTGACAACTTGTCCAGGGTGACCCCTGCCGCCGCCCGAAGATGCTGAGATAGGCTCCGGCCCCTAGCCCCCCGCGACCCCTAACTGAATAATTGGTAGAAGATGGATGGATTTCATTTATCATCTTCGGGGAAACCGGGGACCCAATTTTACAGAGTCACACGGGGGGGGGGCTTTTCTAGATCAGTAGTCATTTTAATAACAAGGTCAAACCAGGAATTCAAACTATGCAAAAGTACAGACAAAGATTAGGCAAACTCAGTAATCGGAACACGGAATAAAGATTGAATACAAGGGGACTCACGTGGAATAAACGCTGGACTGCTCACTAGGAAGACAAGACAATCTGGCCCAGGAGGAAGGGAACACGGGGGTTAAATACACGAGGGAGAGGTAGACAATTGGACACAGGTGGGACTCATCAGGGAGAGGGAGCAATCAAACACACCTGAGGGACAAGACCAAGGGGGGGAAAAGACACACGGGGACCTCAAAACAAGAGCGGAGATACCAACTGACCCTAACAAACAGACGCTTGACACTAGCAGACCCTGACAATATTTGCATAAAATGAGGCCCCTCGTGCAACATGAGGCCCTGTAAACTAGATATACACAAAAACTCTCACTATATTTTGTCTGGTTTTAACCCAGACACATTGTATATTACTGACAGACTAAAAAAAAGCTTGCTGCCTGCTCCTTTTGGAATGTGTTTCGTTCTCCAGATATTCAGGACAAATCCTCCAAACATCACTCCTTTCTGTGTCTCTTCACACTGCTGTTTATTTACCACTGTGTCACATCACCTTGCTCATATGTTATGAGTGAATAGACTTTCCCGGGAAGACCGCAGGGGGGCAGGGCTTGGTCGAGATTTTATAAGACGTAAGCTTCACTGTGCTGCATCAGGTTATTGGCATGACAATGTTTAGTGCAAATTCATGTAGCCACACTATTCAAAGACGCAGACCTCCCTCCCAACTCCACACACACACAAAATCATAAAATCCTCTTTGGTCCTTTGGATCCAAATTAGTGTCTCTTTCATTCCAGGATGCAGATGTCTCTGAGGGAAATACCTGTGGACAATCGCCACGATTGGAATCATTATGTTCCAGTTAGCAAAGATGGAAATGAGTTTGGTAAGTTAAAGTAAAAAAAGACATTTTGAATCCCCATTTTCAAAATATCAGCTTGTTAGACTGAAGGAATTGCTGCCGCCTGTCTGTTGGATGTTGGTACGTCTATGCACTGATATATTAGGGGGCTATGAATAAATTTTCCCATAACCTTGAGATAACGATGAGCTCTGTTTTAATTGTCTTACTCCATTAACAATTACAGTATGCATGTCTACTTGTCATATGGATAAATCGCCAGTAATATCTTTCTCAGCTCATCCGTATCACTTTTTGCCTCTTTGTCTTTACGTTCTCTTGGACTTCAGGGGCCAGTGCTGCTCGGTGAGTCAACGGTTATCATGACAATCCCTCTGTGTCTGCCAAACGGCACTGTATAGACTGTAAATACAGTGAGACTATTTAATGTATTATAAGGAGTCAGCTGTGAATTATTAATGAGCAGGCTGACTATTTGTGGACATTTAAGCCTGATGAGAGCATGAATATAGTGTCTTTCTCCTGTTGGGACAACGCATTTCGCACCCCAAGGGACTGTCCCGTATACCTTTACCTTCCAATTTCTCTCTTGTTATTTCCAATTTAGCTTCTCTTCATACGCCCCCTGTTCAAATCTTCTCATTTGGTGGTGTGACAGATGGGTCTCGGCCATTTATTTTTTGCTCAGACTAATGATCGGACTGCATGGCCGCGCGTGACTTGTTTTATGATGTCAGTTTTGCACAGGAAAATCTTGAAGGTATTCATTAGGTCGTAAGAATAATCTGTTTTCCCTTTTTCCCCATGTTGACCTGTTTACCTGACCCAATTCTGTGGCTACCTGCCCGTCTGCTGTGGTGTTGTAGATGTTGGATTGTAGGGGCCTAGGGAGAAGAGCTTTGCATGGAGCTTTTTTTTGGTTTTTCTGCTTGAGGGTTCTGGCAGCCTCCTTGTGTACTCTGTTGTTTAAAGAAACTCGCCTGACTTTGCTATTTTATTTCCATCAGAGACTCGTTTTGGAGAAAAACAGCTCACTTGGAACCTCCCTTGTTTGCACATCGCTTCGAACACAGAGGAGGAAGAGGTCAATAAGTCACAAAACCAGCAGACCAATAAGGCAAATGGAGACATGGCAAATATAATGTGGGTATCCCGTGGACTGTTTGTACTACCCTGTGCCTCAACTTCACTCTTTTATTTTTTACTTTTACTTTGCATATAAACTGTACAACTTTATGTTAAATCAATGGCAGGCAGAGTGTTTAAGAGGCGGAGAAGCAGCAGCCCAGTGGTGGTTCTGTAACTGGCTGCTCTATTTATGATTTCTATGCAACCGCAGCAGCAACGTGAGAGTGTCTTGGGGATGATGGTGCACTGTGCACATCTCTCTCTCCCCCTCCACTTCATACCTCTGTATTGATTAAATCTCTCGAGGCAAAACTGTGCTTGTGGTAATGGCACACCAAGACTTTGAAGGCAGGCTTCAAGAAATTACTGCATGCAAGCCTAAAGCAGAGAACTTCCTGTTTTTTTCTTTTCCTTTGGTGTCCAGTGTGGAGCTGGATTTGTGTTTGTGCAGCCAGAGCATTGAATAGTTTATTCCCCTGTGGCCTGAACGACTATTGTTGTCCAAATAAAGTATTCAAAACACAACTCATTTACTGACATTTTCATTCACTATTATCCAACACAAAATAGTCCCTAGCGCATACACTATTAACTCCTTCTGGTGTAACATTAGCCAAAGTCTTGGGTTTGTTGACAATAGGAAACATTTCAAAAATACTGTCTCCTTTATCCTTGAATATTCAGTGCTATTTCTGTGTAAACCCCCCCCACATCCACACACACACACACACACACAAAAACAATGCTTCTGAATCCAAGTGTGCCAGCCTGGTGTACTCTGAATACTGTGGATGTAATATAGAGTTACATAACAGGCAGAGACTGGGACAGAATGCGGCACAGAAGGCTTCTTGTGAAGTGATGTCAGCTACATTCTTC
Organism: Mola mola; assembly: GCA_001698575.1. NCBI lineage: Eukaryota > Metazoa > Chordata > Actinopteri > Tetraodontiformes > Molidae > Mola > Mola mola. The sequence goes on along the minus strand of KV751322.1, from coordinate 2,155,470 downwards.
ATTCATGCACCAAACTGCTCTCTTTACCATCCGAATGCATGGCAGGCATCCCAATACCCCTGGTTGAGTATAATGGATTCACATATACATGATTTGACAGAGGCTTCTTCCCTCTCTCTCTCTCCTTTTTTCTCTGTTTCTTAACAAAAGAAACACAACTCTGCCTGCTCCCTATTTTAGCCTATAGCATTCAAACAGTATGTTATTGCTCTGCTATGTGCATTTCTCCTCCTGTCTAAAATCTATAAAGAGTATTTTCTCCCCTTTCCCTCACTCTTGTCATTTCTGTGTCTGTGATTTTCTCCTTCTCTGCTGCTTAATTTTTCTTTCTCTTTGCTCCATTCTCAGCAGACACCAAGGCTGAAAATTAGAAAAAAAAAACCACTATAAAAAATGAAAAAAGATGCAACTTTAAGTAGCCATATTTTAGTGCATAGAGCAGTAAATCTAGACTCTCTTTGTAGTTTGGTACTAAGCTCAGAATTGGCTGTCAGTCTGCCCCATATATGCTCTTTTTTCATGTCTTTGTTGGCCCCATGAATCACATCATCGTACTTCCTCTCCTTGTGACGCTGTGATTCGGTGATCTATTTGTGGGCATTCAGGAAGAGTAACAGTTTCTATCACTTCGTTGCTTCTCACAGACACCATTGATTGGCATAGGTGTCTATTTACTGCCACCACTGACTCAGTACAAAGGTAATCTTTTATTCAGTCTGTGCCGTTTCTATATAAATCCAGATCCAAAACTGACTGAAGATGGGACTGTGGAAGTTCTGACACTAAACACCTAGATAGCTTCCATATTTGCAAAGAGCATAAAATGCTTTACAAGAAAAGGCTTTTTAGGATTGAGATGACGCGTCCCAAGACGAAGTCTAGAAGTCTGGAAAGTGTGACTGGACAATTGGTGTTGCAAATGAAAACTTAATGCTATATTCTTCTTATCATGCCTGGGGACACAGTAAATCGACATGGCCTGCACAAGTTCCAGTATGATGCCACAAAACCTAATTGCTATTGCACAATGATGATGATAAAAGTGATAATTATCGTCACATGAATGATATGTTCAGAAATTAATTAACTTTCTGGTTAGTATTTTTATTCTTTCAAAAGGGTAAAAGAGAGAGAGGGTCACTTCTGTTCCCTAAGCATCTTGGTTGTGCAGTTGTTTAATTAATAAGGAGGTTGTTCATTTATGGAGTGCTACCCCTATTAATATCCGATGGACATAAAAGACAAAAGAACTTAGGTCAGCGACTGATATTTTGGAAACAAAATTGAGCATGAAGAAATGGATTAAGGGGTCCATTTGAAATGCCTTAAAAATGTCTTTTAAGGTGTGAAGGAAGCATAGAGAAAGTTTTCACACAGATTACAAGTGCGGCTTATAGTTAGGAGGAGGTTTTTGATAGGATTGTATTATTGGTTGTCTTTTTGAGAAACTGTGTAATGACTTTAAAATCATGTGTGACTCTGAAACAATTACTGACCACCCATTTGGCCAAACCCAATTTACAAAGAATGGTCTAATTAAATGGCAACACACAAAATCATACAAAATTCTGCAAACAAAAATGACACATCAATTTTTGGCTTAAGAATGAGCCTTGATAGCTTTCACATAGTTGAGTTTTGTTCTGACACCTACTGCTTACACGTGATGCTATTCTCTAGTTGCTGAGTGGTGCTAAGTGGGAGCGGGTGGAAAGGACGAGGACTGTATTCAAATGCCAGATAGACGGGGGAGTATTTGTTCCAAAATAGGGTAGAAACCAGGAAATGAGTTCTGAAAAGCCAGACACCTCAGCACCTGGTGAAGTAGCCTAAATGGTTAGCCATTTAAATCTATTAACATCCTTCAAAACCTCTCAAGTTAGCAACTTTACTTTCTCTCTTAAGTACGCATTTGTTGTAAAACAGTAACCTGGAGAAAAAAAATGCCTGGCCAAGCTGATATTGTCAAAGTGGATCTCATTCACGCTCACAAGATCATGAATGCACTACGGACAACACTTTGACAAAATACCACACGGATGCAGGATGATACCCTGCGTCACCACCGCTCGTCCTCTCGTCTGTTTGATGCTTTGGGCAGCTCACCAGGATTCTTTTGACCTCTTTGCCTGTCTTTGAGAGTTTAAGAAGCCAGTCGGGGACCCCAGTCACCCCAAGTAGACACACACCAACACCAGGGTGAATAGCTGTCTGCTTTTTACGGAAAATCTTGATGTGTGTGTATTGATTTGTGTCTAAATGTTGTTGTTTTTTTTCCCAGCAGATGTGCTACAAGCCTGTTTTGCCTGACAGTCTGATCATTTTTTGAAGATTCATATTAAACTTGTGCCAACAGAGGGAGATTACGGATGGGTTAAATAAATAAAGCTAATTGGAAATGTTTTGTCAATACATTTGACAGAATTATTACATCCTGCAGTATATTTACAATATAATAATATAACAATTTATTGGCAGTAGAAAAAAACCCCCATTTATTATTCCTTATACTGAAAGGCTGAGACACTTTCTATTTGTCATTTATTTCAGCTATATTAATCTGTATTGTTGCTGCTATTATTTAGGAAGAGCACAAACAAAATTTAATAATTTCAATCAATCATTTTTGAAAATTTGGGGAACTTACATCAGAGGGGACGGGCCTGATTGCACTATGTTTATTTACATGCTGCGTTTGTGCCGGTAGCACACTGTGACTGCAAAATGAAATACGTTTTGTTTTCATCTTTAGTCATCAGAAGACCTGTTGATGTAGCACTAAAGAGCAATTTGTATCACTTACAGAAACATATTTACACACAAAGAAACGTCTCACAGAGGCACAATACAATGCATGTGAATACTCTAATATTTAATATAAAAAATGTCTGCAAATGCACAACACATTACACTTGCAAAGGGCATTTGAAAGGGTAAATTTAATACAGGCGCTACTACTTTAATTGCATTATTAATACACATTACATATTTTGATTAATGTATCCTTGTTTTTCCCCCTGGAAATCAGTTCGCTCAGCCATGCTTACTGTTTGTTACAAATGCAAAAAAAGCCAATTATTTCACTAAGCCTTTCATTAAAAAGACAAGAAAATATGAAAAAGCAAATTGTGTGAAATTACTGTTTGTCTCCCTCTGGCCCAGTACGGTCAAAAGGGTCAATATTAGCTCAAAATTTTATCCCATCTTGTTTTGTATTTTTTGTCGTTTTTTTTGTTTTGGTAACACCAGTGACTTTAATTTGGGGGGCAGTTTCATCTGAGTGCTATTAACACCAGCGCCTAGTCAGCTTAGCAGCCGATACGCTGGCTTGTTCTGCAGGGGTAATTTCATTGGAATCGTCTACAATTGGCTTTTCTGCCTGTTTCCATTAGCCTCCGAACTAGTGGAAAAATTAACAAGGTGAGATGAATGAGAATGTGCAGTGAAAAGGGAAAAGTCGAAGGGGATGTTACAAGGACTTCCTGCTGTCCGGCTTTTACAGCTGGTTGAACCGTGTCTAAACAGAGAAATGTGTAAAAATAGCCCTTTTTTTTGGAAGGAACTGAAGTGAAGTGCTATCTTGGCAATGTGTGCATGTGCATGTACTTGGGGTCTCCTCATTTACATTAATCTCGTGAATAGATATAGAAAGACAGAGAGACATCAAAATATTGAAATGTCCACAACAGTTTGGTTTCAGTGATATATGTACTCTTAAACATGACAAAGAAAGCAATCTCTAGTCATAAAATCACTTGTGTACTTTGTTTTTCTTTCTCTGTCATTCATCAAATGCAGTAAGTAGGAGACTTGCATGAGTTGTGTGAAACCCGCCGCATGAAGCCTCTCTCACTAACGAAGATTCCTCACTTCAAAGACTTTTCATAGAAAGCACTTCAGGCCCAGAATGTCCTTGTGTGTCCTTCTACACCTCCCTCACAAAATCAGGCAACTGTTGCACGTGAAATGCCACGTGCCTTTACTCAAAAACAAGAGCTATTGTGTGTGTTGCTCTGGGGATTATGTAAACACATTGCATGAAGGAAAAAAAAAAGATGAATTCAAATGCGTTGAAGAGGCATAATTTAACACAATTGTAGTGAGATTTTATTAACTCTCATGTAAAACTGTCACTCATTTGATCAGCCTACTGGTAAAGATGCATATCAGTCTTCTTAATATTTTTTCTTGTGCTGTCTTTTAAGATCTCCTTTGTTTGGTCTTTAATGACTAAGACTGATAATATTTGGTGAAATGTGAAAAAGATTGTTCCACAATATGGGTGACTTTTATTAAGCCTTTTAAAAAAGAATAGGATGCAGACTGACAAATGTCCGCAGATCATTAATGCGGTGCGCAGAAAGCACAATAAGGCCATTAGAAGACAATGAAGTGTAGATACCAATGAAACTGATGTGGCCTTGGCTATTTGTTGAAGGAATCATTCATGTATTGAAAATGCCATTTGTTCTCTAAGGGACACTCGTAGATGATTAATTGCATGAGTAATGCAGTGTGGTTTTATGGTGAAGGTCATCAAATATTGAATGGGTGTCCTTGAAAGGACGGTATCTGTCTACAGGCCTTGGCTCTTGGTGATTACCTGCTTAATGCACCAGTGACAGGTTGATAAGGACTCATCCCCAAACACGCTGCTGTTTCACATATAGAGCCCTCACAAGAAAATTAGTAGCACATAGCAATAACAATGGGCCCTTTCATGCCCACGGCCAATGTACTGAACCGTCCCTTTAATGTCTCAAGGCTTGAGACTATGACTGTATCGATGCAGGAGCTCAATGTTAAGTTTTCAAGGTGAGGCACAAAAAAACAGTGTCATGTTGTCAGGTGTGGTGAAAGATCTATGATTATTGTTTTCAAATGAGGTTGCGCGTGTTTATTGCAGAATAGCAGCAAAGTCACCCTTGATTAAATACATGAACTCAGCCCCTCTCTTTTTGTTGCTCTCTCTCTCAAATCTTGAGTGTATTCAACAGACAGAGAGGGTGACCGAGAGAGGAAAAGTGAAGGTCAAAGGTTGACTACACTGTTTTGTCACTTAATGGCACAGCGCAACAGGTCTTGCTTTCTGCAAACATGCCTGAACTCACTTGACCCATTCAACCTGTGCTCGCTGAGGAAATGCAAACTACAAATATTTCATTTTGATACTGGACAAAATAGTGGTGGAGGGCTGTTCAACTGGCAATACAAACTATTGCCACTTAGTTAATATAGCAGGGTTTGCCATTCTCTTGCCATTGGAACAGCTGAGGGGAGTTATGAACAGTTTCAACAAATTTGAAAGATAATAAAGCAAAAAGTATGAGCTTTAAGGACACTAAAACAGTCAGTGGAGCTAAAGGTAGCCACAAAATCTGACCAAAATTCACTGTAGGTCATTCACGCTGAGCAACCTCTATTGGATTGTCTTTTGACCAATTTTTGATATAGACATATTAGTTAGTAATACTTTTCAGTAATATATGTTTCTATTCTTTATATTCCCCTAACTGAAACCAAATAGTTTTACACACCAATACAAAACTAATGATTTCTGCTAGCTTTTTAAATGATGATGATAACCGATCACAGCTAAGAATGCATACGGATGATTTTCTAAGGCTAGTCGTTTAAGTTGAAGGATGAGTGCTTATTTCTTATCTCCCCACTGTATTTAAATGTACTTTTTCCATTTTGGCACTCCATTAACTGCTTCTGGTGTATTTATTCAGACATGTGACCTGATTTATATCCCAGTGGAAATCCTCTGACATTGGTCTCCTGGGCTCAACAACGGTGCTTCAGCATACAGCGACAAAATTATCCTAAACGATTACCCACTAGTACCAATTATGGACACCCTAGAGTGCTCTGTCTGTCTGTTTAAAACCGTAAACCTTTCCCATCTTAAAAATTCAAGCAACAAGGGGGAATAGGCTTCACATGAAAAATATATTGAATGGAATGTGTCCCTGTGAATGATGGAGCACCATTACCCGGGGAGGTACCCCTGATTGTGAATTTGCTTCTAACACAAGTCCATGTGATGAGTGTGTAAGGTTGTAGACAAGAAATTTACACAAGTTGAAGATCATTTTGCATCATGAAAAAAGAAAGTCAGGCTTGTAGGACCAGGTGATAAATTAAAATTTAAGAATCTGTTCACTTTAGGTCAATAGCAAAAGTCAATTAAATATTCAACTCACTAATGCAGATATCAATAAATCAAATGCAGAAACATTTGTCAATAAACACTGTTGTAATGGGTATTTTTCTGAAATGCAGGTTTGTCTTTTCTCTTCCAAAACATGACCAAGAAATTAAAACCTATAAAGAGGGCGCACACTTCTGCCACCACAGCTACATTTCCTCCAGCACTCGTTCAGCAATTAAATGTTTACCTGTCACGATAATTTTTTTTTTCTGTTACTTAATATTCATGCTTTCTGTCAGACTGTGGTATTAGTGTTAGTGTTTGTTTCGGCATTCGCAAGTGATTTTTAGGTCAGTGTCACTTGGTGCAAAAAAAAGAGCACATGTTGGCCCCACCTGCTGGGTAATACATGAACTGCAGAGCCAGCTGGCTCGGCTATGTGATGGACACTGGCATAAGTTAAAAAAATACACCTCTAGACCTCACTAAGTCAATTCCCTCTGGAGATATCCAAAAAATGACCTCCCAGTGACCTTGACAATTGACACAGAAAGCCCTAAACCTAATCATCTGTAGCCAGTGCCAAATGACACCAGTTGGACCTCTACATGTAAGGTAATTCAGTAGAACTGGTCATTGTGCTTTTTGACCTTTTAGCGACTTTGACTTTGACTTTTAAGGGCTAAAAGTTAATCATCTGTAACCAGGACTGTCATCTCTATTTCAGTTCTTTCTGACTTATGGCCAAAAAAACTGGCTCTGTGACTTTTGCGTAACCTTGACCTTTGACCAACGAAATATCATCAGCTGTTGGTTAGGCAAAGACACACTTTTGATGAAGATTTCATTGAAATCAGTAGAGTACTTTATGTGTAATCAACCAACCAACAAAACAAAAGGACATGACTGAAAACATAATCTCCTCCAGCTTCATTAGCGCCGGAAATGACTAATTGAGTCTCACTGAAATTATTATTGTTATTATTATTTTTACAAATAGCTTCTGGTTCAATTACTGTCACTCTCTGTAAGGGCACAGTCACACTTGGTTCAGTTGTTTCATACCGTGCCGAATTGGCCACTGAAGTGGTCAAGTGTAAGATTTAAGCACTATGATGTACCTAAGGTAAAATTGTCAGCAGCAGGTCAGTTGTCTCCTGATGAGAAACAGATAGAGATAGTGAGATAGAAAGATAGATAGATAAAGAGATAGAGATGGATTACAAAAAGGGATTCTGCCACAGATTGTGCGTCGAGGGGCCTTAGATATATCTACTTTCTGCTCAGTAACCTAAAGCTGACAAATCACATTTCAGTCAGGACAGCATTGGTCTTAGAAGACTTCGTTTAAATAGCAGGGGTGTGGGTGTAGCTTTGTTCTTGGTTTTCCCTTTCCTTCCATGTGCATACGTGGAAAGATTTAAAAGAGCAATTTGTAAGATGAGTTTCCTGGGTCATCAATGACTGAGGATTGGGCCACCCAAATTGTCAGTACCTGGCAACTTGGGAAACCCATAGTGCCTATATTTGATGACCTGGTAATTAGATTCAACAGTCAACTGTGTTACACATTACCCCTTTAAGGCTGAGAGAGCACACCTCCCACTCCTTCTTCGTGCCAAGACTCTAGCAGAAAACAGCAGGCGTCAGGCACTGGGCTGGAGGCGGGTTGCAAAAGAGCTTGCAGAGGAAACAGGAAGGGTAGGCAGCTAAAGCAGCTTAAACAGTGTGCCCCGTTTGATATTTGCCAATGGATGGATAGAGGGGAATCAGGTGAGCCTAAACTAAAGTATAAGAGCTTAACTGGACTTAATGGCCTTATAGTACTAATGCCAAACTCCATTTCTGGCCTAAAAATGGAAAAACTGAAAGCTTCTGATATGCCTTGACATTTGTGGGGCCCTGAGTAATATGGGACATGTCTATGGACATTGGGCACACCCATTCTCATTTTCATTTATTATTTTTCATTTTTCATTGTTTACTATTTTGTTTATTGATAATTTAACCATTTGCAATATTAACAATATTCTCATTTTATAATATTTTGTTTATTGACTATATTGACTATTAACTATTTGCAATAGCACGGTTTGTGCAGGTTAGTTTTTGGTTACACTGGTTTAATTTCACACAGCTACTCGTGTAACTATAGTCCCCCGGGGGGGGGGGGGGGGGTCATGGATGGGATTGGGTGAATGATCCGCCTGCAGCGAGCAGTTGCGTGTCGCGTAAAGATGATTTAAACAACTTCATGCACGCCTGGAAGTCCCTCTGTGTCCAAGTGTGCAACACATTCAGAATTCCTACTCGAAAAGTAAATACATATCACACATGAATAAATGCTCAGCATCCTCATCTGTTCTTTTTCTATTGTAATATATTGTATTCCTAGCCAGTGCCACTGTGCAAGAGGTTTTGCTTTGGAGGGGTAATAAACTCCTTCCGAGGTAAGGACTTTTTCTAAGTGGACTCGTCTGCAGTGCCATTAAAACTCAACTGACACTCTAAAACAAGTTTGTGGCAGAGAGAAACTGAGAGAGACAGATCAGAGAAAAAAGGCAGGGTGGTGAAAAAGGTGTAGAAGACAAAAACATATTGAGAGTTTATGTGTGTGTGTGTGTGCGCGCGTGTGTGTGCGCACATGTGATTGAATGTGTATCTAATTTGTGGGAGAGCAGAGAGAGAGAGAAGAGAGACTGTAAAGCGAGAGAATACCCCCTCCACTGTCGAGTGAAACCGCAACCAGCGTGTTGTGCAGAATCTTAATGGACTCTACTGTCAGATATGGGGATTTTCCATCCAAATCCCCAGACACAACAGATTCACACACAAGCGTGTGCACACACATACAGACGCACACACTAATGAGTTAGTCAGGGAGGGAAAGTACCCTAAAGTAGATGATGCAGATACTGTGTTCCACAAACTTTGTATTCATGTCAAAATATGACAGAAAATGTGATGATAACCATTTTATCAATCAATATCTTATTATATACTACTGATAATGCATTAAGGCTGTGTGGCCACCACAGATAGTGTTTTATCGCACACCGTCTGCAAGGAAAATAAATTCTTCTTTGTGTTGTTTACATGCATAAACATGCTCACACTTGCACATTTGTGACTGAATCAATGTGGGAATTGTAAGCCCCAGTCTGGGATTCAGCACAAATGGTTCTTTCTGAGGCACCTTTCCAATATTTGGTGAGGCAAAAGGCTGGTGGTACATTGGGGAAATATGCTCCTCTCTGCTTGACTCAAACGTGCTGTCTTCAACCGCAATGTTCATTACAGCTGTTGGTGTCTGGAATTTGTTAAAATCACTGCAAGGCTACAGAGAGACAGACAATAAATGAATATTATTTTTTCGCTCGGTCAGATTATGAAGCCGAAAATTGGGGAAAAATAGATAGACTGAAAGAGAATGTAAATAAACGGAGCATAACAATGAACCTCCACTAAGATTTTGTTGATGGAAAGTTTTTGAATGATTTAACACCTCCTAAGTCTGATGCCTCTCGTCACAGTCCGTTACAAACCACCATCAGAGGTGATATTCAATTTCTCAAGGAAACAGTGGTGTAATGTATACATTGTTGGGGCTAAAACGACATATATTTTAACTAAACACATTGTTAAAAACTAAAACTAAAAAACTAAACCTTTTTTTTTTTTTTTTTTTCAACCAATTCTGGTATTTGACAGCAAATGTATACAATCCTTCAATATCCCATTGCATTCAAAACACACTATATTTTAGATGAGCTCTGTGACTGGCTAAGTTACATTTAGACTTATGATGCTTCCCCCGGAACCTTTTACCCATTGCCCTTTGCCTCTCTACTATACGAGAACAAGAATAGTGGGCGTGCCTTAGGTGACCTTTAACAGATGTGCAATTCAAAATGTCACATCACAAAGTGATATAACATAGTGTGGACAACAAATAACAAGTAACAACAAACTGTGACTGAAGTGGAGACTTGGAATGACCTGCGGGAGGCTTTAATTCAGGAAGTTGTTATGAGATACCCCTGTTTTGTAAATGCTAAAATGAACACATTTAGATAATCAGTCAGTCATCAGGTTATCAGAACCGAAAACATATTTAGATTGTTGTTAATGTTAAGGAATTCGACTTTGCCATATCACGTAAAATTCGTTTGAATTTGAAACAGAGCTCTTTACTTGCGATTTAATATTATCTATTAATGTGATCATTAAGGAACAGCTGCAGTATCTGGAATTAATATCATTTGTTGCAGTTAGGTTAGTAAAGGTTATTTCTATTTAAATATCTATATCTATATTAAAAATTAATCTTAGCAACCTGCAGTTTCTTGCTGAGCAGTAATCAATGAATGCATTCTAAACCTGCCTAACCTGCCAGACCATGCCTAAAACCACGGCTAAAGAAGGATTTAGTTTCCAGTAAATAAGAAATAAATGCTACGGTTCTATTAAGAGCATTGATTTCCTCCATCTAAAGGTGAACACCACTTGTGTATGTTGATGAATTTACTGACATTTCTCTCTTGACTGCTGGAATTCAGCAACCCCTGACAGCGTTGTAAGCCAAAGGCATTCATAAGTGCAAATTTGCATAATTACATATAATGTTGTTTACACTCAAATGGGAAGTTACAATTATCATCAAGCTTCAGCGAATGGAAGTAGAAAGATACCTGTTCATATGTAACTAAAGACCAAAATTCATGTATCTCAGGTATAGCACTGTGTAGAACTTATTAGTGAAGTCATCGATCTTAAAATGTATGCATTGAATAGTACATACAGTCAGGTTTGTTTATTGCAGTGATTTTTTTGTCTTCTCTCTCTAATTAAAGAAGACGCATTAGGCAGGACATTGCTGAATCCATTTTGCAGATAATTAGTTCCTCTGATTGGCTAAATGCTGAATCATGCAGGAAGGTTTGTACTGTCAGGGTCTGCTAGTGTCAAGTGTCTGTTACAGTCATTCAATGTTTCCCATCTTATTTTTAAATTCTGTTGTGTCTTAGTCCCATGTTGTGTCAAGTCTTGTCCCTCAGGTGTGTGTGATTACTTCTCCTCCCTAATGTGTCTCACCTGTGTCCAATTGTCTACCTCTCCTTGTGTATTTAACCCCTGTGTTCCTTTCCTCCTGTGCCAGATTGTCTTGTCTTCTGAGTGAGTAGTCCAGCGTATCATCCGTGTGAGTTCCTTGCGTTTGATCATTGTTCCGTGTTCCGATTATTGAGTTTGCCTAATCCTTGACTGTACCTTTGCTGCCCAGTTTTGTTTTCCCGGTTTGGACCTTTTTAAGTAAAATGACGATTGATTCAGAAAGCTCCCTGTGTAACTCTGCATTATTGGATCCTCTGTAACCCCGAACCTGATATGTAGCTGACAAACTTGCTGACAGTCACCAGATTGTCTGTGATTCTCTGATTGTGCAGCTCTATTTATACAATGGTGAATTTTTCGATAGTTTAGAAATATTCTGTAACACACCTTTTGTGAGTACAGACACTGCACAAATATATACAAACTGTAGAACAACAAATCTACATACACAAACAGAAGAGCGAGTAAACCTGAGCTTATTAACAAATGGTGCATCTTGACTCTGAACCCTGCCAAACCAGGAGCAACAATATCTACCAGACATCCAATCCTCTCTCACATTTGACGTGGCTGTAAATCAACTAAAACTGGAGGCTGGCAGCTGTGCACTTTGTGTGAATGCTGGCGACTGCTCACACAGGCCCAGAGTGCCCATACGTCTGGGATGTGGTTGGCTTAGATGGTGAACATCTGCCAGAGAGAAACTTCCTCTGCCTCTCTGTCTTCCACTTCCCACTACATTTAAACCCAAAAAACTGCACAGAAGCCCTATCTCTCTCTCCCAGGCACGCACATGAATCTAATTAGATTTAATAGTCAAGAACAGGTAGTTCATTCATGACGTGCAATAGCAACAAAATGGAGTGAACATGAGGCCAATAAGTTGCAGTTTAATATACATGCACAATCTCGGGGATAGGTGATTGTTTCCATTAATTTTACAACAAGTGGCACCAGGAAACAAGTTTGTCGTTTCAACGACCACAAACTTTTCGTCACCTCTGTACTCCCCATAAATTATTAAGTACAAGCTCTGTGCTGTTCTAACTGTACCAGTTAGAGCAGAGGTCGTCGGTAGTCGGATACCACAGCTGCACACCAAATTGAGATGTGTGAATGTGAAGCCCCTGCAACACTTTCCCGAGACCCAGCAGTGGCTGTCAGTGGATGTCAAGGAAAGTGACAGATTTTGGAAAGTCCCCAATGAAACAGCTGTCCGATCATAATGAGTTTGGAACCAGAGTCTTTCTCGTTTGCCTGGCTAGAAGTGGACGGGATCCAGCTGGCAGATATTCTCGTGAGAGGAAAGAGTTGCTCTGACTTAATGAAGTTGCATCCAAAATTGCTGCCTGATCAGAGAATATTGACAATTTTTTTTTTTTTTTTTAGAACTCAAAAGCTGGGATCCGTTGTGTCTTTCGAAATAAATGAGTTTTGATAAATGTAAATAGATATCAATTAGTGTGGCAGGTCTCAATATATCTCTCTGCTCTACTCAAATACAGAGAATAAGAATAGGACAAATATAAATACGAATAACAACCTAATTGTCACACCCAGTTCAGAGCACCGCTCATCCTCAGGATCCTCCAGTTTGACATTGTTGTGTGTGTGTTTACATTCGCACTCCTTGTGCTTCTAGCATTGCCTTACATTGATGACAGAGGGTGGTGGAACTTGGATTCTGCTTAAACTCGTATGAACAGGTTCGCCAGAAAGAAAATCGTGTCTGTATGAGAGAATATTGACAATCACTCATTCACACACACACACACACACACACACACATTTATACACTGGTGGCAGAGACTACCATCTAAAGTGCCTCCTGCTTGTTTCGGAGTGGTAACCATTCACACACTAATCACTAAGCCCTCGGAGGCAAATTGAAGTTAAATCTCTTGCCCAAGGATGCTTCAACACTCTGTCACAGATCTGAGATTCTAAAGGGAAGGCTGTCATATTGTCCACCAGCATCAAAGTGTCCGTCGTGAGTCAGGGCAATACCAAAGGGGCACATGACAAAATTTCAACATGTAACAAGCTGGGACGAGAATGGGTTGATTCATTTTGAATAGCAAAGTCTTCTTCAGTTCTCAGAACTGAAGAAGCCTCTTGGATGAGAGACGAAACAAATTCATACATTTTGACACCATTTCAGTGTTCTGACATTCCCCACCGTCTTTCATTTCCTTTGTTTATTTCATTTATTGTGTAATACAACTTGTAATTATTAAATAAAACTCACTTTAACACTTGCCTCCTGCCCCTCAAAAAGAGAAAAAAAGGCGAAACGATAAAGGAGTGAGAGTAGATAGAGTAAACAGAGTCACATACTGTAATTTTGGAGGTCTGAGAACATGTAAGATATTCATTGTAAAATCCCACACTGTCTTGATTTAGATTCAAAGTAAAGCAGTTATATATTACGGAATCTGACTCACAATGTACTTTGAACAAAAAATTTGATTTCTGTTCAGTGACTCCTTCTGTTGTCCAGACCAGACATTGAATATTCATATTCATGTCCATTCGTAAGCATAAGAGGCTCAAACATTAAGCTTAAATAACTTTGACTACTTTGCTACCATTCATCATGCCAATCAATGCACAAGTTCCAGATAGTGCCGTACCATTCAGACGAAACTAAAAACATTTATTGAGGTGATACTGGTGACTTCACTTCCAGGTAATTTCTCTTTCTATATCTCCACAGCTTTGTAGAGAGCCATGTACCTTCTTCGCTTTCAGTTTCATGGCGGTGCATGGCTGTGACTGAAATGGTCTGTGCTCACGCAAATCAGGTTAAACTCGATGTCACATAGCACACAGCACACAGTCCTAGGGGAAATGCTAGGGGAAGTTGGCTGGCCACGATGTTATGAGTGTAAATGTTACTCACAACTCCAACCAGGATCTGAAGAATAGTGTTGGCTATACTTGTCTCTCTCTACAAGCAGATCTGAATAAATTAATCCTCTTTTATAACACAGTAAAAAATTTTCATAAAGAAAAATTGTCTTTTGGTAAAAAAGCATAATCCAACTGAGAATCCACACAAATGAGCTCCATAAAGCCCAAATTTTATGTCCAAAGAGCTTTAACAAACTAAATCTCCGTTTTTCACCAACAGTAAATACTGACTAAACAGTTTTTTCTTCTGAATTCTTGGTCTCAACACTAAGGGCCGCTTATTACTGCAGCAATACAAACACTACAAATCGAACATCAAAAACTCACTGCAACAAACTAGTACAACTACAAACGTCTGTCAGAGTGGTAGTTTGATGTGTCTGTTTGTTAGGGTCATTCTGTGTTTCCTGATTTATTTTGAAATTTTGGTTATGTCTTAATCCCCATTTCTTGTTCAGTTTTCTTCTAACTTCCCCTTGTGCCTCTGCATCGTGAATCCTCCAGAGTCTGTACCTTATAGTATGATCTGGCCAAGAATGGATTCAGCATATTCTGACCAAGTTTGCTCATCCTTGAAAGCTCAAGGAGCACGCCTTCACTGGCAAGAGGAGCAACTGGAGTTAGTTCGCCAGGAAATGTTAGTATCAGGTACAGACTCTGGAGGATTCACAAAGATGAAAAAGGCTAGTTCTTAATCAAAGCCGTTGAAACTTGGAAAATGGGTCGACACCGGGAGATCAGATTATCAAGCAGAGGTACAATTTAAAGAGACAGGCAAACTCAGAAATCAGGAAACTAAGAGGATCATACACAAGGGACATATGAGGGAAATAACACCGGACTGTTCTCTAGGAAACGAAAAGACAATCTGGCACAGGAGGAAAGGAAAACAGGGTTTAAATACACAAGGAAGACAATTGGACACAGCTGAAACACATTAGGGAGGAGAAGCAATCAAACACACATGAGGGAGGAACTTAACAGGACATAGGGATTAAGACCCAACCAAAACTTCAAAATAAAACAGGAAACACAGAATGACCCTAACAGGCACACACATAACACTACCCGACCCTGACGGTTAAAAGCGTCGAAAAGCAGGGACTCTGCATGCGCGACATTATCAGCTCAATTAAATTTCATTATTGATTGACTGCAGATTTAAGCTCAACCCTCTGGGTCACCAACAGCTCCTAAGTGTTCGGGAGCTGCAGCTGAGTTTCCTTATTCCACCGTCGGCTCACATTTTCTTCATCTTTCTAGTCCAGAACGTTTTTCTGGAGATTCTAGGGATTGCCGTCCCTTTATTTCTCAGTGTGAATTACATTTTGAGTTTAATGCTTCGGCCTTTTCTTCAGACCGTGCCAAGATTGCATTTATAATTTCCTATTTGACTGGTCGAGCCAGATAATGGGCTACTGCTGAGTGGAGCCGCCGAACAGCTGTGTGTTATTCTTTGCCAGAATTTCTTAAAACGTTTACACAAATATTCCAGTCGACAACTCCGGGCAGAGAAGCAGCTAAAGCATTGGTGTCTTTGAGAGAAGGCAAACGGTCAGGAATCGATTACGCAGTTGAGTTCCTTACCATAGCAGCCAAAAGTTGAAATCAGCCTGCACTCATAGATGCATTTCTGAACGGCTTGTCTGAGACATTAAAGGATCATTTATCTCTATTAGATTTCCGCATCAGCCCTGGATGGAAGATTAATGTGTAAGGTTACACACCAAACGTCCCCAGTAACGTTAGTTTTTGATGACGACCATCAGGAAGAAACAGGTTTTCTTCTTTATGAATCTGTCCACCACCTACTTGTCTTAGGCCTCCCATGGCTGCTAAAGCGTATGTGTTTCAGCTGTGTCCTATTGTCACCCTGGGTAGTTGGTGAATCCTGCAGAGTCTGTAAATGATAATATCATGTAAAAGCTACAAATATATCATGATGCTTTTGGTTTTTACTCAATTAATTAGTCAGAATAATCAGTAGAATACTCGATTACTAAATTAATCAATAGCTACAGTTGTGACGTAGCTTTTGTTTGTGTTAGCTCGGTGGTCAGAGTCAGCTGTGTTTTCTGTCATATTAGCTCCATTCTCAATATCTCATTAGCATAACGTACACAGCTCGAGGTACCGAACTAGCTCTTTGAATAACTCAACAATGATTGGCAGCTTATCAATGTCAATCATCCAGCGTGGTGATGGCATCGTGATGCAGTGCTTCTTCCCCTCCGTATGAGTTCAGGGTTTCTGATATTCAGTGTGACTTTGCGCTTATTTACCTTTCCTGTTTTGAAGTTCCACTTTGGGTCCCTAACTGGGACATTCCATAACTTTTAATGCATCACCAGAAGATATAAAAATTATATTTACAGTCCTCAATATGTCAACACAATTCATCACTGTCAACTCTAAAAAAAATCACTTCAGAGATGTTCTCCTCTGTCTCACTTCAGTACAAGGGCTTCATTTACTCTGCAAAGGCAGTCTGTTATGTTATAGTGATTTGCAACGCCAAATGTAGACAAAGGCCTTGTCTTCATCTTTGATTGACAGGTCTGCCTCAGGCAGGCGCTGACGCCGGAACTGACACATTGACTGGAGGCTAAAACCCAAATCAATCAAGATCACTTAGGCATGACCAGCTCAGCCCGTATTTCCATAACCACAGATGTCAGGTGACTCGTCAGACAAAGAATTGACTTGACTGCATTGAAGTCCATATGTCAGCATTGCTGGGTCCATTGTGTATTTTCTACCCAGACTATTGACACGACATCATGACTTCAGCTGCCAGACTGTTGACTACTGACTTTAACAACAACAACATGTGACCACGACAGCTGCGCTATAAAAAAAGGTTTTGTTCAGTCAAAATATGTATTTTGATGTTGCTGGAGAAATTCACCTAATATAACACAAGCAGACTGAGGTGGTAATATGCCGTCTTAGTTTACTTGTAAAATTGATTGTTGCTCGTGGCTTGGGATAAGAAGATTAGAAACTTTGTGAACACTATTCATTAGCAAGCAACCCTTTTGTAATCCCATTAAAAGTTCACAGATTGTTTCTGGCGTGATAATGTCCGCAGTAATGGCACAAAAGAAAATACACAAAGAAGACAAGCAGCCCTTACCTATTACTAAAGGTCCAGTGTGTAAACT
Organism: Mola mola; assembly: GCA_001698575.1. Lineage (NCBI taxonomy): Eukaryota > Metazoa > Chordata > Actinopteri > Tetraodontiformes > Molidae > Mola > Mola mola. The sequence continues at coordinate 2,138,124 of KV751322.1, read as the reverse complement.
TTAATTAGCTTAAAAAATGTAGTGTATATGTAATCTTAAAATAATCAATTTATAGTTGTATGGTCTCGCCATTTGATGCCGCTATGTTACTATGGTAGCCGGGAAAGAATTAATAGGCTTGAGACCACATTTGGGGTTTGTGTACTGGAGTGGCATTGGAACACCACCAACAAAGAAGACTCACAGCAGTAAAAGGCAATGAAAAAGTGTCAACAGTGTACTAGAAATTGAGGATGGGTCATAATTTTCGAAGATTCTAAAAATCATAAAGATTCGCTCAAATATTAGTTTGTCTGAAAATATATATTTTCCTGTTGTTATCAGTCGTGTTACTTCCATTAAAATGTGTGTAACATGGTGTTTCCCACTCAAGGCCAGTATAGCATTTGTCAGTATCCATACAAACAGCAGAAACCACAAAGACTACCACAGCCGTTAAAAAATTCTATATGGAACTCGTTCAGAACAAATGAAAATGACAACAACAACGGCAACTATGCTCTGTCACTTGAAAGCGAAGCCCCTGGCAGAAAGTGAGCTGCCGCCCACAAATCAACCATTCACAACTGCCTGTATCACCAGAAAAAGTCAATTCGATGACAGATGTGCGTTTGTCGAGGATGAGAGCTCTCTAATTTTGATGGTATTCGTCTAGACAGAATATAGAAAGAAAATTACTCCACAACTGGAGAAACTGTATGTTGATGATGCAGCAGAGCTGCACAACCGTTCGTTGAATGTCCAAAAACTGTCTCTGACCACTGATTTGTGCACAGAGCTTACAAGTGAGTGGAAGAATTTGTGTATTTGGTGTATTCTATCAGACGGCACTCAGAAAACATGAAAATTAAAAAGGCGTTCAGATTGTCTCTAAAAATTGTTGATCAATGTCCAAAATGGTCATAATATCTTAAAGCCTAATTTGGACTCTTATTGTATGTATCGGCATTTCAAAATTGGTTAAATAATAAAATATTTTGTTATTATAATACCTTCATCAGAGGGGGGAACTTTGATTAATATATATCCTTAAAATTCCTCATTTGACAGTGACAGTGAAACGAACCAAAATAAACACACAAACACACTGCCAGGATTAGCCACGAGCTAACACTTACAAGCTAACGAAGCTGCCAACAGAATAACCTGAACGTAGCAGGGCAGGGTAAAAAGTACCAAAATAAGTCAACATGCAGTATAAGAAAGGATACATAAAAAAACTAAATTACTAGAAAATAATAAAATATACTAAAGTATTATGTGCAATCTGGCCTCTATGTATAAGAGTG
>KV751322.1:2093920-2136378 GCA_001698575.1 Mola mola | reverse complement strand
ATTAAGAATAAAAAATAATGGAAAGTGGAATCACCAACTTATTTTCACTCTTACACTATAATATAACCAACCACCATAATAAATATGGATCCTGAGCTTAATGTAGATGCCTCCAATCGATGGGGTCTAATTGCTAGTTTCATCCTCTTGCTAACCTCAATAAGTATTGTTTCCAGCTGATCTCTGCTTAAAAAAAGGCTTTTCCGGCACAGGTATCAGTAGAGACACTGAGGTTCCTCATGTGTATACAAGGAAATCCTGCTCTGTTTCTTTTATCAGGGGATATTTTCATGCTACAAAATTATAAAATTTACCACACAATTTATCATTAACATGAATCCTCCAGCAATCCCTGAACTTTACTTAGGGTTGGAGAGAAGAGTACATCCCAGACAGCAGTAAGGAGGGTGATGGGGCTGTATTTTTTTACACCGTAATGAAGGCTTGTCACCTTCCTGTGAGCAACTCGGTTTGATATTCGCTGACAGGCAGAAATACATTATGCTCTGACTGTCTGTTTCCCGTTTCACAGCAGTAGGGGTGCAGGGGGATCAAGACTGCTTCAGAAACTCACACTTTTCCTGTAAAGTTCTGAATGACACCTACTCCCACCGTTGTCATGAACGTAAATAACAAGGCACATAAAGACCAAAACATCAGAATGCCAGCAACCCTTCCTTTGTGTGTAACAACCAATAATTTATTTGATCAGCAGGGGAGGAGAGATGATTTATGATTTATTTTATACCCACCGTTCAGCAACCGTACCACATGTTTGGTTCACTGGTTACAATCAAAGCTGCGTTATTATAGTGGTGCAGCTCCGGTAACAGAGCACTAACAGAAGGCAGAAGGTGAATGCAAGGGCGTGTATGTTCCTGCAGTATATTTGTGTGCGTATACCAATGTGTAACACATCTTACCAGTTTGCTTTCACAGTTCATAACTCGCTGCCCCGGAGAACAACTGCACTGAATTACAAATGTTGTCCACTCGGAAACTACATATTTTCAATGGCATACAAGGCAAAGAAGTGAATAACATTACTGGAGGGTCAGGCAAAAGCTCCTACGAGTAAGTGCACCTCTTTTGCATTGTGAACAAATAAATTTGGATATAAAGAGAAATGTAATATGAATGTGCTATAATAATAATAGTGAGGCTATGCGTGCTGACACTTGAGAGACTAAATATCAGATCACCTAAAGGAAGACTTATTTTCCCTTGATCTCCAGCTCGTCTTCATGTCTTCGATGTGACTGTCAGTCAGTCTTTTGCTGACCTTGTGCTCGCTGTTCGGTTATCTGACCCTCTCATCGGGCCGCTGTAAAGCTGCTCTAGATAAGGTTCTGCGGTCATGAGGGCCCTTTATCCCCCCTACAGTCTCTTAATCCAGCTCTCAAAACGACAAGCTTGTGTGCTGATATGTACGCGTGCAATATATAGGCGTGCCTTTTAACCAATTCTTCCTGTGGATCATGTGAATTTATTATTTCTTATCTTTCTTATTAACATAATAACTCAAAGGTGGGTAATCCCAGTATCACGAATTCCATCACGGTCCCAGTAATTTTATGTTTCTGTCTTCATTACTCCTGAAAAGCGTGCCAGAAGTCTATAGTAATTCAGGCATGTTTCATTGATTGTAGTTGCACAGATATTTTCTGACGACAAAGGATACAGTAAGAAAACACTTGTTGTTTGTCTTCTTCTGTATCAGCCATGAACTCTGTATTGATAATAGAAATCTACAGGATGCATTCAAGCAATAATAATAGCAATAATTTACTTACTGACAAGAGGAATTAAAGAAAAACCCCGATTAAATAACATAACAAATACATTTAAGGATTGAGGTTTTGTCTCCTTTGTTGCCTTTATGTAAGCAGATTGAAAGGGCGTTCTTCTTACTTGAAGAGTTATGGCAGCCTACTCATAGTGTGAAGAAAACAGGAACAAAGCAGTTGATTTGGTGTAGGTGCTCGTCAGTGTGCATGATATCATTCTTGCTCTTAGAAAACAGTGGTCGGTCAATAGAGAGGAAGAAGAAAGCTAGTATTACAAGAAACAACTGGCTGCCACTATTAGGCAAAAAAAAAAGAAGTAAAAAATCAAATATCACAAACGAAAGCAAAAGCGTTTATCTGGAGGTTTTGATCAGCCGTGAGACAAGCTGGCATTGTTTTCACCAGTGGAGCGTGTGTGTCATCATGATAAGAGAGTGACTGAGCACGTTTAGAGCAGAGTTGCAGGGGTTTTTGCGTCTGTATTTCTGTTTCTGGACAGATTTTACCAATATTATAGCATCATAACTTTGGAAGATGCTGCCATAAATCTCAGCATGAGTATTGAACAACGTGACTAGTGAGTAGTTATGAATCAAATGAACTGTTTCTAGGGTTGATTTTCACTTTGGACTGTACACCAGGTCATGTCCTTTTCAACCATTCAGAAAGGAAAAACATGTTTTTGTGCTTTGTGCTTTTACTGCCCTTTTACTCTCCATGCTGAACCAACGCGTAGAAATAAAAAAAACCCAAAAAAACAAACTCCAAGTCCAAGCAGAGAGAAATCTCTGAAATCATGACTTTAATATTATGAATGATGGTAGAGCTTTCTATGGCACCAAAAGCATTATGGTTATACAGCGCAGAGCTGTCCAGCACAGACTGAATTGACTGGAAGCAGTGAAAAGTGAAATAACGCTGAGTCTGTCTGGGTCAATACTGTGAGCACACAGCCATAGTGTCACAGGTAAATGGAGTTTTTCACAATGGGAGAGCATCGATCACATGCTGTTGCCTGGGAGAAATGCCCGTGTGAGGGGAAGGGATGAGGGACAGACTGATAGACAGGACCCACTGAGGTACTGCTGTGCAGAAGAACGTCAGCCAACGGCCTATGTGCACAGGAGGCATCTGAAGGGCTCCCTGAATTAGGGGCCCCACACACCATCCGCCTGTCACACGTGCCGGAGATATGACAGACGGAGACATCAGATGTGATTAGAGTGATAAGGAGACCGAAATAAAAGAATAAACCCAACATCTGTTCAATTTTCCCCCATTTTCTCCTCACCTTATTATTCAGTATTACTTACCTCAATTAATCAAATCTTAATTTTCACATTTCACGACAAATTTAGTGCTTTATTTCATTTTGCTCTACAATTTTGGCTCCACTTTTTGTCAAGACATCCGCTCACAGCAAGGACACTTGGGTTGCCATTTATGGCTATTGGGAAAAGTAGATTGGCACCAGCTATTTTTCTCTGACGAGCCCTTGACTGATGGTAACCCATGAGAGTGAGTTAACCTTTGTACCTTTCACTCATTCCAAGTGGATGCAGTCAAGCTAATTCAGGAGGCTAAAGACAGAATACTGTAGTGAGAGTGTGCTTGTGACGATTTCAAATATGGAATATTACTCATGCCTTTTTGAATTTGAAAGACATTAAATGAGCTGTGGTTCCCATTTAAATTTGAGAGCAATGTTTTCATAATGTGCGCGTGCAATAATCCAACCAGAGAGACTTCTCTATTTTCTGTAGATTTGCAAAATTGCACATCATTACTGTATGTGTAAAAAAAAGAAAAACAATGAAGGATTTCAACATGTTCAGGTTCATTTTATTCACATTCCTTACAGCTACAGTGAATTAATTACAGTTCAGTTAGCTACAATTAATCTATATATTGGTATTTAAATTACTCAGACGTTTAAAATGCAGGCACAAGCACATGGCACGCACTAAATTACATTAGGTAAGAAATCATATTTTGACAGAAAAACCACTTGTTTAAAAATAAATGGTGCGATAAATTTGTGGCATAAGTCTTTTGCTGTTCTCTGACAGGAAGAGAGGTGACTGGCGGACTGCATGCAAATACATTATGAATTGGCCACAATTCCTGCGTTTATTTCCATTTCAGTGGTCACAGTCAGGTGATTCAACCTCAAAGTGCGGAGACATGGGGAGCCATACTAAGAAAGGCTGTCAGAGAAGAATGCATGGCAAATTAGCATTCAGCTCCACTTCTTTTTAGATTTATTACCGAGACACACTTATACAGTAGGGTTGTATGGTGCATACATTTTATCTGATGGTTGCTCAAGACAGACCGTCACTTGTTATACAGGAGATAATTCAGCAAAAGTGTGAGTGTAAACGATTGACTGAAGCAGAATTGTATAGAAAAGGACTTCCTTTAATACCCCATTTTCTCGTTTTAAATAAGTATGTTTTTTAACATACCACAGTGCTTTGCCCTGAATTTCACGATCTACAAAATGTTTCAGCAAAACAGCAAAACAGCATTGCGGCAAACAGAGATAAAAGTTGTCCTTTTACCCTTTTCTTGGTCCACTCCCTGTCTTTGGTGCACAATTCGCTCCGCTTTGTTTTCACACCAGGGTTCATCTGGAAGTGAACCGAGACCCCCATTTTGAGGCGGACCAGATTTCCAATGAGCGCTCACACCTGCCCAAACGAACTGGACTCTTGGAGGAAATGCTGGTTTGAACGTGCCCTAAGTTAAAATTGACAGCAAACCAAACTGAAACAGGCTAACATACAAGCCTCACATGTAAATTTCAACCTACTGTATCTGTCTGAAACGATTCAAAAGTGAATTGCTTTATGTTTATGCTGGTTGCGAACTGCTCAGAAGGGATGGGCAGATTGATGGTGTGCGATCAATACTGAAAATACTCACATCTACAGTATATGGTATTGATTTCTTTTAAAAAGGACTGATACTGTTGTTAATGCCAATATAAAGCTAGTGTAGCACAAATCTAGAAAGTTCAAATGTACATGTTTAATCTTGTTTGTATTTTGATGTATTTTATTCATATTTATGATATATTATGTAATTATTTTATTTTGACTATTTTATTTTACCTTTTAGTAAAACCATTTTTAATTATTATAGTAATAAATGTTTTATTAATGGCTGACACAACTTGCCTTTATTACATCTTTTCCTCTTAAAAAAAAAAAAAAAAAAAAAAAAAACAAAAACTCACATGCCCATCTAAGGAATTATGAGTATCTGACTCAGTATATTTAAAATTTGGACAAATTTGTCCTCTCTCAGCAGCTCGTGCTCCTGCATCACTATAGTGTTTTTTTCTTTTTTCATACCGTACCTGTTCTGTTTGGGCTAAAAGCTCTGTTACAGTCAACACAAATTAAGACATGTCAAGATATTTTTAAGGCTCATTGCTGGATGTTTTGAGGTGTGAAAGCCAAGTGGACCACAAGACAGAGCATCATGGGCAAAAGAAGGCAAAACATACGGTACGCATTTGGAAATAATATGGAGACGCATCGACATTTATGTAAGCGGTACACAATACGTCGCTCGGCCTCTTCTCCCTCACCGTCTTATATATAGTGGCATATAAAATGTGAAATGCCCGGCAGCTTGCTACCTCGCCTGCTGCTCATACTGGGCACATTCCTGTAAAACATTTATTTCATATGAACACCAAAGTAACAACAGAAACCCAAAAAATGCGTAAATGTTGTGTTGTATTTCTCCCTTCAGATCTGTCCGATACACGAACAGTCATTACAACCACCTGACGTTATTCAGAAAGGTCTGGTCCGTTTGAAAGTGCAATGTTTTTTCGGCTTTTAAACTTTTAGAATGTTTTAATTTGCAAGATCCAAAACTAGAAGCTAACGACATCTAAAGCTCTGACGGGGTCAGCACAAGCGACATCTATTTTAAAATGGTAGAATTGTGTCAGCATGCTACCTGGAAACGTGACCTTTATCTGATTCAGAGTTCGCAGAGTCAAACGATAAAAGGTATAATTAGCATGTCTAATAGTTCTGGCTCTCTTTGGGTTACAATGCTTCACTCAATGAATGACGCTGATGAAAAGAAGCCGCTTATCACCGTCCTCTGTCACTGCATGGTCCAGATATGAATGGACGTGACGGACTGGAAATAAAAAGTCCAATGACTGAAAAACTGAATAAATATTCAGAATTGAGATAAAACGGTCAGGTGACAGTGCCTGTGGGAAAAGCTGTTCTCCATCGTCTCAGGAGCTTCTCTGCACTCCGCTGCATATTCCATATGTATGTAATGGGAAAATTCTTCACTCAGAGAACCTAGGTTGCAGTGTGACCATACATTGCCATCGCAATTAAATGATTTTCAAAAGAACATCACTGTAAGCAGAATATCCACAAAACAATTTTCTTATAACTATTATAAGCAATTTATTTCCCCAAACGTAAAAACCTAATTTACTGGCACCCACTCACTCCTGACTCAGCCACCCAAAACTCTAAGTGGGCATTTTGTTGTTGGGTGGAAAGTGGACTAACTTATAGTCCATTAACAGTATGGCGTCGGATTTTGCGTTATCTTCCTTTTCATGTACATTCTAAACTTTATGGTAGTAATCTGTAAGAGGTGCAGTCTTATTCCTTATTACTCTGCACATCTTCCAGCATTGACAAGACCAAACTTCCTCAGGAAAAACGAAATCTGCCACACTAATTGATTTGCAACCTTTATTAAACTGACAAAGTAGTGCTGAAATGCTACTTATGTTCTATGCATCATCTCAATATCAATTTATTTGCGAGACACAATCAATGCTGCAGCTAATTAAGCTGAAATGTACCTCAAGAACATGTCTAACAAAGACAAAGTCATTTTCATGGATGGTTTGACCATGCAGTGTCTATAAACACAAATGTTATTCATGTCTGTCATGTCTTTTGTCACCACTTCAACCCATTATGAGTGCATCTGCAGACCTTGTGTTTATAATTAGGCAATTAGCTTTGTGACTTCTTCTTCTTCGAGGTTTTTCTAAGAGTCCCCGCAGTGAATCATTATCCTCCATCTCTCACTGTCCTCTGCATCTTCATCTGTCACACCAACTATCTGCATGTCCCTAGTCACCACATCCATGAATCTCCTCTTTGGTCTTCCTCTTTGCCTCTTGCCTGGTAGCTCCATCTCGAGCGTCCTTCTACTAATATATCCGCTATCACTTTGTCTCCAAATATCCGACCTCTGCTGTCCCTCTGATGTTCTCCTTCCTAATCCTGTCCATCCTTGTCACTCCCAAAGAGGATCTCAACATCCTTAACTCTGCCACCTCCAGTGCTGCCTCCTGTCTTTTGTTGGATGCCACCGTCTCCAAACCAAACAACATTGTTGGACTCACTACCCTTTTACTTTTGCTGAGAAATGTCGAGGGTTGCGTCAGAAAGAGCATCCAGGAGAAAAAAAAAAAGAATAAAAAAGAGACAAATCAAACATGCCAATCAGTTTTGTGACGAATGAAACAAATTATTATTTTTTTTTACAGGTTTTTTTGATGATGTCAGAAGAGTCATGGAGACATAATACGCCAGCTGCAGTGGGTAGTAATATTTGCAGTTGTACTAATAGTACTGTACAATGAGTCGCACAAACTGAAGAAATAATAAAAGAAATTGGGAAAAGTCTGTGTGACATTTGACATTTTGATGTGTCAAAACACTGGGGAATGGACACTAGTGGACACAGGTACAATTGATAGTCATGCAGTTAGTCTAATTATCGAATACTAATCGGTATTATGGGCATCAATATTTTCCCTAGAAATAGCTTTCAGCCTGGTGCCAAAAGCTGATAGAGACAATGCAGGTGTACCAAATTTGTCTCTCCCTCCTTCCCCACCTCTGCTTTATTTTGGCTCCAGAAATTATGAGCGAACTTCTTAAATATCGTGTCGTCCCCTTGAGGCGTTGGGAAGACACAGAGAGGAAGGCCAGCAGCACTAAAACGCAAATGATTTTATCTGAATGTGTAGAGCTGGGCCATACAGACCAAATTTTACACCACAATATGGATCTTTTCATATCAAGAGTATGTTGTCTGTAAATTTAGTGAAATTGTCTATACAAAAAACCCCCACATACCTCATGACAACTTAATAGTTTGATCGTCCTGCAGATTACAGAATATCTGAAACCCAAAGACACAGTATTCGGTTAAAAAAAACAATCTATTTGGTTGTCTAGCAGTGTTGTTGATTATTCAGATCCAAATCTTGACATTTTTAAGCAGAGAATTTGAATTCTACATATTGTGTTATAAATATGCACAGTGACTGCTCTCTACAGGATGTAACCTTTGACGAGGTGGCGGCTGCCCCCCCCCAAAGTATGACCAAAGTATGACCAAAGTATGACCAAATGACGGAAGTCTCCCCTTTGGTATGAGTTTGTCTTCATTTCCTTCCTTTTTTAGATTTTAGTCTTCCTCTGCACAAGTAGCACTTGAAGTTGCAGTGTTGTTGTCGCCTGGTTATGCCAGAGCAGGGCTGATCCTTTAAGAACAAGTGACATGAACTGTATAATGTGTGTGGCAGAGCAGTGAGCGTCAACAAAGCTGAGTGAGGTGCAAGTAGCAGTCAGCGGCTAGTTGGCTGTTTAGTAGGCTTTTTTAGTTTGTTTAGTAGCATGCAAACTTGTCATTAAATCATGTCTCCAGCTTCTCAGAGGAGGAGTCTGCTGTGTGCTGTTTCACGACTGTTGCTGAAAGTGAAGGGGTAAATACTGAAACACATCCCCCGTTCCTACACAGACATAGAGCAGGAAAACACTAACAACTGACATTCAGTCTGCATGCACTGCTCACATTCTGACAGAGTGGACGGGGGAGACTATCATCACGCGTTCATCCACCGCTAACATTTTAGTCTCGACTTCTGAATGAAAGTGAAAACGTACATTTTGTCATAGATTTCATTATCAATAACCTATTTTTTTTAGCTCTTTGTCATGTAGCGAAGCTTGTCAACGAACATTTTTCATCATAGTTTTTTTTTTTCATTAATGGAATTAACACTGCTAGGATCATTGCAGGGCATTCTCTCTCTGTATGGCTCCCTTGTGTCTGTTGATATGCAAGATTGTGTGTAGCGAACGTGCAACGGGAACTCGAATGACGTAAAGTGCTGCTAGAAAAAAGAAAATACAAATGTTGAAAAGATGAACACACAGACACACATTGACAGTTAGTGTTAGTGTATACACGGTACCTGTGCAGTCTTCTGTGACAATTTCTCTATTAAACATTTACAACTTGTCGACAGTGGGATAGCCTGTAAAACCCCACACTGTAGAGATGCTGTAACCTTTCCCTATCTGCTCCCGCAGACCTGTCTGAGAGGCCCATTTCCTCAGCGGGGTTCAGTCACAGAGGAGACAACGGTGACAAGGAGGGTTTGCCTGGATGTTACCCACATTATGGTAAAAGGTTTAGCCTGAACTTCCACATGCTCAAATGCATACACGCTGACACACACACATGCACACATACTCAAATCATCTGAGGAAACTGCCGGGGCCTGCACATCCCTAGAGATAACTGTGAATAATTGATTTTAACCAGCGAGACGTTTTCATCCCCCCCGCCTCCTATTGTCATATGGGCTAGAGGAGAGTCTTGGGGAAGTTGTTCAATACTAGTGTGATACTTGCAACACTTTGGAAAAGTCAGCGAAAGTAAAATTCGAAGGTCTAGGATTCGTCCCTCAAGACCTTAGGAAATAATGTTTCATGGGGAAAAAAACTGAGCAAAATGAGGATTTTTTTCCCCCTTAGAGGTCGATAGCTGGGGCCGCAATATGCTAAGCAGATGACATATACCCGAAATGTGATTGTTTTAATGTTCAACGATGTTCACCGGCCCATTTCTGCCAGCGGTGCTTCTATGTTTATAATCAGATTTCACCTCACTCTCAGCAAACTTGTAGTTTGTTTTACTTTTACATTTTTTTTTTTTAAGGTTAAATTCCCTGCTGGTTTCTCTTTCCGTTGTCTTCAGTATTTTCCTTCATTTCTGGGTTGGAGGAGGGAAGCAGACTCCGGCGTTTTTGATGTGTTGAAAAGGTTCCTGTAGGAAAGGTGTGTAAACACTCGTCAGCTCACTCATGAGGTATACATGACGCAGCTTTTTTTACCCTAGTTTCCACGACTTTGAAGTTCGGGGGGTGGCATTAATATTCTGGAGGGATAATGAGCTTGCAGCTTGTGTATATGTGATAGCTAAACTAGGAGCTTAAGGCAGAACGGTCTAGCAAGAATTTTTATGCACCGAGCCCCGAGTGGTTCTCACATTATTGAGTGGCTGCTCAGAAACCGATGGCTGGTGGTAATACGGTCAGTCTAACATCACAGAGCATTGCAGGAGAAGCTGGGGGCAAGTGTATGATATTGTTTCAGAAGATGTCTCCCACCTCTATTCAGTATTATTAGACCGGGAGTGGTCCTAGCATGGTGGCTCTGCAAGGACAAATGGGGATCCAAATCATTTAGAATCTGATTGGTGAAATGTTAATGGAACATTAAGTCTCATAAAATGGCTCGGGGATAACCCAGCACTGCGGGAAAGTGCAGGGTCCTGGTTTTAATGAGCAGTGGTTGGGGATAAATATGCACAGTTATCTTTGCATAAAACCCTTACATAGCAGGTACAGTTACCCTGAGCTCATTTGCCCTCAACAAAGCTGCACCACTGAGGTTCCCATTTTTTCAACGGCCAATAACTCACATGAATCAGATTATACACTGTATAGAGTTTATTTCATCTGCAAAATTGTCCTCAGGGTGCTGAAACGATTCGGTCTGCTTGGCTCACTCCATAGCAGCCGGGATTATTACATGCCCGGGTGTTTTATTTCCAATCCATTACTGCCAAGAACAAGAACATCAATTTTGAGCAGCCTTGCTAAACTTGATGATGTTGAATGACAATGATTTTCTTACATCCAATTAAAATACCATGTTTTTAACAAGCTAATATTTCCACTCTACAAAATTCTCATTTTATTTCTGTCTTATCATCCCTATCATCCCATATATCATTCCTGGTTCATCTCAGCCCATCTATTATATCCTACTTCAAACATTTAAAGCACAATGTATCACTACGTTGAAGTGCTATATAAATAATTTTCTTTATTTTACTATTTACTATTTATTATCATTATGATATGTGAACATTATGTTATTATCATTTTTTTCACACTAGAAATGATCCCTTTAATTATCGCCATCCTAGGTTTTATCCTAATCATAAATATTGTTGTCACTATTAGTGCCGTTATCGTTGCTAATGTGTTGCTCATTCTTGTTATCATGATTATCACTGTCATTGTCATCATCGTCAATAATCATATTACCATACTGCATCTCCTAAAAGAAGAATATTGTGGAAAACTCATTATTTTTCATATTCTAATTCAAAAGGTTAACCTTCTACACAGTATGTTCTATATTCATTCTATATCGTAAGGTGAAATATTTCACAGCTTTTTATCTCATTTTGATGATTATGGCTCATGATTATGGATTTTGATTATTAGAATGAGTTTAGAATATATTAAATGTTAGCTCCCTTAAATAACACTGAAAAATCACGATATTCAAATTTTTTGAGACGCTCTAGTATAGGGTTGGGACCGTTGACTTGGTATTTACTTGGTATTTAGGAATTTACTTTGAAACTAATAAGCCTTTATGTGTATTTGTTTTTGTGTTCCCGCTGCATCTAAGGATTTCCAAACAAAATGTTCAAAATGCATTCAGAGCAACAGACATCCTGAAAGGGTTCCAGGTTTTGCATCTACTATTGGTCATGGAAAATGAATATCCCTAAAATTGATTTGACTATTTGAAGGTTTTTAACGGAACACAAATTTTAGTCTCATGCCCTTTTCAGTCATTCTTTAGGATTTCTTAAGGCTTGTCTAATGCTCATTTAATGATTTAATATCCTGGATTTTTTTTTTTTCCACCTTCTTCTTTCCTGTCAGGCCTGTCAGTTTTGTATATGCTCTTTCCTCTTGTGACTTTTAGTGATCATCAATCACAAGCCAAACCTTTCTAATGCATATGTGTAGAGGAACAGTATCTGTAAAAATGTTCGACACACATTCTCACCCGCAGAGAATTTATTTTAAAAATACATTTAATGCATTTCAATAAGTGCCAGAATCTTCCCCTTTTCAGTAAATGAGTCATATATGAACATGATTCATGTCTAATTTGCCTAATAAGAGAATACAAAAGTAGAATAAATTCACGTAGTATAAATGTCAAGACATAGCAAACATCAAATATTTTTGAATCAACTCAGAATACTGCAGTCACTCTTTTTCCTCCCCTCACAACAATGCTTTCAAAGTCAAACTCCTACAAAGGCTTTCACGAATTTTGTTGGAAGATCAAGAGCCTTCTACCACAGGGAGGAAAAAGCATGCATATGTTTGCCACCAGGGGTTGCTATTTCATTTCTTCCCTCAATAAAGAAGTTTTGGTTTTTTTTTTGGCTTCCAAATCCAATCTTTCTCTCCTCCTACACCTCCTCCCAGGGGAAGATCCCCAAATAGCAAAGCAGCACTTGAAACAGGCACTGACATCCTCTGAAAACCACGGGCACGGTACAGCTTGGGGCTTCCCAGCAAAAGATGGAAGGAGGGATGGACGTATCATGGTTATAAACACAAGCAAAATTACTGAGGGAATACATGTTTGGGCCTGCAGTGCAGCTTATGTTGATCCTGCAGCTTCATTCAGGGGCTGATTCAACCCAGCCGCTGACTTGCATATCCATAATTCCCTCATAGACCGAGACTCCTTTTCCCACAGCCAGAAACTTTTAAAAATGGGAGCAACAGGCCAGTCAGGTTTTGTACAGGAAATAAGCATATTTGAAAGGAGAGATGATGCCAATTCTCCCAATGGAGGGTGCCTGGATGTGGGATGGGACTGTGGGATGGTGGAGGGATCCAGAGCAGAGCTTATTCCGCAATGGCAGACTTTTGTCAGCATTTCAGACTACCAAAACATCCTTCTCGTCATGCATTCTGCAAACACATAACTGCATTAACCAGTTGTAACTCAGAGCTTTAATGAAATAAGCCTGTTCAGTAGGTTGTTTCCTCTCTCTCCCAAACAAAGATGAGAAGCTTTTTCCAGCAATCATACCCTCCAGTCGGCTCCGTCTGGCTCCGTGTTTATAATCCTGGAGCAGCTCAAAGGGGTTGCAGTATGGGCCATTATTCACTCCAATATTTTTTTATCTGCATTGGTCAATAGCTGAGGACAGTCTGAATTGAAAAGGTTTATTTGTTCTTCAGGGCCAAGAGGATCTGATCACGGGGGCAGCATTACAACAAGTCCTCATCCCATTCTATACATCTCTTCCCAAGGAAATGACATAGAACATGTCTGCATGTTTTTCATGTATGGCTTTGTTTATTTATTTTGTTGTCCCCCTGACAATTTCAAGTCGCTATTTCTTCTGAAATATTGTATATCCTCGGAATTAATAACATCTGTCAGGACACCTCACATGAAACTCCAGTCTTTTTTTCCCCCTTATCCCATTAATCTGCAACAATTCAATCAGGCAGCTTGTGAGGCTACCTGGGCGCTTTCCTCTGTTTTGTCCTTGTTACAGTCTCATCAAGACTTTTTCTTTGCTTACCTGGGGATGAAACAGGGGGGGGGGAAAGTGAAGCAAGACGGTGAGGATTTCAGGTTTTTCTGACAAATGTCAAATGAGCTGGAAGGATGGTTTAAACCCGCCATGTCATTACAGGTGTAGATAGCTTTTCATACACCTGTGATTTGATTCCTTATATTATTATACATCCTTCATGTCATGAGCCATAGAATAATGATAAAATACCTGATTTGCAAGGACAGATATATGCTATAAAAAAAGTTTATGCTAATTTAACATAACTCGTGTTTATCATTATTAAACAATAATGATAAACACGAGTTATGTTAAATTATTCTTTTTTTTTTAAATCTTGCCCCTGTCAAGCTATCATTTCAAGAGCTGTTGTTTTTTGTCAGGGCCACCATAGTCAAAGAAACTTAAATTCAAATGTGCATTAAGTTATATTTGCCAGTTTTACTTCTTGGAGCTTACTGCCTTCCATACAACCCCTGCCCTCCATGTGCCCACATGGAAAGTCTAAAGCAGGGAAAGACAACCCCTCCATTTCCATGTGCCTGCAGTTATGTCCAAAAATATATGGACAATGACTTAGTTTGTATCACTTTGGCTCTAATTTCAAAACCATATTGGTGCTGTATAAACAATCAAGATGGGATCAAAGTTCGGACTTTCAGCTTCAATTTAAGAGGTTTCACAAAATATATGGCATTTGCCGTCCAGGAATTACAGCCATTTTGTACATAGTACCTCCATTTCCAAGGGCTCAAACAAACATCATTGTGAATATATCAATAGTTTTTGATACTTGAACGAAAATCCTTTGCAGTCAATGAGGGCCTGAAGTCTGGAGCCTGTGGACATCACCAAATTCTGGGTTTCCGCCCTGGAGATGCTTTGTCAGGTCTTCACTGCAGCCACCTTCAGTTGCTGCTTGTTTGTCTTTATGCCTTCAGTTTTTTTCTTCAATAACTAAAAAGCTGCTCTATTGGGTTGAGATCAGGTAACTAATTTATTTGGCCATTGAAGAATACTCCATTTCTTTGGCTTCAAAAAGTCTTGAGTTGCTTTCGCAGTGTGTTTAGGCTCATCATCCATCTGTACTGTGTAGTGCTGTCCTGTTAGGTAGCATTTGGCTGAATGAAAGTAGAGGGTATAACCCTATACACCTCGGAATTTATCTTGATACTTCTGTCAGCAGTCGCATCATCAATAAACAGCAGGGAGTCTGTTCTATCGGCAGACATACATTAGTCCATAGTTTGTGGGATGGAGTAAGTATGCAGAGATGAACTTTTTTTCATTCACACAGCCATATGTGCCCATGGCCATAACACTGCCTCCACCATGTTTGACACATGATGTAGTATCCTTTGGATCATGAGCTGTTCCTTTCCTTCTCCAGACTTGTCTCTTCCAATCATTCTGATACAAGTTAATCTTGGTTATATCTATTCAAAAAATCTGATTCCAGAACTTGGGGGGTTTTTCTCTACATTTTCTTGCAAATTCTAATGTGGCCTCCCTGTTCTTAAATGTTACCAGTGGTTTGCACCTTGTTGCAAACCCTCTCTATTTAAATTCAAGAAGGCATCTCTCGATTGCAGACTTTGACAATGATATGCCTACTTTCTCCAGAGTATTTTCTACTTATTTCAATGTTGTGGAGGGATTTTTTTTTTTGACCAAGGAAATGATTCTGCAATCAACCACTGTAATTGTTGTCCCCAGTCTATTGTCCTTCCTTGCACTGATATTTCCTTGGACTTCATATTGATAGCTCCAGTCACACAGTTGCCAAATGCCGAATCAACACCTGAAATCAACACCGGACCTTTAATCTGCTTCATTCGTCTCGATATAATGAGGGAACGGACTACACCTGGCCATGAAACCGCTTGTCAGTCAACTGTCCAAATACTTTTGGGCCCCTGAAAATAGAGGTACTCTTTATAAAATGGCTGTAAATCCCAGAGGGTAAGTGGTATACTTTTGTAAAAACTCTTACATTAAAGCTCAAAAAGATCACTTGCGGTGACAATAAATAAATAAATAAATATCCCTCTGCAGTTCCCCCTTGGTTCTGTCATATTCACACTACAGCCGTTTTCACTGCTTTACCAAACATTTTTGTCCCTCACAGTCTTGTACCTTTCGGCTAGTGTGAAAGCTCATTTGAACTCCGGTGCAGACCAAACAAGCAAACTCTGACCCACCTGAAAATGGGGTCTCTTCCAAGTGAACCCTGGTGTGGTTTCTTTTGAGCTGTTAAATCAAAGTGGACCCAGTTGTAAAACAGAGATAGGAAGTGGAACCAAAGGCAATGCGTTGCTCTGCGTCGCTCCCCGCCCAGGATGCACCGGTGAGAAGGGTGTTGTGCATTCTGCCCAATAGATGAGCGGTTGTTTCCATGTGACAATTATTCAGAAAGCTTGGTGCAGTGTGAAAGCAAACCAAAATATGTATGTATGTAAATATTTATGTACTATGGATGAAAATGATCTTGATTTTTCAGCCTGTAATGCTCCTGTTTTCAGCCACGCTCACAGCTGTCCTAAACCTGCAGCGAGCAATCATTTTAGCCTCAATGCAGAGGCAAAAGTGTGAGGAGGAAGAATGAGGTCACTGGTTTGACTTACAATTACGTTTGTTGAAGAAAAGAAAAGCTAAAAGCTCATTTAAATCATGCTCCTTGTTTAAAAAGGTTGAAAGATTTATTGGTCTTTCAATCATGCAAGACATTTTAGGTCTTATCGCATTACTTGTGCAAACAAAATGCAGCAATTTAAAAAGCACAATTAGCTTTTGGGTGATTATTCTGAGGCAATAAGCACTTGAATAAATAATAAGTTTTAGACTTCCGTTTGTGAAGTCTTAGAAAGAGAAACGCATGAGCAGATGAAGACCGCTGTAAAGTGATGGATGGTGAGTGAAGAAAATCTCAGACCAAATTTTGGACTCCCAGAGCCGTAAACATTTGGCTTGCAAAACTGTTTGCGGCACCTTTCAATCAAAATGAATATATTCATATATACAAGTCATTCAGACTTGTGCCTGCTGTATTAATGCTGACATTAATGAAACTTGATGTATTGATTAACTTGCTATTACTTTTCTACTGACATATACAGTACTACAGTACAGTAATTATGCGTTGATATGCATTGTTTTGATTTCCGTTGGATATGAGTTACTCACAGTAGCGTTTAGTGACCAAACAGCAGAGTGAGGATGCACTGTGGCAGCAAAATGAGCATCTTTTAAACAACAGCCTCAACCGCAGCTCTCCTCCCACATACACGGACAGCATATAACCAGAATCTGAGAGAGCTCCACCTGACGGGGATATTCATTAAACTTCTTCAGTCACAAAAGAACCCTGTGAAAGCGGTCTGTTTTTCAGAGATTCCTCCTGTTGAGATAACTTTTTAGTAGACTTTTTTTTTTTTCCGCAGCAATAAAAAGGTGCCACATGTCACCCCAGGATGCGAAGCTGCGAAGACTTTTGCCGTCCAGTTGGCGCTCGCTGGACACTGCTGACGCTGTCTGACTGACCAATGGTCTGCTCAGCATTTCCAAATGCCAGCTGTGCATTCAGGGGCTTTCAGCTGCAACTCAGTGACCAAGTAAAGGAGAAGTGTTTTTTCAAACTGAGCCTTTCATCTCTAAAATGTTCCATGTTACGTCAATCTTAATCTGTTGAACAATCAGACATTACTTTGAAATAATTCTATATGAATGTGTTTTTCTTTTATAACTTTGGAAAGCTGGACTGTGACAGTGACAGGATGTAGAGAAAAGCAGGAAGAAGTCTTATCGATATTTGTTTTCATCTCCTACAATTCGCCAGACACTTGCAATACGATTTATTTCCAACATTTTGACTTGCCCAGTGTCATTTTATGTTAGCCTAATCCTTGTTGAGCTAAATGTTCTTAGCGCCTGGACTCCTTAATCGAGTGGCTCTTCCAAAATGATGCATTTTGTGAAATTTAAAGCCTAAAAGACAGGAGAACTGGTCTTATGTTGTAAAATACCAGAGAGCTCCTCAATTTCCCACCTAATCCTCCTTATTTTTCAGGGGTTATAAAATCAATCAGTCAGACTTTGCCAACTGCAGCATTACTGATCAAGACCAACCTGTGACATGTACCAACTCCTGCTCCTGCATATTAAGCTTAGTTTCAAACTTTCTTCAGTTGTGTTTCTTACGTGGCACTCTTGTTCAAAAATGAGGAAAATGGTTTGGGTAATGCTCAAGGATAATTCAACCTGTGGTATCAAGTTGTGAACATAAGAGTGACAGAGCAAGAATAGTTTAAAACACATAAATGAAAAATCCCACATTCAAGGGCCCCAAAGAGTCATGGCTGTCACTGTTGTTTAATGACATTAAAGAAAACCCTGACCGAGAAGACAGCCGTTGGTCCACATCCATAAGTGTTAAGCAACATCCACCTACCATTGCATTGTCCTAAATCACTCTTGAGCAGAACATACACAGGAGGAGTAATTGAGCACAAGGAGGAAAGACTGCCTACACCCATACGGAATATGTGTGTGTGTATGTGTATGTGCAGACATATGCAGGGTGGTCAGGGAAGCCTGACAGGCAGTTTGCATGACAGAGAGAGAGAGAGAGAGAGAGAGAGAGAGAGAGAGAGAGAGAGGACTACATATCAGAACAACAGATTTTCCTTCAAAAAAAAAAAAAGAGAAAAACACTCATTCCCTCCTCCACTGAGGACCCAACAGCTGGATTGCTGCGCGCTCCGCAGCGGTTCTCGTCTCCGAGCGGCCGCCGCACGCGCTGGACTCTTTTCACACTTTAGGGAGAGAAACGCTCGATTTTTAAAAGCCGTTTGCTCGCCAGTCGTCCTGATCACCGCTTGTGTGGATTATGGAGGGCGGCTGGATGTGGATCGGAGCGCGTCCAGTGAGCGCGCGTGTCCAACAAGTGGATGCGTCGGGCCAGCGGTGGGACTAGGAAGGATCAGGTGGCGGACTGCTGACCCGTCCATCGGGCGTCATCACAGACTGATCGGCTGCACTAAGTGGCTCAGCCGTGGTGCGCGTCGTGGTTGCTGGTGCTGCACATACATACGCGCGCATCGTCTCAGTCTGAGGTACTTTTCATGTGTGCACACTTTGTGCGTTAATCAGGAAATCGTTTTTAATCAGCTGAGACAACAGCAGTGAGGTAAACTCCCCCCCCTACATTTTTTCCTGCCCCTTATCGTTGGTCAGAAGGCAACGTTTTGGCGGACACGCTGCGGAACCCACCGTCTCCACACATCCATGGACTCGCTCCTCCGCTCCCTCGGGGACCGCGGGGGGAAGTTGGGATCTTCTCTGTAGACGCTCCTGTATGAAGAGGACTCCGGCGGCTGCCAAAGGTCGCAGTCATGCCGATGCACCCAGTCACCTCCACGCTGATGTACCGGGGCATCTGCACCATCCCGGACATCCTCTCCTACAGCGACCCGGTCACCCTGCCCGAAGACGAGGTTGAAGGTGAGCCGTTAGGGCGTCCGTGGCTGCGCGTCCGTGAACGTCTCCTCCCGTGGAGCTCAGCACCCTGGACAGCGCTCATGACGCGGACACAGATCTGATTTCCAGCTCAAAAGACGCCTGTTTGGGGGTTGATTTCCGTTGCAACCCCCTTTGTCGATCTTTATATTTGAAACAGAATTTGCAAAAATAGTCTCACTCTGTCGCCAGATCATCTATCACGCTTAATTCATTGATTATAATGAGATCTTTCAGAGGTTTTGATTGCGTGCGGCCTTAGTGTGCAGCTGATTGAGTTTGATGCGCCCTCCCTGTCACACCTCCTTCTTCTTAGCTACTGAATGAGGCTACCAGCACTCACTCACGAACAAGAACACATCACTTCATCAACATTCAACAACAACAACAACAACATTCAACCAAACAAGCATTCTGGCATTAGACAACTATTTTGAGCATTTTTTTTTTTTTGTTTGTTACAGTGTCTTGAACTTATTCATGCCTTGAGCACTTGTGATGTGAACCTGCAACGTTTGCACATCATCACACAGCAGCCCTTGGGACATTAGTCCAAGTCCCAAAGCCTGTTCTGACGGCAGATTCAGTGCAGCCATGCTTTAAGGCAACTGATGGATCTGCTGAATGACATCTCACTTTGTCTCATAATGCAAACGTTGTTAGGGGAAACAAGGCTGAGACATGTTTTCTGACAGGTGTGACTGCTTTGCTTAGACAGATCCAGAGTCACGAGAATGCACATGGCTTTAAAAGTGATGCATTTCTGATCATTTGTGTACCCAGGTGTCAACTGCCGGGCTGGTTCACAGAATACATTTTACAATTGCTACGCAAAAGCTACAATTTAAAGCGACCAGGCTAAAGGTGCTGATGTCTTGTGCGATAGAAAATGGGGTTTACACTGTACTACAGAAAAATAATATCAGATGCACAGTTTCTACGTTTCAAAGTGCTCAGCACAAATTAAACAGTCATATGAAATGATGCAGATCGCTGTAGTCATCAGACATAATGAGTAATAATTATGTCCGATGACCACGACACCTTGTATCGCTTCCATCTATTTTGCAACGTGTTTGTTCCGTTGTGCCGAATGTTTGTGTGTATTTTTCCTTAATTCATTTATGATTTTTATGCACCAAGCAGGAGTGGCACATATTGATCAGAAGGCCAAATATGACTCAGGTTTGACTGTGAAAAGTTGTTCAGTTGCTGTGACACCCAACAAACTTGCAGTGTGATAAAAGAGAAGCGTCAACTTATCATCGCCAAGAATGATCTTTGCGTGAAATCGTGCCAATGATCAGAGCCTTGCATCACTCGGCGCTTCGATGTCAAATAAGAAGCCTTTCATGACAGGATATGTTTCGCGCACAACAGGATCTCAGAAACAAATACAAATTTTTTTGTGTTGACTCCAGAAGGTTTTGGTCTTTGAGTTTAAG
The DNA here is from genome assembly GCA_001698575.1 of Mola mola. Taxonomy (NCBI): domain Eukaryota; kingdom Metazoa; phylum Chordata; class Actinopteri; order Tetraodontiformes; family Molidae; genus Mola; species Mola mola. The sequence continues at coordinate 2,115,908 of KV751322.1, read as the reverse complement.
AAATCTCAGTTTTCTTCTCCCTCACACTCTCATTCATGGCCCGGCTTTAGGTGCGATAAGCAGACAACACTAGGCTTTGACTTTAATTAGCCAAATCCACTTGTACCACCAAGGTGCAGTCACTCCGCTGCAGGACTAAGTGAGCTGTTTTGGGCTTTACAGCTCAATGTAGTCAATTGTGGTGACAGTTTGACTGGAGGAGAAATGGGGCGGAGAACAGCAGAGCCTTGGGTAATGCACAGTTAACAGCGGTGACAGAGCCTTTTTCAGCTGTTGAAGAGCATTAGTGATCCCGTGTGAGAGGTGTCTCACAGGTTTTGAAAAAGGCAGGTTTTCAAAGGCAGTGTCACTGAGGAGTTGTTGTTGTTGTTGTTGTTGTTGTGTGCCACAGTTTCACAGCCTCTCTTGCCACATAGAGCGAATTATATACACGTGAAAGGGCTGCTTGGGTTTGTTGGAAAAGTGATTATAAATGTGTCCTTTTAGGAACACTCCTGCCTTCACCTTCACGGGGGGGGCAGTGCTACAGGAGGCTGACTTGAGAGTCTGTCACCACCTTATTTGATGTTTCTTTTGGTTTTGTACTCCGATTTTGTAGCTTCCATTTTTTTTATCAGCTTGACACAATATCGGTATTGGTATTGGCTCAGACTTTCCATATCAGTCCATCCTTAGTATTGGCTTTATGTGTTAATGGAAGCTTTATGCAGCGCTGTCGGGTGATATCCTCAATTAATCTAAATCACCATCTTTTTTTTTTTTTGACTCAGATCTTTACTGGATCTTATTGAAACTTATTAATCTCATCATGCAGGATCACACAAACTTTTTAAGTGAACACATTTCTAAGTATGTGGCAGAGCAGAGGCTTAGAATTTCAAACTTCACTGTAAGTTTTCTAAACAAAGAATTGGGATCACAGAAGAGGAGGAAGCGAAGGCTAAGTTCTGAATGACAATATGCGGTGAGAAAATCCTGAGTCGGTTGGATGAGAGACGTGTCAGCGTCTCCTCATTGTTCTCATCTCTTGAGAGACGTAACAGAATTGGCTGGAAGTCTGAAGTGTCACATACATCAGTTCGGCCCTCGGGGACGCGGGGCTTTGCCGCAAAACGAAATTGCACATTAGTGAATATGTGTGTGCGATTGCGTGTGTAGGGGCTGGAGTCTTGAGCCCCATTGGCACGCATAGTCAAGGACTTGATTTTCAATTATTGGCTCGGACACTCCAGGAATTGAAACGATGGCGTCATGCTTTGTTGCCGAGAGGCTGTCAACGCTATAATTGGAACAAAACCCTATTTTTCTGATGCTTAAAAAGCCTGTGCGTGTGTGTGTGTGTGTGTGTGTGTGTGTGTGTGTGTGTGTGTGTGTCAGAAGGTGGGGGTTGGTAACAAGTACCTTAATGCACAATGATGCGAGCATAAATTGAATGTTGTAAAAAAAACCTGTGTGTGTGTGTGTGTGTGTGTGTGTGTGTGTGTGTGTGTGTGTGTGTCAGAAGGTGGGGGTTGGTAACAAGTACCTTAATGCACAATGATGCGAGCATAAATTGAACTGGACTCCATATTCTCCGTTTCCCTCCTACACAAGAGGGCTGGAAAAAAAATATGTTGGTCATATTACTGGAGCTCGATATAGCTTAGACCTCCTCCACTAAGCAAACACACACACGTGCACACAGAGCTGCAGTGTCAATATCACTGCAGGTGGAATTAAGTAGGTAACCCTTTCCACACTGCCTAACAACAGCCCTATTGAAAGCAAGGCCACAATAGTCCCTGCGCTGAGCTTATAGCGTTTGTAACAGGTCCCAGAGTGGGGCTCATATCAACAGAAGCCAGTGGTTTCCTGTAAACAAAGAACCAGAAAAAAGCAACATCTTTACAACTTTTGTGACATCAGTGCAATTTTTTTTGTCTCACTTCAAATCTTTCCTTTCATTATATTTTCCAATTTTGTTATCGTCCGAGCGGCTTTAAAAGAAAGACTCCTACTCCTTTTTGTGTGTTTTGTCCTTTCAATCTCTGTCTTGTGTACATAGAAATGAACTCTTAAGGTTAGAGTTGTATTTCACCTTCTCTATAATTCATTGGGTGAAAAAACATCCTGGTATTGTCGCTGACAAAGCCTCAAGAGGGTTTTCCCAGAAACCGCAAAAATATCTATTCATGAGGGACCAAGTGTGTAAAGCAACTTCATTCATGAATAGTAAATAAATGCTGACATTAAGATAAATGAATTCATTTGACATCCATATAAACTCCTCGGAAAAGCTCAAGAAAAACTGAGAAGTCTAAAACCTGAAATGTTTCCTGTCTCAGACCTGCATCTTTTGCTCCCCTCCTCCTACGCTGTCTAGCTAGTTGCCCCTATCCCCCCAAACAATTTAGTTATTATTTATTGAGCAAATAGCAGAAGGGTGTGCAAATTAATACAGACCAAACACATACATTTTATGACCATGCCAATCTATATGCTTATTTTTTGGAAACAAAATGTCAATGCAGTGTTTTCATCATTTCATACATTTGCAGATTTTGTTCTACAAATGCAGCGTTAATAAAGCAATGCCGAAGAGCAAGCAGGGGTTTTTATTTTATATACATGGAAGCCATATTTGATGAACATCATATTTGATACCGGAATCCTCTGTATGAGACCGGAGCCTCAAATATTCCTCGTGTTTAATGACACTTGTTTACTCCTCTCACTTTCATTTCCAGTGTGTTTGGCTGGCTATTAAAACCTTCCGTCACTGTCAAAGAAAAATTAAAGTGTTCCCTGTTCCCGACCTGTCACATAGCCCCAGCGGGGACAAAAACCTCTCAAGGAGCGTTTTAAACTTGCAGAGTCAGTGTCAGTGGTAGTTAAAATCAACGCATTCCCCACAAAGCCATCTCTGCATTTGTCCGCGGTCGTGGCGGAGAGAGCAGGCCTTTACTCATCTCCTGGTCAAAGAAAGACTGGGACAGGGAGCTGAGATGTTGCCAACAGGAGATAATAGAAAAGATAGGACCTCAGTCAGTGAGGATTCAAGTTGGCTTTATGGCAAAATTGTTTACATTCTTGCATTTACTTTGTGCTAAAAACTGCTATATTTTGGTTATATTCACTCTGATCGAGAGTGACAATTGTGGCACATGTACGATTTGTGGTGTAGATGGTTTTCGGCGGATGTGTGCATCAAAAAATAAATTGCTGGACTATTGGATCAATTTGCCTCGAAATTTGGTGAGGAAATTCATGTTCCCCTAAGAAAAAATATGATTAACTTTTGGAGATTGAAAAACGGCACCAGCAGCCCATACAGTTTAATTTGCTTTATGAGCACTAAAAATTACATTCCCATCAGCATCAGCAGGGTCCCATTTAGGGCTAATTAGAAAATATGATACAATAAACACGATAAAGATATAATATAGCCTTCTATAGTTCAGAAAAGGGTGGACATGTCCATTTGATTATAAAGTGGTGTACAATGTACGGTTATAAGCGCCAATGTACTTAATAATCTGAGTGATAAATGAAAAAAAGGGAGACAACATGTGAAAAATGTTCACATAAATCCATGGTTGCGTCATCGCAGTTATCGTACTCAGTATATTGTTTTATTATTTTAGTACACTCTGGTAAATTTGATCTCTGTTAGCACTATTCCACATTATTTTGTGCTTTACGTTAATCACAGTACTCGGTTAAGCAAAATTTACTGTACTTTAATTGTTATTTCATATGTGCAATTATTGTTAAGATGTGCATTTACCATTGTCCCTTTAGGAGCTTTTTAATTTCCCTTTGCCTGTGGGAACATGTTAGTTCCACCTGGCTGTGTATAGCGGGGACAGTTATTGGTGTTACTCAAGTATTGTAGCCCGCTTATTCCTACAGCCATGGAACTCGCTACTGAATCCACAAATAAGCGCTACAGTTACAAAACGGTACAAAAGTTCCTGATTCTGTGGCCTTCAGGCAAGTTCTTCCGAAAGCTGGTCCAGTAATTCACACCTTAATGAAGTGCTCGTCGTTAAGTTGCCAGTCTGACTTTTAGAAACCACAGCCTGTCCGGCATGAGAGCTCCTCAAAAGCGAGGTCAAAGCATCTCAATTGCCTCCCTGGCGGTACAGTAAAGGTGATAAACGCCATTTGGCTCAAACTGAAAACTCCTCAAATACATTTTTCCCAATCATGCTCATTTCGTTTGTAGTTCCCGTCATGTTAATCTACAGGATGTTCAAACACTGGCGAGTGAACCCGGGCAGATCGCCAACTTTGATTCCGGTTCGCTGTCTGCAGCCTGAGGACAGTAAGTGTGTACAAATGCAAGCGTAAATGCAATCAGTCAGAGAAAGGTGGCTTTGTAGTATTTCTGATTGGAGAATTTAACACGAGCGGGTTGTAGTGTGATCACAGCTCATCGTCAGTTTGATGTGTGTGTGTGAGTAAAGTCAGTATATTTGGATGATGAAAGTCGGCCGGGAACGTAATAAAAGGGGATTTTTTTTTTTTCTTTCATCCGGCTCCTGTTGTCATAAATATGCACTTAAGAATCTTTTCTTGAGATATTTTTAATTTTTTAATTAAGGTTCCCTCTGACTTTTTAACATTTAACACATACTGTAGTATTTGGTCGTCCGTATTTAGCTGCTCCCCCGGCAGGAACTTTGGGACTTTACAAATCACTTTGACTGAAAGCGGCACCCACAAAAAATGCCAATTTTAAAGCCTTTAAAGTTATCTTGATGTTTTTTGCTTGACTTCTACTGTAGCTCCAGCAGAAAAACATTGACTCATTCCTTCGCCCTGAGGTGGAGGGTTTGCCTTCTCTTCCTCTGGTAACACTTACATGAATACCAATGAACACAAAGTTATTTAAAGACTCTGCTTGGTAAGACAGAAATTATGCACATGAAGTATTGCTGCCACAGAGTCGTGGGCGTCGTGGATGTGTACTTTCACAGAGTCAACCGTGACCATTTTAACCCGTTAAGGCCGATCGTCGCGAATTCGCATCATGCCGCTTGCATTCAGACTGCAGCCGAGATAGCATCAGCTTGAAAGCGAAAACACAAATAATTCATTTCTTAAAATATTAATTTTAAATAAATTCAGGTGCCAAGGGATTCTCGCATATGCTGCTAAGAAAATTTGTACAGCAGCACGTTAAGAAATGACCAATCATGAAGGTAGCTGACAGGAAGTGCAGTTTCCGCAGATGAACCAGATGTGTTAACCAAAACCACGTTCCAGTTATTAACTGCCACCTGCAAGCTAAAAATCATTCTTGTGCCTCTTTAAGGTGCTTGAATTGATCCACTAACCAGTTTTTTCCTTTGAGTAGATGAGAGCCTTTTATACCTATCTTTCAAACAAAATGGAAAAACAATTTTTCATCAATGCGTTGTCTCGATAGTATTGAAACAATGTTATGCAAACATCAGTTCCTAATTCATCAGCTTTTGTTAAAGATTTATAACAGGCATCTTTAATAGCACAGACTGCTACAAATGTTGGCTCTGTAAACTTGTTTCGCATAAAACACTGCACATACTGCAGGGATGGTGTAATGAAATATCAGTTTGTTGTCTTATCGTGACTGAAATGCCTCAGAAGCTTTTCTGATTACCAAAATGTGGTGAAGAAACACAAACAGGACGGGAAAAATTAACGGCCTGTATTCGATAAAAAAGAAAGAAAAAGAAAAAAAGAGGTCACCACAGACGTGCCCATGAAAGGAGTCAGTCCACATACAATCGGCCCGAGGACAATAAATCCAATTTAGTCCGTCTTCCCATCACGACGTCAGTCCTCCGCCTTCCCCGCTCCACCTGTGTGATGGAGGGTCGTTTCACGCAATCTGTCAGACAGAGTGACACAAGCGCATGTCAAAACGGCTCTCTGGGTTTTATCTCCCGCCTGTGCAAGACAAGCAGTATATGAAACAGCTCTACTTGACATAGATGGGGATAAAACTGTGAGCACAAAGGAACCTCTTTCCCAGAGGGTGAAGTGACCCGGCAGCACGGCTGCTGAGCCTCTGGTTGGACCTTTCAAGTAAAACTGCTGCTTTTAAAAAGTAGGTGTGGTTACGTGTAAAAGGGCAGTTTGTGATGCTTTTTTTTGGTCTAGAATTTTATGTTAACTTAAAATTTCCAGTGATATCTGGAAAATAACCATTTAAATTTTGCGGGCAGTTTGTGATGCTTTTTTTTGGTCTAGAATTTTATGTTCCAGTGATATCTGGAAAATAACCATTCAAATTTTGCTTTTTTTTTTTTTCCTTTTTTTTACTTAAGTTTTTAGATAAGCACTTTTTATTGAAGAAACTGAGAGGTTCCTGTTGCCCCGAGGCAGGATTAAGGCAATGACATATGGAAAAGCAGTTTCAAAAAAAGCACTACGCCCCTAGATCAATATCTTAGTGCAACTCTCATTGTAGGTCAACGTTTCCAGTTTCTGCTAGATATCGTCTTCCGCGTGAATGTTCAGTAAGCGGTTTTGTTCTCTCAAAGCACAATGGAACAGTCTTGAAGCACAGTGAACCTGCAGCTGCAGACTCTTAAACGTGGCAGGCGAAATAAAATGCTGTGAGTGCTCGACCAATCAGCACGGCAGGCCCTGCCCCCAAAACCCCTGCACGTTTGGAGTTCCTCAAAGTGTCCTTGTCTCTACGGAAGGTTCTAGTGGTCAAAATGCACTATTAGGTGGGTCAGCCCAGGATGCACATAGTGCAGGTATTTTACGACCTGGAACTGAGCGTAAACACTCAAATTTGTTATTTCTATTATACAGTCTAATAACAGTCTAATGTCTGTCAGAAGGTACTGCTGGTAGATTTGCATTAAGATGGAGAAACAGCATGAACCATCTATCTTTTAGCAACTCTGAAGATCAATTATCAACATGTTATATCCAAAATTTACAAATTTTCAGTAGGTTATGTAGTGGATGACAATGACTCCAGCCAGGTAGTCCATCTGGAAAGTAATGATCTAGCACATATAGTCCCCAGTCAATCTGCTATTTGCTGTTTTTAACCGTAGGTTTGTGTAGACCTAAATTAATAATAATAAAAAAAAACCAAATGCACACACATGGGGACAGAAAGTATTTTTCTCCATGGATTGACTTTGTGAAAGAAGTCCATGAAATGCGGGATAAATGTTAACAGTATGAGGTGACTATTTAGGATTCAGGCACCACTGAGCAACGTTTGCAGGAATGGCTCCTGCCTTCAAAGCTACTTCCAGTTCTAAATATACATGGGAGCATTCCCACTGTAGCTATCTAAATAAAGCTAACCAGATGCTTGCAGAAAGCTTTATATTGTCCTTGAGAGAGGTGCTGTCAATCTCAAGTGAGAAGATTGAATAAGAATAAGCACAGTGCCCAAAATGTCCAACATTGCCTTTAAATGTAAACACAGACTATCCCCAATAATTGTTTTCATTCTTGGGAATAGTTTGAAAAAGGTGGTGCATTTTATGAAATGAGTAAAAATGTTAAAAATGCCTTGTTGCTATGACCATTTAATGGAATTTTAACATCTGTCATGTTCTGCGTTGGCGGATCGACAGAAACTGTCTCGAAATGCTTCGTTTACGAGTCAGACAGGCCAAAGTTAAATCATTTGTTTTCATTTTGATCCAACGCCAAAGGAGCAAACCTCGCGGACTTTATTACCTGTGAAATTAACTGTGATGAGTTCGGGAAGGTAAAGTGCTTTTTCCCCTGGGGTAATAATTCCTCACTTTGATGAGCAACACTGCCACGTCTACACCAGACAATAACTGAAACCAGCGGCGGAAAAGCAGAATCCACGAGTGAACTCATAGCGCCAACGTGGAGGAACTGATGAGGGAGTGTTCGATCATCTGTAATGCGTTACAGAGGATTTTGATTGTTCACCTCTGACCTTTTGTTTGAGCTGCTTCTCATGGGTATTTGGATATTGGCCACGGCCCAGCTTGGTCTCAGCTGTAATGATGCAAAATTAAACTTCTAAGTAGAACACAAGAGCAAGGCAGGGACGGACAAATCGATGAGGAAAACCGCAAGAAGCGTGAGAGACACTCAGCCTTTCTCTGACTTCAATCATTCAAGGTCAAGCAGGGTTCCAGAGGTTGGCTCAGGGATTTTTTCCCTTATTGAGGATAAAAAACCTCTAGATGTTTCTCCCTATGTTCACGTCAGCATCAATGCTGGCGAGGTTAAATCATCTCAGTCTTATAATGGAGGGAGGAGCCTCCATCCAGACCCGGAGATGGGATTTCTTCCTTAAGACACAGTCGACTTAGACTTCGCCATCTATCCCTTTTGAATACTGCAGAGCCTTATTAGAGGCTTGTTATGGTAATATTCAAATCTTCTCTGTGCCCAAGTCAGCCCATATCCAGCCAAAGATGGATTAAGGTTGCTATGGGTTTTTAAAAATAGTCGGTTGAGGTTCTCGCTCACACATGCTCACACACAGAGCAAAGCTGTGATTTTCTCGCCCTGATACGGTCTTACATAAAGAGTGGGCGTGATGCAATTACCGAGCCAAAGCAGTCATCAGCAGATGCAGGGCTGACTGAGGCGAAGAGGAGCTCTGGCTATGGAAAAACAGGCCCCGGATCACATCCGCCACCACTTCACCGCTACAAAACCTCTAACATTAGCTTATTCTGCTCAAAGTGCAGCACGTGTACTTCTAAGTTTTCACTGATGTTAAATTTAGCCTGGACTAGGGGTAAAGCTTTGCTCCAGGCATGCCTGGAAATCAAGTAAACGTGTCCCGTGTGATGCAGCGTTCTGATAATCTGTTCTGCAGATTATCATTGATTTTTCACCCTTGTCATGAATCAAAACGTTGCCTATTTGTCTGCATGTCACTGCACCTTTCTCCCACGAGAGCTCAGCCTCAGATGTTTGGCCGTGGCAGCTCACGATCCTCACTTTTTCATCCTCAGTCGGGGGAGCGCAGGGCGTCCCATCTTTGAAGGCCAACAAGCACCTCACATCAAAGCAAATACCGCACGCCTCCAACACAAATATTCATGTCTCCCTGGTGGAGCTGCAGTCCCAGAGGCCGAGCGGAAGATGCAGCAACAGCAGAATCCACATCTGAAAAAAAAGAAGAAGCGTGTTTTAATTAAGTAATGAAGTAAAACATACTTTAAGCTGGAAGGCAGTGAAGCCGAGGTTTAAAGAAGCCAGAAGCCAAAACAAAAACTGCAGCATTGAAGGGAAAATCTAAATGGTGACATAAATGGTGTAATATTCTCCATTTAAATGACAATTTAAAGAGGTAAGAACTGACTTAGCAAATGTGGTAAACGATTTAGCGCCTTCCACACGTTTGCTGACTCATTTAGAGCGAAGCCGTTCCAGAAACTCTAAACCCAAAAGACACAAAAATGTAAAATGACTCGTGTCCATTCATATTACCTTTTTAATAACAGGATTCATTAAATGTGGTCTGGGATGACAATTAAGATGTCAAGTGAAGTCAGTTTTATTCATCTCATGGCAGATGCTGAGCAGGACTACACTGAACTGTTTTATTGTCATGAATGTAGTTATTAATTAAAGGAAACCCAACACTCCCTTATGAGCAAGCGCTTGACATCAGTGTTGAAGACAACCTGGCTTTTAAAAGGTGGAAACCTCAGTGGGGTGGTTTGGGGGATTTCTCATTTGGCAGCTAATGTTGCACACTTGGACACAGAGGGACTTCCAGGCGCACATGAAGTTGTTTAAATCATCTTTACTTACTTCCGTGCTGCACATGTACACATTATTATTCAGGGCCGCACACTAAGAATATGAAGCTTAAAGATCATAAACATGTTGTAGTCAATAGTTCATATTAACAAGGGATCGAATACAGTGTGTCATGTGACAGTGGCGGCATTTTGCCATTTTTGTTTGAGAAACAATTATCATTTTCTTGAATATCATAAAAACAAGATTAAAAAAAAAAAAAAGAAGTATGACGACTCAAAGTCGAATCTCAAAGTGTGGCAAACATGATATCTCTCTTTTATTATTCACTTGTTTATTTTACATCCTGTGCATATTTTGGTTCGTATACAAGTGCGTTGGAGCTTCTAAGCCATTTTAATCAGTGTTCCTCCCATTTACATCCCTCTTTTTCAAGGCTATATGACTCAGCCGTGATCCATTTATGCCAACTTCCTCTTTTTGATTAGGAAAGATAATTCAGTTTATCTGTGCAGACAGACATCAGTATCAGAGCAATTTTCTTTTAATCAATTATTTTCGTCGGAGCATTTACCCACAGATACGGGCAGAGAGGACGTTTTATATTGTGACAGAGGCAGTCTCTCAATTACAGTAGCATTAGAGGCAGTGTGACATACATGCAACGCCCGCCCCCCTCTCATTTTGGGCTCTCAGAGTAAAGTTAGAATGGGAGAATATGCAGTTGTCTCTCCTGAGGACATTTAATAAGATAAGACAATTAAACTCTCAAAGCGATGGCTCCCTCTCTGCATAGTGTAGCCGTAAAAAGATATGACTTCCTTTGAGAAATGATTAGTAAGTCTCTTTTAGGTGGAGATTATGAATGGCCCATTTTACTTGAGAGATTGGGTGTATCTATTTATAGCACTGTGTTTTTCCAGATTTCAAACAGATTGGAGTGGTTTTGATAATATGTTTGTAATGTACAGAGTATAAAATCCTCCCACAACGATTTGACCCCGTCTGATTGTTTCGCTCACCTTGGCCTTTGATCAGTAAAATAAAGCTTGCAGGGGAGACAGAATATCTGCTAACACTGCTTTGGCTCCTCACTGAAGATTGTTTGCCTCCTGCGTGGCTGCAGCACACTTTTCCAGAGAGTCCTCTGTGGAACGCCTCTCCTTCTAAAGCAAACAGATGGAGCTGGACCTCAGGTGGATACTGGGGTACTGTTATACCATAAACAATAAGAGTACGCCCAGGGAAGGGTGGAAAACACAGCTGGTGGCGTCAGTGATTCTAACTCTATACCTCCGGTGAAATATTTTGTAAGCAAAAGCAGTGCGGAGAATAGCGCCAGCAAATGTCACTCTGCTGCTGTCTTATAAATTGCATGCCCAGATGTAATCCATTGTAATACACATTGCAAAGTACCCTTGTCCCTCTGGCAGGGTTTCTATTCTGTGAGACACGTACTTGATTATAAAAAGTATTTCCCAAAGCCTTGCTCGCACATTAGACACAGACTGTTTCTTGCCATCATCGATATTTCATCTTTTGTTTTTTTCCAATGAAATATTTGTCACAGACTGACACGCTGTGGATTTTGGCCAACGGCTCGGCCGTTTGTCACCAGCCTGACACAAATCCACAGAGCTTTTGGGTTTGCAGTGGAATGCTGAAGTTTGTTTATGTTATTATGTGCGTTTCAGTTACTTAACGGCTAATTGGCTAAAAAAAAAGTGAGAACTGAGAGTCAATTAATTTTACATTTGAATTGGCTAAAAGGCTGTTGTCATAAGTAAATTGTGTATATTATGTATTGTTTTGCAACATCATTGGGTTCATTTGTTTTCATTATTTCACGTCACTCTCCTATTCATTTACAATCTCTATAGACTGACGTCTTTTTGCTCAGTCAGGCGTATAAGAAGGTTACAGGGACAGAATTCATTTTTCCAAGATTCTTGCAAGGCAATTCAGTGGTGCATTTAAAAGGCTCCCGATTCCATCAAATGCCAGATTACAGAGATTACAAATACTTTGTGATGTAAAGACTAACATGATCTCCATCTTAAGATTCATCTGCTGCTCTCCTCTTTTTTTTGTGTATTGATACGAAAAGGGGGTGGCTGTGGATGCTACAGTGCATATAAAAGAAGAGATTCAGCCCCCCATGAGGAGTAAACAAATAAAGAATGAGGCGGACATATACAACGTGCCAAATCAAAAGCTTAAAAATTTATATTAGCTGGGGGGTCATTTTCCAGTCAGTGTTCAGACTGTGCGTCCAGTATTCTGATGTCTTCTCATTTTATTTTGCTGATGTCTGAGTTTCTGTAGAGAGTGCCTTTTCTCAGTTCCTCATTCTTCTAAATCTCAAAACAAACTTCTGTTCCTGCTGCTAATAGCATATAACACATTACTTCAGGTTTTTTTTTTTTCATTTATGGAGTTCTGCTTCAGTGCTTTATTATGGCACTTCCATATTATGTTGAAAATCACGACAGGCAGTCTGAGAATGGACAAAATAACGGCAGCTCGGCAAGTACAAGTGGAAATTCTGTATGGCAGCGTAGCATAGAGCAACTACCAGATAGTCAAGGAAGGACGGAGGAACCCTGCAGTATATTATTTGCTCTGTTCCTTTCCATATGCATATGTGGACAAGAGCAGACCCCCTTTCCCCCTCCAGCCAAAGGCTGAAGCACTCGTCTCTGCCCTCTCACACACTTAACATGGAAAGTCTAAAACTGAGCCATCGGATGGATTTAGCTTGGATTGTGAGCTTCCATGGTTTGCCTGAACTTCTGCAAATTTGCAAAATTTTGGAGTGACAACAAAAGGAGACCATAACTAGTGTTCATTTGCTCTACCGCCCAAGAACAGATTCCAAATGTATTACATGTAAAACAAAATCAGCTAATACCAAGCAGGACTCTTCCATAGATGGGGAAATTTCCTGAGGGGTTTAACTGGGGTTTACTCTCTTACCCAGTATCAATAATCACAGGTAATATCAACAGGACCTTTGAGAATTGAGTATCCCCAAAGACACTCGCAACCACATCAATTCTGTCGCTAAAAAAAAACGTTCACTCCAGTTGTTGGTTTGATCACTTACTGACCATGCAGGCTTCAGTGAAACGACATAACACAAACTAATTTTAAACAGTTGGTATCTCATTCCAATCTTTTGTCTTTATTTTTCTTTGATTTATTCAACAGTTTGAAATACAGGAAACGAATATTGCTACGCCTGCCGTTGCAGCTTTTTTGATTTTGGCAGCCGAAAGAATGGTTTCATAGATGTGGAATATTTCATATCCTATCTTTATCGCAAGACTTCAGCTTGTGTGTTTGTGTTTGTGTCTTCTCTGCAGAGATCCGTGAGGCCTTCAAAGTCTTTGACCGTGATGGGAATGGGTTCATCTCAAAGCAGGAGCTGGGGATGGCTATGCGTTCCCTGGGCTACATGCCAAACGAGGTGGAGCTGGAGGTTATTATCCAGAGACTGGACATGGACGGTGAGGCCGGCACGCAGCTTGGATTTTATATTAGGGCACAGAAGCAGTCTGCTCTCTATTTACTGCTCTGCAGTAGGACATAAAAACCAATAATAAACCTTACTTTTCCTCTTTCCCACAGGAGACGGCCAAGTGGACTTTGAGGAGTTTGTCACCCTTCTGGGCCCAAAACTGACAGCAGCAGGGCTGCCGGATAAATTCAACGGCACTGACTTTGACTCCGTTTTTTGGAAGGTGCTCATTTTTCTCTCATTTCCTGCCTATAACAGAGGAGACACAGTGGATTTGCAGCTATTACGAACCAAAAAATTGCAGATGCGTTTAGATTCGACTTCTGAATGACTTTAAAAAAACATCCTCTGAGCCGTTTATGGGATGATTTTAATGTTGAAGAGGTTTGGATTCCCTTAAGAACTGTGTACGACATCAAGACTGAGCTGAAATTTCAGCCTCTTCATGGCGTCAGTCTCATTACTTAAAACATTACAGTCAATTTCTATGTAAAGCACATATTGCTTTATTTACAGACACCTCATTTGATAATGAAATGCTCATGTTGACAGTGGGATGAAATTAATAGGATGGAACTAGTGCCGTGCCGCCTTTGTTGTAGAGTAGTTAGGCGATAAGAGCGCCAGAGTATCTGTCAGAAAATGAAGGGTTTTATAGGAATTCTTGGTGTAGCCAGTGTGAAGAAAAAAGAATCACAGTCAGAGGAGACAGTCAAGAAAGAGAGAAAGAGAGTCAAGAATCCCAGGGGACTTTTGCAAAGGCTGCATGGTTTCACATAATATTGCATGTGGATAGTAGCATCAAGCAGGTGCTGCTGGATTGATTCCACAGAGCCTCCGGTCATAGCTCAGAATGAGTGGTAGAAGGTGAGATTTTCAAACTGTGCAGCTTAATTGTTTATTTGGTTTTTTTTTCTTGGGGTTTTGTCTCTGTCAATAATAGGTTCTTCCTTTCATTTGACCAAAAACATTCACTCAAAACTCTGAGGAAAACTGTATTTTCTACTTCACTGAATTCGCCTGACAGCTATAGTTACTCTTGAAATAGCATTTTAAACACAAAAACTCTGCATAAAATATGATGCTGGTCTGCTGTAGAGGTTAAACATCCAACAGTACTGCACCTAAACTGCTTAATTGCTAATGCAAATTTTAGGTACATATAGTATATATGTACTGTAGTACCTAACAAACCATAAAATGGCCTTGACAGAAAGTTTTGGTCGCTTAAGTACATTTTGTTAATATTTCTGTATTGTGATTAGATGTCAACACAAAAGACTGATAAGTTACCTCACATGGTATAATTTCTGCTATTTCTGGTGTTATTGTCCATCTCCTCCGTATTTGTTACATGTGCCTAGATATATGTTGAATGCCTGTCTTTAAATTTACCGCTGTACATCTATATATGTGTCTGCGTGTGTCTGTGGCCACGTGTCCACCAGCTCGTGTCCATGTTAATGTTCAGGTATGTGTGTGTGTGTCTCCAGTGTGACATGCAGAAGCTGACGGTCGAAGAGCTGAAGCGGCTTCTGTACGACACCTTCTGCGATCACCTTTCCATGAAAGACATAGAGAACATCATCATGACCGAGGAGAACCACATAGAGAACCCAGAAGACTGCCAGGTGGATATAGACAGTAAGGAAAAACCTCCTATACTTGATATATTTTGCAAAAGATTGGTGCTCTCTAATGAGTGCCATTCTACTTGTTTGCCAGTGCTTGAAATCAAACTGAATTTAATTTGGTGCACAGAACAGCAGAACCTCTCGCCAAAAGTATTATCATTTCTAAAGATATTTTACATTTATTCTTCAGTTTAATTTTAAGATCAATTCTAAGGTGTTTGCTTTTAAGCATGAAAAAAACAACTTACTAAAGCAGGTTTTAAAAATCTTATTTCTAACGCCCACTGTGAATCAAGTTAAACTGATAACACCTGTTTTGCAGTTTCTCTTAATGCCAGAACGAAAATGCCAAACTAAACTGGCTGCATCTTCAAAGATGATTTAGCTTGTCATGTTGGAAAGATCATATGGTCGTTTTAACCCATTTTCTGACACTATTTTATAGTTTTTGATTTAAAATGAAAGCAGCCCATCAAACCAGCCACTAGGGGTCACAAACCAGCGTATTTCTAGTGTCGGTCCCGAGCTCAGATAAATGGCGAGGGTTGTATCAGGAAGAGCATCTGGCGTTTAATGGCGGATCGGTCGGGACCCAGGTTCATCCAGCGATTAAATGTTCAAACGGCTTGCCATAGATAAACAAGAGGAGGGAAACGCGTCAGGAGACAGAGAGAGAAGAGGAAAGCCACGAGTGTAGGATTGAGAGTAGGAGCTCTAAATGTTGGCACGATGACAGACATTATGCAGAGAAGAAAGGTAGATGTTTTGTGTGTGCAAGAGACCAAATTGGAAAAAAAAAGTGCCGACGCCTTCAACCAAAGCATTTACGACAAGTGAGAAGGGCATGCTGAGAAGGTGATTAGAGTACTTCGAGGGGCTGTTGAATGAAAAAAATGAGAAGGAAAGAAGGGTGGAGGTGGTGGAAACAGGAAGTTGGAAAGATTGGTAGGATGAAGTCAGGAAAGCTTTAAGGAGGATGAAGAATGGAAAGGCAGTAAATGTAGAAGAAAGAAAAAGAAGGAAAATAAAAGAGGAAGAAAGAAGGAAGAAAATGTCTTGTTGAAACAGCAGCTATGGCGGTATCTCTCGTCAGCAGCCTCAGAAGACAATAACGTACTCATGCCAGTTGTGAGCAGTATGTGAAACGCTGTCCCTTCTTAGGCAGCTGTTTTGTAATTGGATTCTCCTCGTCTCTCTCTTTCTCCTTGTACCTGAAGTAAAACAAAACAAAACAAAACATCTGCTTATATGTGGACTAAGCCCCATTTTCTGAGCCTGAGTCTGAACTGAAGCTATATTAATCATAAATTATACCTCTTTACCTCTATTACAAAATAACTGGCATTAAATGAAGGTGGCAAATTGATGGCAAAGAAAGGCAGAAATTTTCTTTGGATGGTTCTTTTAAAGGGGACCATTTGTTTAATGTGCAGGTGAAAGGATTATTGGAGCCGTTACAACTCTATGCTCTAAATTTACAATGATTATAATCTGTTCTCTCCCATTAAAAACACCTTTGTGGAGACGTGAGATGTTTTCCTCCAAAAACAGTATTGATGTCTTGAGGATGGCCAAAAGTGAGATAAATTTTTTAAGCAGTTTGAACTGTCTTCTTGATAAAAATGGGGTGTAACGTTCTCTTTGAACATTTCGTGCTGCTTTAACTGCCCTTGGTTATTTCTACAGCTAATTTTCTTGAAGTGTTCTGATGAGCATCCTTTAATATACCGTTCTGGCACAAATCCATTTGTTTCTTGTTACAAAACTCCAATCAACATTTCAATCTATATGCACTTACACGGCGTACAGGTGCGAAACAAAATAAAATCTCAGCGGGGTTCATCCCTAATAACTGTGTTCATGCAATTGTAAGGTTTTGTGATGAGCTCTTTCATTTGGAAAATGCTATCAGACATCTCTGGAGCAGTAAATAACCTGATTCAACAGACCTTGGTGTAAAGCTATTCTCTTCCTCTCCCCCCATAGGTTCCAGCCCGACGCAGCAAGTCAAGCAAACTTGTGTGCGCAAGAGCCTGATTTGTGCTTTTGCGATTGCTTTCATCATCAGCGTCATGCTGATCGCGGCCAATCAGGTGCTGAGGAGCGGCATGAAATAGGAGCAGCGGCACTCTCAGCCTTGACCACCATCTAAAGGCTGCCTCCAGAAAAATGACTTAGGACATGAGGCTAAATAAAAACAAACAAAACAAAACAAAAAAACCCAACAACAATCACACTGCCCACATATGACTGCAGAGTACCTGAAGACGCCAAGGACACTTCATGTGCAGGACTTTGGAAAGACAGCATACAATGGGACAGCGGTGTGATTAAAATACATATCATTCTCCGTAATACGACATCTACTTTTCGTTAGCTATGTGCATTTGTTGCATTCAGTCTGGTGGCAGCTATAGAAAGAAGTGTAGTGACCGTCCAGTTTTGTATTCGTCCAGTGTACCATGCAGTTTAGTATCAATGAGTAGGAAGAAATCTGTGAAATAAATGTGGGAACGGTGGAGAAAATGTAGTCTCGAGGCTGGAAATCTGTTGGAAGTGCACAGCATTGTGGATATATTGTATGTGTAACATTGTTCAAACACCACTTGAGAATAACTTATGTGTGAATACTTTCAGTTATTCACAGGATGCTGCAGGGCAGAGCAGGTTAACAGTTGCTGGTGGTCTGAATGGACAGTTGACTGGCTGGAAAGTGGCTGGATGTGCCGCATACACTTGACTCTGTCTCCACGCGGGGCTTTGCAGGGCCTCAAAAGATGATCATCATCTATGCATGACGTGCATGGATTTAAACCGTCGTCTTTACGCATTTGTTAAAGTTCTTATCAATTTATGATTCATTATGACTGTGTAACAGAGCTGTTTTCAATTACTTAATGACAACTGTGATCAATTGTGTGTGGTGAGGGGTATCAGCAACCACAACAAGAACAAAGCATACAGCTGCATGAAAAAGAAGGGCTGTTTTAATACATGCTCGTAATGATTAGTTGTTGGATTGCTAAACTGTGGACCCTTTGCCACACCGGGTGTCTGATGATTGTGTCTCAAAGGAAAAACAACCTCAAGATGCGTACCACTCTTTTCAAAGAATATGCATCACAATGGATCTGATTGGTAGTATGAATACAAAGGTGCAGGAATGTATTGTGTCCTTCATTAAAATGGTAGTTATTGGACACCTGGACACATTGCTACGGAGCAATATATTATGTAAAACGTTCTGACAGTGCTTTGAATGGATGTGAAGCTTTTTGCAAATCAATTTGCAAATTAACTAAAAACAGACCTACTAGCTGTTGCGGTTGGAACATGTTCGATAGCACTTTTCAAAAGGCTTTGGCAATATAACAAAGACACTGGTTCAATGTTCAAACAAAGTACAACCCTTTTATCCAGCAAGATATAAAGATGAGACCGATTAGGTGAATTCTGGGCATTACAGGTTGCCCACTGAGCCAAATGGTGTGAACTGTTGCAATAAAAGATTAATAGCTGTGAAACGCCACCTAAATTTAATAGGATGTAGTCAGGATTGTTGTGCGTGTAAGGTTTGTCTTGTACATATAAACCAACTTCAACCAAAGCTATGGAGGGGACTGTGCAAACAGCACTCGGTCCCATAATGATCCGATTAACACTGAAACTATTTGGAATAAACCAGAACCAAAAGTCTTTTGTTTGAAAACCAAATTTAAGTACGTGAAAAGGCTGACGTGTGCTTCGCAAGTCAAACTGGGGGGGGAAAAAAACACGCCCTCAACAATAAGACGCAGAGACATAGAGATCTAAATAACTCACATCTTGTGAATCTCCCGTCTTTGGATCATGTTCGGACCTGGGCAACTTGCGAAAAGTGTCAACTGTGGGAAACACACTCAAGAAAAAAATAAGAGAAAAATAACCAATAAAAATAAATATCTTTCTTTCCATTTTGCACTTTAAGATGTGCTGCATCGCACAACAACTCACCGCCATGATTGTCCATCCGTATAGTTTAGCATACTTAACCATAGATTTATCTATTTTTGTGATACAAATGTGATGGACAGGAATATTAACCGACTGACAAAGGACGCTGTCTCGTTGTTTTTTTTTTTTTTTTATTTAATCATTACTGAATTAATGAGAGAACATTATCGACGGACATAAAGACATAATAATTTGATTTGATGCCTTATTCTTTCACTGGTCTTCTTTGAGACACTTTGGCATTGTGTATACACCAAAAGTAAAGCAATCATGGGCTTATAATTTATCGCCAGAGCAAATTGTACAAACCAATATATATTTTCGTTAAACAGATGAGAAAAACTGTACGAACATGTTGATAGTCTCCTGAATGTGCTATTTCCATGGTAATGTATACTTTGATACTTGTCTTTGAAACTTGCAAAACTGTTTGATCATGTGATATCTGTTCATTGCCTCCACCCGATGTTCTTCTATGTGTGTGGAATGGTATTTCACATGAATAAAATCATGACAACCCCCTCATGTTTCCGTAAGGTACTTTTCGTCAAGCCCTCACTCTGGAGACGGCTTAACAGGGAGCTGGAGACGGCTTAACAGAAAACAGAGGATCGCTTTCACTGTGTTGATTGACATTCTGACATTTCAAAATTGAAACCCACAGAAAGTGATGGATTCGATGGACCCGGGGACTGCTTTATTCCATTTTGAAATGCCCTTTGGCTTAGCGGAATGTTTTGGACACCGTCGGTCATTTTTATCCCCACAGAATCATCTCTCACACAGTATCTCTCATTCCCAATATTGATGGTCAAGCAGTTCCATTCATTCTAAAAACAGAGTGGTACAGATGTTTTTGCAGTAATTATTCAAGAAAGATTTTCTCTGTAATAACTAACAGTGTAGTTAGACTGTAAATAGAATTGCAAAGGGTGAATTAGTTGTGCAATGTCCTACAGCTATGTTCTGGTGCACATCTAATGATTCTTTTAGGCAGGTACCAGACATTTTGTTTATGCATTGTCATCACATGATTACAATGTGACAATACTGGAGACTTGGCGCCTCTCTCTGTATGCATTTTAAGTCTGAAAAAGAGCATTGGGGCGCGAAACATTTCTGCTTTGTGGTTACGCCAGCAAAATTTCACACATAGGGAGCTACAGTGTGTGGACTCATCTCTAGAATACTACAGCTACACGGTGGCCTGTATGCCTAGTAAGGTAGAAAGAAAAAACATAAAAAAAAAATAATAGTGCATGCACATTCTAGAATTTAATAATTTAGCCTTTCTTTGCAAATGTGATTATATACTTTATGCTGATTCTGGTTGCCTGCGTCATCATTTTCTATCTTTGAGCTGCAGAAAATGCAAGTAGGTGGTGAGGGGAGATTAGGAGTTTTCTGAATTGTCAGGGGGCTGAACGTATATGTCCCAAAATTGAGTTGAAACCAAATACGTACGCCTAAACCCC
Source organism: Mola mola (assembly GCA_001698575.1). Lineage (NCBI taxonomy): Eukaryota > Metazoa > Chordata > Actinopteri > Tetraodontiformes > Molidae > Mola > Mola mola. The sequence continues at coordinate 2,095,581 of KV751322.1, read as the reverse complement.
ACTTTGATTTAATCTAAGACTTGCTAATAAAGATTGAATAATTTTCAATTAATTCTGCACTATACAACAAGGCACTGACAGCCTTTGTGGAGAACTCAATGTGGAAAACAACATTGGGAGCCAACTCCAAGGTCATTCACTGTGACATGGGGGTCGTGCATTAAACCACTGTAAAGGGCTTTAGTAATTTAGAAGAGATAAATCCTGATATACACTAATGTTAGTCTTCTTTAACATATTTTTCTTTTAACTCGATATGCCCTACAGGGTTCCTAATGGCAGCAGAGACCCTTGCCAGAATGACAAACGGTTTTGCCAACCCTGACAGGGAGAAAGAGAGAAGGAGGGATTTCAATCCTTTTGTCTCAACATTAATCAGCTTCTGAATGCCTCAAGGTGAACGCCAGTAAGCAAAAGGAAATAACTGGCATGGCATTCATCTATTTTGTGTGTTTCCTTACAAACCTTGAAGGCACAATAGTGAAGGAAAAGAAAACACTGCAAGCAGCCGCCTCTGATATAGTGAGCCATTACGTAGACCTGATGATCAGTGGAGATCACAAAATGCAAGAAGGGGTGTTATCAGTTTCTACATAGTGGCGTTATTTTTGTCAGCGGAGAAGCCAGATTTATCCCAGATTCCTCTGTGGAATCAGTGACTCATGTTAACTTTAATTACTCAACTGCAGGGTTCAGAAAGAGCTCTATTGCATCAGTCTGTAAAAGGGTTTTCAGTGAACTCCTGCCATTCACCAGTGCTCTCGCCAGGGACACGGGAAGAAGAGACTTAAATGCTTAAAAAAAAAAAAAGACAAAAAAAAAAATCTTGAAGCTGTTACAAGAGAACAATCCAATTTTGGGCACAGTACATAGTATGACTTGAAATTCAGGGTGGTAGAAACAGGAAAGGAGAGCATGTTTCATAACTACATAACATGATACCTTAGAGCTCCTGCAACCCTTAGAGGGAGTTTTGTTAATCTCACCACACCAAACATGAAAGGTCTAAAACAAGGGCAGCTTTCTTTCACCTGAGCAACATTATGAAAATCAGCAACATCCTGTCTCAAGAGGATGCAGAAAAATTAGTTCATGCATTTGTTACTTCCAGACTGGACAACTGTAACTCATTACTATCTGGATGTCCCAACAAATCTCTGAAAGGCCTTCAGTTGGTTCAGAATGCTGCTGCACAAGTATTAACAGGAACTAGAAAAAGGGATCACATTTCTCCTTTTTCGTTAGCTTCTCTTCATTGGCTCCCGGTAAAATTCAGAATAGAATTTAAAATCCTTCTGTTGACATACAAAGCACTTAATGACCAAGTTCCATTATATCTCAGAGAGCTCATAGTTCCTTATTGTCCTAGTAGGTCACTTCGCTCTCTAGATGGAGGTTTACTTGTGGTTCGTAGAGTCTCCATGAGTAAATCGGGAGGCCGATCTTTCAGTTATCAGGCTCTTTTATGGAACCAACTCCCAGTATCGGTCCGGGGGGCGGACTCTCTAGCAATTTTCAAGAACAGGCTTAAAACTTTTCTATATGACAGAGCCTATAGATAAAAAGTTAAAGTTTAATTGCTCTTTAGTTATGCTGCTATAGGCCTTGACTGCTGGGGGAAGCACTGAGCACCTCTCTCTCTCTCTCTCTCTCTCTCTCCC
>KV751322.1:2066926-2093815 GCA_001698575.1 Mola mola | reverse complement strand
GAATCATCGCTACTCCATGTTCCTGCAACACCTGCTGCTGCCATATTTTTATATACTGCTAATATCATGCATTATCATATGTTCTTGCTTGCATTTGTGTTGAGTATCCTCTCCTCCTGCTCTCATTCTCTCCCTCCTCAACTCCGTTTTCCTCTCTCTCTCTCACTCTCTCTCTGTCTCTCTCTCTCTCTCTTAACCCAACCGGTTGAGGCAGATGGCCGCCCCCCCTGAGCCTGGTTCTGCCCGAGGTTTCTGCCTCTTAAGGGAAGTTTTTCCTTGCCACTGTCGCCAAGTGCTTGCTCATGGAGGGATTTGTTGGGTCTCTTTAAATAATTCTATAAAGAGATGGGTCTAGACCGGCTCTATATGTAAAGTGCCTTGATGTAACTATGTTATGATTTGGCACTATATAAATACATTTGATTTGATTTGAACACCTCAATAAGACTGAAGAGCGAAGCTATATGGTGCTTTACCAATAGTGATCCCTTTAATTAAGGTAGTGAACTGTTTGAAGTTTGTTCCGAGGATCTCTGGATTCATATAAAGCCAATTAAGTAACAAGAGGCGCAAATTGATTGGGAAAATCCCAGATGTAACAATACTAATTACTTGATCATTCGCTAGTCAGTCCACTAACAGTAAATATGCATATAAATGTTTGCAAAGAAATGGAGCTCAAGCTCAAAATCTCAGAAAGGCATTTTCTTGTTTCAGCAGTTTCTTCAGTCGTTCTTGTTCTCCTGGGCATTGGAACACAGAAGATTATTATCATTTTCCAATTACGAAATTCACTTGCATTATCTGACTGTTAACCATTGATGGACTGTCTCTAGTGTTTGCCAATTAACATCGATTTGAGCTTGGCCTGCATACCGATCACTTGTTTGTGATCTGCACTTGCAGCAAGCTTCCTGAAACAGCAGTCCTGTCATTTGAATCCGTGCATTTTGTAGCATCGGCTGACACTCTTTTCAATGTGGACATTAGCAGTCACATCAGGCCACATTTCCCTTGGATTAAAAGAACTGGTTCACGAAGTGGCAGCAGAGAAATTGATGCATTTCACATCCGGTACTGTTTAGCCTCCAAGATGATAACAAGCTAATTAATGATTAATTCTTCTAATTGCAAATTGTAGTCAAAGCAGTTAGAAAATTGCCTTTTCCCCCCCAAAAATCTTCATTCCATTCATTGTAATTAACAGTAAACATAACAACAGAACAATTTTGAGAAGTTCATCAATTCCACTGATCCAAATAGGCTGATAAAAGAAGACATAATTGATCCACTTTACTTTCCGCTTCTTCTGTATACTTAAGACACAAAATGTTCTCAAACAGCCTCTTCAACACAAAACTGGTATCTGTTTAATTAATAGGGCAAACATACAATACTATCTCAGCCTTCTCAACAACACTTCTCCATTCTCTCCTCTGTGGGTCTGAGCACAATCGGCCACAGTTTAATACTGGACAAAAGGTTGGAGATGAGCAAAGGTACAGTCTTTGCCCTATGGGTTGCACACGCTTTGTTGATATGTAAAAAACAAACAAACAAAGAAACTAACAAAATTAAGCTGTAGCAAAAGAATTTATTTGTCATATAAGGTCATTTAAGGTAACAGCTGGTTACATCTAATCCAGCAGGACATACAGTACATATTAGTACTGCTTTTATCCAATCCAAAAATCACCCGCCAGATCTCACAAATCACTGTCACCATTATCAGCCCCAGGTTCCCAGTCTCCGGTCTGCTCGTTAGCTACAATCCAATCACTCCAGCTTGCTCCCTGAGTCGGCAGGTCTCCAGCATGCCTTCCAGTCAGCTGGCTGCCAACCTGTCAGCTTCAGTCCCTGAGCAGGCCAGCCAGTGGCCTGATAGCCTCCTGTTGGCTCTTGCCCCTGAGATGACCGGCAACTAATGTTCCTGACTCCAGCCTGTTGGCGCCCTGACAGCTCCAGTCCATGAATCAGCTAGTTACTGGCCGCCTGGCCACAGCTCCTGGGAAGGCTTTTTCCCTCCTCCCGGACTCTTCCTTGTTCTTCCCTTCTGTCCATGACCCCTGCGAATTTCCCCTGTGTCAGAGAATTGCAGTCTGCTCCTGCTATCCAGGCAGTGACCCAGCCAACTATAGTCCCTCGTTCGCTTCAGCCATACTAACTTCTGCTCTTAGATCACAAGTTGCAGTCGCTAGTGATGAAGAGTCAGACATCCAGCAGTCTGTGTCCTGCTTTTCACTGTCGATTTGATCTTTTTCTCCCGTTTCTGTTGTGCCACAACAACCTCTCGAAACTTACTTCAGTTTCGCTTGTTCCAGTGGATTCCCTTTCACCTGTCCCATCCAAAGCTTCCCCTCCTGCTGCCATGTCACCAGCCCCATAATAATTTATTGTGTGACTTTATCCCAAAAACCCAAGCAACAGTGCTTGTGCATGGCTCTATACTAGTTTGGAAAATGCCTCCCAAACTTTTACTTTACAAAGCGCTTAATTGAAAGCTTAAGGTAAAAGCAAAAGGAGGCCCATGGCCAATTTCATGAGTACAGAGTCTGGAAGTCAACATCAGAGATGTGACCCTTTGCTCATGGCCATAAACATAGTCAGGTCCCACTGCAGGGATGCGTATTATCCTACCCTTAGAGCGCTGTGGCTTGGTGTGCTGCAGGAAGCAGCCACACAGGGTAAGGACTATGGAGTGACGACAGAAAATGCTGTCTTTTTACCTTCAAGGTCCGCTCTCCCCCAGTCTGAGCACATAAAATCTATCATAAAAACACGCACAAATATGGCAATTACAAATAAAACAATCCTCATAATAAGAGATAAAAACCTTGCCTGCATCCCACAGCAGCCTTGTAGACCGCTTCCTTGGAGTGCAAAAAACCCCCCCAAAAGACAACTTTCAACCTGTCACAACTGTAAAAAAGTGATTGTCTCTCAAGGCCCCAGTAATTGCCTGAGATACCAACAATCCAACAGGAGAAACCTTTTCAAATGTTCTCATATACAGTACATACATGTCTTTAATTATTCTGACAGACTAGACAGGGAACACTGAAAAAAATGAATGTCCTAATGAACAGTCAAAGCCAGTCACCAGAGATTCAGTGCAGAATATTGGGATTCCATTTGGTGCACCGAAGAATAACGCAGACTGTCATAAAAGTTTGGTTTGATCCGTTCAACGCGTAGAGGGGGAGCGACACCATTGGGAATCACCTAACGTCACAAGCTTTTGTACTTTAATCAATTTCGAAGGACTTATTAAAACAAGGCCTGACCCCAAGACTATCGATGCTATGCTGGAACTTTGTGGTGACCATCACAGGAGAAGCAAATTTTATGAGCCTTTCATTAATACTTCCCAAGGGGACCCTAATTTTTTTTAATCAATGTCCCAGGAATTAGAAAAACTTGATAAAGAATGATATACTGTCTAAATCTAAGCCTCTAGACGGGCAAATCGAATATCAGCAGGGTATGGAAACAGCTCTAATGACCTTGAGCAAAAAGAACTATATAATTATCCTACCAGGAGATAAGGGAGACCAGAAAGTGTTTCATGAGAGGTTTAATTACCCAGAGACAGAACTGCATCTCAACCTGTGTAATCTAACAAAAAATTCTGAGGGAAATCCTTTGCAAATGACAATACAAACACATTCCACCCTGATTATCCTGATCCTATCTTTACATTAAATCTACATACATTAAGAGGCGCAAAACACTTGCAAAATACCAGTGGGGAGACCTGTTTTGTGATTCGGCGAGTCCTCTGTACACAGGAATCACAGCTATAATCATTCAAGGTATATATTAGGCGTATGTGGTTTTCTTGAGTTATGTAGTTGTGCTATGGACAAAGTATTTTCCTTTCTGTGCAGAATGCAAAATATATGCTTAGCAGAGATTAAGCAACAAAGTTTAATTAAAAAACAAAGAGGTTGAACTTCATTACAACCGGAATCCAAAAAAGTCTGGAATGCTTTCAAAAAACAAAAAATATGATATAAAAATATGATGATGTGATAATGTGGTCCTCATTTGACATGGACTCAATAAATGTAAATTTTCTAAATATAACTGTGTCCCTGTACTACTCAGTAGGTAAATGTGGCGAGGAAACATAAAGTTTAAGGTCAGTAACATCACAGGTTTATTGGTTACAGGTGACTGGATCATGATTTTGCATGAAAGTGGTAACACATCTCAAAGACATGACCCTTGAATGAACCATTACTGCCGAAGCAGACTATCACTGAAGCCCCAGAGTTTCCTGACTAACTAAAAACAACTTGCGGGTGTGCTGAACCTTTAAAATGTCCCAAAATTATGCAAATCTTAAAACTGAAACTATGCACTTTTTAAGATGGAGTTTGGGAGTTTTTCATACAAACGAATGTCCTTTACCTTTAATTCATTGTCAAAGATGTTGTTATATTTTACAGCATAGCAGACTTTCATCGGTTGTGTTTTCCAGAGCAGAAGAAGGCAGCAACCATAGAAACGGCAGGTTGAGGCCATGGGCTACAGAATACAGCAACTCGACAGAAAGGTTTCCTTATTCTCGCTGTCAGAGGAAGGAGATAGATACGGCAGAGTTTTAGGTTCACATTGAAGATTTTTTTTTCAAGATTTTGAGAATGAAGTCATAAGTTTACGAAAAAGTCCTAAACTTAAGAGAAAAAAAACTTTACGAGATTCTAAGCGAAAACAAACAAACAGGCAGGTCTAAGGACAGCATCCAAAAAGGAGGCCATTTCCTCCAAGTCTGTGTTGTTCTTCCTTCTCAATAGAAACAGTTACTCCCAAGTTCTTTTCAAAGTCCTAATACTGATTATAATATGGCGCTGATGTGCTAAAAGATGAAGAATTTCCCTGTTTCTAAAACCTAAATAGTTACAGCTTCACAAAGTTCTCCTAGACCCTTGCTATGGTGCTGATGATTGCTCCTCTGATATCTGTCTTCTAGAGAAACTGGCTAAAATGACAACTTTTCTCATAATTTTTCGGCTTTTTCTAATAATATCACTGTGACCCTAATTGTAGATAGAAGTTTTGCACTTCAGTAACCTAGTTTGCCATTACAGATTTCATAAGTTTTGTACAATGTCACCAGTAGCATGTTAGCTAATGTCAGTAATCTATTGATAGATTTTGCTGTGTAACTGACAATATGTCATGTGATTGACTCAATAGTCTACTAGTAAAACTAGTTTCAATATGTTTCAGCAATTTAATTATCCTATGATTGTTAATAAGCACCACAGTGGCTGATGTTTGACAGATTTACATAGTAGATCCTGAGGGGATTCAGCACAGCTTTTACACATCACAGTCTGTGTAAAGGTCATTTGTAGGCCCACTAAATATGTAAGAAAGAAAAGTTCTATAAAGGCTTTTGTTGTTCATACAAGATACACACAAAATCTTAGCGATTATCTTTAATGGCAGCGGAGTTGCGTGGAGTTTGGAACAATTGAGGTAAACATCTCAAGACTATATTTGCTAGGTCTGGCATAACACATCAATAGATGCCTGCTTTTGATTTAAAAAGGATGTTTGACATAAAGGAAACTATGTTCGCTGGACGATTTAAACCTTTCAACCAATTTTAAAAGTTTAGTGCCAGTAGATTACTCTTGTTCATCATGTATAACTGAGCAACCATCATATTAGAGCTTACTTAAAAACAATAGTAGCCCCATTTCCGGCACTGAGGGACCTCACAGAGACTGTATTGGTGGATCTGTATTTGCATTTATTTATTGTATCTACTTTTCTCTTCATAGTGGTGTTTCTGTTCTTCTGCTTACATTTTAAATGAATTACATAAAAAATGCAAAAATGTTAGTCATATTGGCCAATTTTCTTTTAGATTTAAAGATCTTTCCTCCATCAAGTTGATGCTGCAGGGCAACGTGATGCAGCACCTTTTTTAACACTTCCAACTAGCACTGAAACTGAAAGGATCATCATTGTAGCCTCCGGCCATGCTTATTGTTTTTTTTTAACATTTATCTTAGTGCTATAAATTGTCACGTGGCCCTTTCTGTTTACAGTGTTTCATGTTTCTGTCTGTATTTCCAGTTGTCTTTAGTAGCATTATTATTCATGTCATGGTTATGGACCGCAGCCAAGAGCTTGATTGGATCAAGAGTCACAGAACTTCTAGTTGTAATTGAATTGAAGCTGCTCTCTTCCCAGGAGTCTAAAAGAGGCTCCTGGGTAGCAAATTCAAAGCAGGACTTTAAGAGCATGCATGGCTAGGGTGCATCTAGAGGTTTCCAAGTGGTTAATAGTTGCTGAATAGCAAGCACTGATTTGTGTGTTCATAAAACTTTCTAGGATTTGAGTAAATATTTCATCAGAAGTGTAAAAATGAATCCCGCCCTACAAGATGGAGACCGTAACCTCTTCCAATCATATGCTTTTAAATCGCTTGATCCCCATTGTCATATGAAATACTTTCTCCTTTTAATTTCTTCGATGCTTCTCGTCAAGCATCATCCATCTGGAAGGTTTTTCTTCTAAACATCTGGCATCGCTCTCTGCCATGTTTTCCCTCAGTTTCTTGTCATCTTTGAAGCAGCTCCTTCGGACTATCTATCACAGTTAAAGCATGCTTTCCTTAAAAGGCCTGAGGAGAATTCTTAGAAATGCAGTGGCCTGCTGTTGCTTTCCCCCCGATAAAAACAGAAGATCCATAAAAATAAAGTGAATACGAGACTTATTGTTATGGAGCCACAGGGAATGAGTCACATTTTCCTTGAATAAATGACTGTTCCAAAATTCTAATAATTTTTTGAGCATTTGCACACAAAACTTGCTCACATCGCACAGATCAATTAGCATAACTGCTCCTGGAATCTGATGAATCAAAAAGAATTGAATGCTTTTGTCAGAACGCACCTTAAACGAAGTATCAGAGTCCCACCTGAATCAGACTGAATCATACTATCAGAATTTCCTTTGAGAACAAAGAAAATATTAATCAAAAGTCACAATTGGTAGGAGATTTAGCTGAAGACGTCTCACTTCATACAGAATATGCAAAATAAAAGGGAGGTTTGACAGTGTAAATTCACAGTGAGATGACAAATCTGTTTTCTTTATTTGGATAATGAACTTCTACTTATGCTAAAAGATCTCCACTGCAACGCATTTGATATTAATGATCTTATTTGACACGATAGCTGTTGAGTAGGCTATGAATGCTGTAAAAACAGCACCAGATCTGACAGGGAGCAACAGCACGAAACAATTGGAATTAAGCCTCCATTACAAAAGAGACACAAGCCCCTCAATAGAGGCACACCTCGGCTCTTTTACAATCACCTATCTGAAAAAGGATGTTTGCGAAGTGATACCGGGTTCTACGGTTCTACGGTTCATGTGCGCAGTTCCTGTAACAGCAGAGGTCACTGAGGATCCATCAAGTGTCGAACCAAAGAGTTCTTGAAGAGAGATGCTTAATCCCCACCTGCTCACTCAGTGCTGACAGACAGTGACCATCAGATCAGATACTGCATATCCCTAAACGGTAATTCAAGCTCAACGTGTTTTTGTTTTTGTCATCTGTTTTGTTTACAGGTTGAACTGCTCCCACCGCGGCCTCACGAGCCATGAATCAAAGCTGCAGCAGGGGCAATGTCACACTGAAGAACCTGAAAGGTGGAGATAACAAGGTAACAACTGTGGACATGTTAGATTTCAGTCTATAAAAACCATGTAATTCAAGTAATTTCACTGCAGCATTTCTGCAGCCAACCTGGCTAGAATGAGTTCACAATGTAAGACGCCAAAAGGGAAAAAAGCCCAGGTCCTTTTGGATGAAATGCATCGGTTGTGCTGCCAGTGACCATGAGCAATACCAGAATTTAATTTGGTCAAATAGTGACTGCATCTCATTTTACAGAGGTGGGATGTTTTTCTCATTTGCACTTGATGAACTTGCCCTCTGCAACATGCCTCAGTCACAGTCAGAGTCTCACTTGCAAGTCGTCAAATATGGCAGCTTGGTCGAGTGTGTTGCATTGTTGGGGATTATGGAGCAGAAAGAAAAGGAAGAAGGAGAACAACACGAAGAGGAAGGTGACTCTGAGTTTGAGCCATTTGAAATGATTGGTGAACAGTATTCTGAAACAATAAATGTGAAAGGTATATGCAATATTTATGTTGAACAGTCACAGGACTGGTTTAAAAAAAAGAGTCTTTGAATCAGAACCGTGTCAACCCTAAAACTGTAAAAAAAAAAAAAAAAAAAAAATAGGTGTCAAAATAGGTTGCAACATTCAGTAAAAAAAATGAGAAAGGAAAAAAATTCTGCTCATTATTTTTTGCACTTGCTAGTAGTGTTTTAACTTCACAGCGCTCAAAGTGTTGCTCTGTAAGTGACGCTCATAGGATAGCTGTGTGTTTATATGGGTTGGTGGAAAAGAGTTCTGACAGGACAGAACAAGGTTTTTGAGCACAGTGTTTCATTATGAAAGTGATTTGTGGAGTTTTGACAGGATGCCTGATTGTGTTGAGTTCTGTATTTACAGCTATAGCTTCAGGCCAATAGGTTTAAACGATGCTATTTGGAGTATTCGCCAAGGCCCGGGGATTTGACAGGCAGATGGATGGCGTTAGTGGTGTAGTGAAATTTAATCTATATTAGGAAAGGATTTTCAACTTCTTATGCTGCATAGAGCTACTATGTTTGCTGGCAAGAGTCCTGGCAGGATTTTTTGTGAGCATAGAAGAAAATAGCTGGAGCCAGACTGGAGTAGGACGTTTCTGATTTGCCTAAAAAAATGTTTGTATTACCAAGGCAGAAATCCTCAGTGACGGTGACTTCTTATTTGTCAAATGCTTTGTGAAATTTGTCGGCACTGTCGCAATGTGCTTGCTCCTGGGGGAATGTTGATGCTCTCTTAAATAATAACTCACTAGTACATGTTCAGTGTTCATGAAATGACTTTTGTTGTGAATCAGCACTGAATAGAATTGACTTGAAATTGCTGCTTAGGAAACGAGCACTGCAACCTGAAAGTTGTGGCCTACAAAGATAAGTACCTTATAGTAGTTTGTTATTTGTGATGTTGTAGCACTGTTCTGTTTATCATGACTTTCTGTGTATTTGTTTTAAGTCTGTAATTAATTTCTTTACAAAGCCTTTCGTAAAGCTGGAAGAGGCAGAGGCAGCCAGGTTGATGGGGGCGGGGGGGGGTTCAGGTTTCCTGTTTGGTTTACCAGAATAAACAAATGTCAGCCGTAACATCCCAACTTCACAACACCAGCACAAAGCAGATGCCCACTGGTGACAGTTTGGGTCTTGTGTTATGAACTCGACAGAACTTCTCTCAGTTGAAGTGCCTCCAGGCTGTGGGAGAAACTGGCTTCTATTTCTGGTTCCACTGGAAGAGGTCAGAGTAAGAATTTCGACATTATCAGCATAACGAGCTGCTATTAATCATATTTCAAGTTTCCCCGCAATCACAGTTTCTCCCTGCTGTTATCTGGTCATTTTTGGACCGTTAGATAACTGATTTCCTAAATAACAAGTCTTTCTCCAAAGTTATGATTCTAATAACTTCCAATAATTTTGCCTTTTCGTCATCACAGAGAGGATCTACAAGCCTCAACCCAGTTCCTGATCTCAAATACCTCATGAAACCCTGGCAGTCAGACAGGGGAGGGGGGGTGTTGACAGAGTTAAAAAAACATAGATGTCTTATATAGTTATTCTAAAAATATTTGAACACCTTGCTTTTATGGTAAACTATAAGAGATAAGGTGTTGTTGGAGCATTTGAAGTCCATTTAAGTAGCCACATTGATGGATTCCGTTCAGAACAGTTGTTTCACCACCGTGGAAATCTGTGTGTTTGGTCACAAAGCCGTTTTATTAGCTGCAGTTTTAAAACTCAACGTCTAAAAACAGCCTCTCTGGGATTTTGGCTGCCGCTCCTTTCACTGCCTTTAATCCCCATTTTGACACAGCTCCTTTGCGGGGCCAAAAACTCAAAAAACAGCAGCCCTGGTTTGATAAATCCATCCAAGAATTTAAGAAAGTGAAGGAGAAAGAAATGAAAAGACAAATCGGTCTACATGTATTTTATGAGGTCTAGAAAGATCCAATGAAGAGGAAATTCAGTTAAAAAAGCAAGAGCACTCTTCTTTTCCAATTTAGCAAGACATTCTAAGCCAAGAATTTCTTTTCAGGTAACAGACTATCATTAAAACCTCTTCACTCTCATTTTACTGATTACTTATGAGAGAGAAGTTTTTGATTTTTTTTTTTAAGTTAAGGTCATAAGGCTGCAAATTAACCTCCCAGACCATGGCCTACACCAGTGGAGAGAGGGATTTGAATAGTTTTGAAAGTGTATTCCTCTCCTGTTATGCAGCCCTGATGCTGTTCCTCCAACTTTCTTAAAGACACATTTCTATTGACACAACTGATCCCACTATCAATTATTAACTGTTCCCTGATTTTTGTTAATTTTTTACATTAAATCTCCATTAAATCAGTTTTAGTGAATCCTACAACAATGGTTGATCAATAAAGACGTATGCCACCCACAAATGGTGTCTAAATATTGGGCTCAACTGGTAAAGAGAACATCAGCAGAGTGCCTTGCAAGGATTTCACTTTAACATCGATTGTGATGGCTTAAAAAACAAAGACGTTCCATTGAGATCTTCTTGGCATGTCATTGCTCAGTAGATTAGACGAAGCACAGAAACGACCCCTCTGAAAATAATTAATGACCTTTGCGGCCAACAGAGGGGAAGTGCATGCTTGAAATTGTTTTATCCTGAAGTACAGCCTTAGACACAGCACGCTACCTCAAGAACTGCAACTTCCCCATGTTCATAAAACTCAGGGCTCTTTAATATTTGTCCAACTTGTGAGAGAAATAACTGCAGAATTCAGTCAAACTTTTGGGTAGAAATAAGGACTGAAAATAAAAAAAATGGGCTTCGAAGAACTAATGATACATTTTCTATATGAATCTGAAAATTCAGGCTTGGAGGTCCCAGAGTGAGACAAACCTTGTTCCCATGTGAGCAGCAAACTCAGCTTTCATGCAAATGGCTCTACACCCTCTCAAATTAAAAGGAAAGGAAAACAGAATATAATCGCTTTTATGTGGTTTGCTGTGAAGGCGGCACACTCTCCGGTGCCATCAAGCTCTGCAGATTTAATACTGTCGCTCCTGATACACTTTTCATCTGTACTGTATACGGCGAATGGCCATTTAAACCACCAGAAGTGAATTGCCCTGCCATTTCTCCCTCACCCAGGTAATCAGACCCAAATTGAAAATATCCAGCCACCAATTTCAGTCCCACTTTCAATATTCCCCATCCGCCAGTACGATGTCACATTTCCTGGGGAGCCTGTTGGCTGGGAAGGTGGAGACAATGTAAGTGGCTTATGAATGAGATTTGAATTTCATTGCCCGATATCATTTAGAGTCAGTAATTGGGCAATATGTTTTCTGTACCCTGAAGACCTTACCTCCACTTTTCTTGAGTGGAGTGGGAAAGCAGTAGGACCATGGAAATAGCATCAAATAGTAGTGTCATACATGTGTTCCACTCATGTTGCCATTTCTTTGCAGATGTCTGACATGTCCAAGGGAAAATGACTAAAAGAGATCGAGTAATGTCCCAGAGGATTTAGCCTTAGGCTCGCACCTTTATATTCCCAGCAGGTCTGCACAGCCGAGGCTTGCTGGATGCATTTTCCTTCTGTTGCTAATGGAAACAGGTTACAGAGGGACCCACAGAGGTGGGTCATCTGTGGATGCAAGGCTGCTTTAATGAGTTTGAGTAATGAGTCTGGTTCAGACAAAATTGGCCGGAATCTTTTCCTGTTGATGTAGATGTAGCCCCAGAATTTATGTCAGTATTGGATCATCCCAGCCGGGTCTCACCAAATGGTGAATGAAATGCACCAGTATGTTAAGTCTTCTTACATGTTGTGCAATCTACGCCAGCACTTTACCAACCTTTGCAATAGAGCCGTATGCAATATAGTTAGCGCCTTAAAACACTAGTACTAGTAATTTTTTTTTTTTTTTTTTTTTTTAATGAAAAATGCTTTCATGGTCTCAAAATAGTTCTGTTAAAATTCTACACCTCTGCCTCATCTAGGATGTGGGGATCTGTGAACGTGCTCTGCTCACCACTGATATATACTGTATTTATATATACAGTATATATACAGTAAATATGGACATGTTAACAAGGTCAAAAACATGAGTGAAATACCATGAATGGGCTACAGAAACATTTAAGGAACCTGCAATAGGAAAAAAAAAAAAAAAGTGTGATGGTCATACTTCTCCAGGCTGAAATGTCTGTTTCAACTGAAATGAACAGAATATTAATTGTGGGCTCCCAGTAATTAGAAAGCGCCTCATAAATGGGTTCACGCCCATTTTCTCTGTAGAAAAAAGTTCAAAATGTATAGTAACATCTTAAAACTTGGCCAAATATAACCAAATTTTTGCTGATACCAAGAGAGTTAAAGGGATAAGTTGGTTTTTGTGAACAAAATCACTTAGAAATATGATTTTCTCAATGCTCTCCTGTCTCCAGCACTCCAGCCGCAACTTGGCACGTCACAGGTGATAAAGACAACAGAAGGCTAAATATTTTCCTAAAACAGCTTCTGAAGCCTTCAGCAAACATAACTTTATTATTTTCAGTTGCAAATGTTGCTGTGTTAGGGAGTATTCTAAGCAGCATGACAGTGATACTTACATCTTTCATGGAATTTATGAATGATTAAAAAAAAGGCAATCCTTTAGCGAGATGTTTTCTTGTAACTTGAATGAACTGGCCCTTTAAGTCATTGTTTAGCCATTAAGTATTTAGAGGATGGTAAGATGTTGAGTTGTCTTGACTGGGCAGGAAGCCTCTCTACAGTGAGGGATTACTGAAATGGAAGTTGTTGCCGTGATGTGTTGGATTTTACCTCCCAGGGCTGCTTAGGACAGGCTCATTAGTCACGTTTTGTGATTACCTCTGAGCGGCGCCCAGCCATAATTAAGGTGATGACAGTCCAGCTGAATCCCGCCTCCGCTGCCGTATTATGGCTGCGAGGCGAATAAGAAAAACCAGATCGGTAGTAACAGGGAGCACCCTTTCATTTTCAACAGTTCCAATGTGTTTAATGAGACAGAGGACATTATATTATCCAAGAATATACTTCTCACCACACTCAAAGAAAGCTAATTTGAGGAGGCGAAAGTTTAGTGGATCTGCATCAGATGTGACCACAGTTCCTTTTTTCTATTCCTTTTTTCCCCACCACCAGCTGGTTAATCTTCTTCTCCAGCTGCTGCTAGAGTTCATACGTATTAAAAGACATAGAGGAGAAGATGAAGGGGTCAGAGCATACAGAGCTATCTGGAGAGAGCAACAGGACGAATGTCACAGTGTTACTCATAAAAATATTCTCGACACCAGGACTGCCATTTTTTTTTCTCCTTTGGTGTGTGATTACTTGTGATTTATGTTGGCCGTGACGGGAACCATAAAATATTCAAAGACGACCCGTTGGACATTCTCAAAAAATCAATATGTGATAAGATTAAATGTCGCTATTTGGTATAATTACTAGTGGCGTTGAGAGGCCTGCAGCTGTATTCGGTGTGATCCAACGTGTCTGAATATCTGCCATTAGTACAGCTTAGTTGAAGAATTTGCACTGAAGGGCTCTTCATAATACAAAGAGTTACACTCGTCCTGCTGTGTCCTGTAAATCAGGTTTCACAGGGTCGATTTTTCATCTAAAATCTGGTCTGGTGTGGAAGCAGTAAAGAAGCAGGTCTGGTTATATTTTAGGGTCCCGGAGGCTTTTTTCTTTGGGTTGAAGAAGCTAAAATTCAGCAAATGACCCTGCAAATGTTTGCATCGTTTTCTGACAATGATTAGTGTTGGGATACATAACAAACATCAACAGTAACTGCAAACCACCTTGTCTATATAAACTGGGAGGAGTTCATGAGGGAATGGGTGCTGCTGTGCAGGCAGCTGAGAAAATGTTAATCAAGCAAGGCAGAAACCTCAAAGATAAGAATAAGGGGAAATAATCAGACCATAAATGAATGTCTTAATTTCTGCCCATGGAATATACTGCAAATTTGATTTGAAAAATATGTAAATATGAGCATGTATTACATGTGTTGTGTATCTGTCTGTTTTTCACACTGTAAATCATATTCAAATAAATGAATAAACAGATAAATAAAAGTAAACTGCTGCTCATGTTTTGTTGTTAGCTCTGTTGTTTTCTTTACTTCAGTCTTACACTGGGACCAAACGCAGGTTCTTCATAGTCACTGCTGGCAAATTCTTCTTCTATTCAGCATCACATGATTAAAATTCCAGACATGTGAGAGGTTTTTAATTGGGACCATTTGTGTGTTTATTGCCAATTTGCCAATAAAGCTGATGAGAACCTGTTTTAACCCTTTCAGTCTACAGCTTGCAACCGGCAATAAGTTTTCCTTACCATGTCATGGTTGGGGTTTGGTTTCAGTACCCACTTCTGAATGAAGTGGTCAGAATGCATGCACCCTCCACCCTGGATGTTTGTCTCTTTCCATCTTTCTGTTCTCCATGAACAGGAGCCTCTCTTACTTATTGTTCCCTTGTTGCAAAAAACAGAGAGGAATAACCACTCTGATAAAAAAAAAATGTGTCCCTCACTTAGGCAAAACGACAGAAAAGGAACCAAATCATGGCTGTGAGTTTATTGAAAAATGAGTGGCAGTGTTTCATAGTCAAGCAGAGGACAGAGAGGTACAGGTGCGAATGTGTGAGAATGATTTTTCATGAAGACACAACATGAGTTATATACGATCACATTATACATCACACATAAGTGTGGACATGCCTAACCTTTACGTTTCTTCTGTCCTGAGCAGGACAAGTGCTGCATAATGGGCAGCATCCAATGTTCCCCATCCTTCTTCTGGTCCCTGACTGCCACTGTGTGGTCATATATATTTAACACATTTCGGCTGCAGTTACAGGCTGGAGCTCTCCCTACGCCTAACGAGATTTGGCTCCCGCCTCTCATTTTCTAAACAGTTAAGGATAATACTACTCAGCATGTGGAAATTTAAGGTTACTTTTCTCTTTGTTCCTCCGAGTAACAGGGTACCAGGTAGCTTAATGCCGACGGGAAAACCCTGATCTTATCTCACGGGGGTGTTAAGACAACCTCTGCAAAAACAATTATTTTCTACTAACAGCCCAGCCTGCACCATCTATCATTATTAGAGAAGAGGGGGGAAAAAAAAAGGACAACTCTAACCCCATTTGATAAAAGCAGCTGCCTGCACTGCATGTCTGGACCCATTTCATTGTCTGATAGCTTAGTTTGCTCTATTACTCTGTTAAGGCACATTGCTCAATGGCATCAGGTTGTGACCGTCAAAGTGGGCTGAGAGTGGTGTATTTATATTTATTTATTGACTTTGGTTCAGTTTATAAATACACAAACATTCATAACCCCTCCCTCCACCAACACGGCATTCTCAGTTAGAAATCACATCAACCACAGTAAGTAAAAAAAATGTAATAAATAACAAAAGTAAATAAATAATAGCAAATTCGGCACATTAAAGTAAAATTGCATGAATTACTAATCTACAAATTATATTACTAATTGTAAATTACATCCAAAATGTTAATGATGGCATAGCTGTTTACACATTTCGCCTGTAATCGTAAAAATCGTTAGTGTATATATGTACAGTATATGTTATAAACATATTTTAGCCTCAACAGGTATAACACTGTCTGTTAATTTAGAAATCAACCCACATTTCTTTTTTTTTTTGACAGTCACACATGCAATAAAATGAAGTACAAATGTGTTTATTACATTTATCTACATCAGGATCATTCTTCAATGGGACTTCAGGAAACAGCTTTCATTATAAATCAAACTGGTTTTTTAGTATATAATGCCAGCATCAGAAGTCATGCGTGAAGGTGGCACACAGGTTGCTGAGTTGGTTGGTGGAGAATGTTGTTGTTATTTGAAGTGGTACAGCTTGTTGGTGGGCGACACGGGCAGCACGCTGCGGTGGTGGGGCAGCCCGTAAACAGGGCTCATCCCCGCGTGGCCCAAGCTCTCCACCTTGCCAAACTGGCGCAGACGGAAGAGCAGGGTGAGCTTTCGGGTCATGGTCCGGAGCGCCAGGAGGGAGGCCAGGATCTGGGCGAGCAGGAAGAAGAGGTAGAGGGAGTGGACGGCTCTCTCCAGGGGCAGGATGATAACTCCTTCGTCCGTCAGGAAGAATAACAGCACCGGCAGCTGGAACATGAAAGACAGGAGCCAGAAGGCTGCCAGCTCTGGCACCTGATGACAGACAGGGAGAGACAGACGGGGTCGCTCAATGGAAGCGATGCAAAGATAGAGCAGTCAGACGGCCACCACTTCAGCCGTATGCACATTAAAGCACCGCGACTGATGCACAAATTCAATAGACAGTTGTGGCCAAGAGGCGATTGTTCTCACACTGGGGCTGAATGCTTAAGCAGCCGCTTCCTCTGCTGTGTTATTCAGGAGTTAGGGTGCATCAAACACCTCTGTGTTCTGCCTCAGAGGGGTTGTTGGTTTGAATTACCCTTTCTTTAAGGTTGCCAACGTAGCCCAGATAGAGTCGGACCACCTCAGTGACTGTGATGAGGATCAGCCCAGTTACGAGCAGAGCCTGGTAGTATCCGGGAAGATAATAGAACTGCAGATAAAGCAAAGATAGAATGTCAGTGAGCCAAGCAGGCACAAAAACATCTTTTAACTTGCTGCCCACAGGGCATTCAAACTGTATAGACAAATGCAAACACAACACGATGCTTTAAAAGGATTTTGATAGCGTTAGTGTGTGTTTACAGCAGGACGATGTGAATGGTGGTGCACTCTGCTGTTTATGTTGTTGTTTATTTCTTGGTCATAATGGAGGAGGTCAAAAAGGCACCACTGCCATTACGTCTGCGACCCCTGAACATGAGTATCCTCACTCTTTTTTATGCCTTTGTATACGTGGGCACTCTTTTTACAGGCTTTAAGTGCAGAATTACCACACTGGAATACATTTTATGCTGACGTTACTATGTTTGTAACATGTCTCTATGTTTGTCCCTGAGCAAATTTCCAAAGTCAAAGTTCCTACAAACTTTCCAGTGAGTTAAAATTAATACATGTCCCTGTTAAATTCCTTTGAACTGGGAACAGTAAAAAGAAAATACTGCGGCTTTCTTCATGTACTTAAGAAAGGAACATGAGACCCAAACTGAGAGGAAATAAAAATATGATAGATTGCCTGGCAAACCTGAGACGTCTCAGAGCTCATGCAGACATCTGTAAAATTGCTTCCTGGGAGCTCTTGTGGGTGTCTGTGGACGTGTAGGATGTTAAGTTAAAAATCTGAACATCTGACTGAGACTAAAACTAAATATCTGAGCACCCCGTTTTTCCAGAGACTTCTGAAAGAGTCAGTAAATTGTTTGATATTTTAGATCTTAAATCTTTCCATCTCTTCTATCTTTTATATATTAAAAAAAAGAGAATTCATTTATCTAAAAATTAGTTGCAAAGAGGTTGACTTTCTTGAAAGTAGTTGAAGCGGTTTTATTGAATAGCATATAAACTGGCGTTGTATTGTGATAGACTATCAGGCTGGTGGGTGAGTTAATGCTTCAGATAGACTACCAAAACCTCATACTGGACCCTGGTTGAATCCCAGTCACGTACTCCATCTTTGTGTGTAAATGCCAACGTTAAGCCTGTCCTCCGAAAATGTAAAATGTGCAGATTTTGTATGCGCCAATCACCGACCTTCAATTCCAACATGAAAACCTCAGAGAACCACCAACTGGGAAAATAAAACATGTTGAAGTACAGCAGCATCTGCAGTGGAAGGTGGGAAACCAGCTCGTTCACCGCTGCAGGACGAATAAGAAGAGAAACACTCTCACATTCAATACGTCCCAAATTTGTCAGTGTTTTTTATAAATCTACTCCAGGATTCAGATTTTAGGTTTAGGCTTGGTTCAGTAAAGATGGACAAAATAACGTAAGTAGCTCATGAAATTAAGTTTTATTCCCAAGTTGTCAAAAATTGCGTGCTGGTTAAGTAACGTCGAGCTGACTACCAGCCCGCAGCATCACTATCTGAAGATCCGTCAGCGACTGTATGAAATGCTTATAATGGTGATGATATACGGATATCCTTTTATAATGCTTAATAATAATGTATTCTGGAATATCATCCTAACTTTGTAATGCAGTGCGCTGCATTACACTAGTTGCACTGTGGATGTAGTGACCAACCAGCATTGTCTTCCTGCTCCCTGGTGAAGTCGCTGTCTGCCGTCCTGTTGTTGGTGAACACAGAGCCTCCCGTGTAGGCCAGGCCCATCTGCATCTCGGGAACAGGTGAGTAAAACACAGGCATTGTGGGTAAAGCCAGTGACCACGACAAAGCTGAGGAATCAGGAAGTGGAACCGTTCGAAACTTGGTTTGTGTCCCCTGGGTTTACAGCTAATCCTCACTGTGTTTGAATCACACAGGGACACCAGTGCACGAAGGCACGGCTACAAATGGACACACAGGGACACGTGCTGGCAGACCAGGCAGTTAATCAGATTAGAGCGAAGGAGAGGCGGGCTGAGGATTAGGCTGAGACAAGCAGCGTGGCAGTTTGTTGTTAAGTCCGCGGCAATTTGTGGTGTTTAGTACATTTCTTTATTTAATTGGAGAATTTAACAGTTATTCAAGCTCTGCAGGGATTCTGTAGGGGCCAGAGGAAATGCTTCCGCATTTAATTCACCCATTCCATTGCACAAGAATGTAGACATGGAACAAGCTGATCCACTTAATCATTTATTGGGCTCTTTTCCAGCAGTTTTTTTTTGGTTTTTTTTTTTACATTGAACACAAGCTTATAAATAGAGTGACACGTCAATGCTTTACACTCTGCACAGCGCTCCCTGGCCAGCGAGTCCTCAGAATGTGGCCTGGCTCCTCGTTGTGGCCTTGTGGCCCCACTCATCATTAACGTGGCCAGGGTGCAGTGGCAGAGCTCGGCCACGAGGTGTCGTCACAGCTCGTCCCTGGGGGCGCGCAGGGGGAAATGCTGGAACTCCTCTGGCACCTCTTCCCCTTTCTGGGACCTCTTGTAGAAGCCGAGCGAGTCTAACAGGCTGCTGATCTCGTCCGCCTTCATTTTCTTCACCGGAACAGTCTGACGTGTCAGGAAGGAGACACACGCACACACATGCGCGCATTTGGAGACATGGTTAACGGCTTTTAAATGCACAGGGCTACGTTTGAACACGTAGAAGTGTGCACATACTTGCCAAAGAGAATATATTTGGTTTGTTTACCGAAACTGAGTATTAATTGAACATTGTGCGATCACTTTTTTTTTTTTTTAAGTTTTTTTATGTTTTAGTCTCAGACACAAATCATTTTTTGTTTTTCCCAAAGGGAACACACTTTATGAAACAATGCTAATAACAACTATAGACCCTGGATGTGACAAGAGAAAAGGTAATGTAGATGAGCTTTGAGAGGAGAAAATGAACGCTATAAAACCTGGAAAAATGTATGTGAGTGATTTACTTTAGATTCACAACAGTGGCTCTTTGTGCTTTTAGAGCAATTCATTGGTTTTGTTGTCGAGTTTTATTGTCCCATGTTGGCCAACATGCAGGTTCAGAGGCTTTTTCCACACTGACAAAAAAGTGTGTGGGAAACGCCATCAGATTTTATGACAACTAGGCTGTTTCAGTACAAAAAGATTTCTGTATTTCTTAACTACATATTCTTCTTGTAACCCGATTTCAAACACACATCTTGGTATCTGAAACAGGGTCTGCTATCATCCGCAGCAGTCATAAACCTTCCTGAATCTGCCCTGACAGTCTGCTCCCCAGATAAGGCCGGTCACAAAGCGGGTGAGTGAAAGGTCTCTGAGCTTGAATCTCACCTTTACCACGTCGTCCTTGTCATTATAGAAAATCAGGCGCGGGTTCTTCTCCTCCGTTGAATCATATTCCAAGTTGTGGCTGTGAAGGAAAGAGCAGATCAAGGCAAACAACAGGTAGTCAGGGAAAACTGAAGGACGTTCATGCTATTTTTAGACCCACTCAACACCATTTCAACCTGGAAGGCAAGGTTTTTGATAAGCTCACAGGGCTGGTAATGAATTGGCAACCTGCTAGAAACATAGCATTGATTTTGAGAGAAATCATGAGGAAATCAAGGCTTTTTATTTGTTTTCTATTTTGTAGTCAGGCTTTACCAAAAGAAGCTTAGGAACAGAAGGATACTACAAAGCCCAGCGCTCCATGAGGAAGTGATGGAGCTCCGGCATTTTCTTTATGCCTCACCCGACCACACTGGGAGCCTGCAGGGATGACAACGGAAACTTGTTATGCAGCATGACAAATAGCATTGTGTGATCAAAGGTGCCAGGAATATGGTTTGTATTTCAGCAGAATACACACTGACGCGGCAGCCCACTGGCTTCCTCCTCATCTCACTCAGTTCCCCCTTTTCTCACCAAATGCTGTCACGGTGTCCCGAGTCCTCTTTTCATCTCATCCAGAACAAAATCTGGAACATTTTATGATCCTCATACGATGGAATTTCAGATTTCTAACTATACTCACCAGCAGTTTACCTCTGGCTATCACAAGCTTTTCTTCAGCAGCTGTTTCGTTGGTGGTTTCCGATGCCCTAACGGTGATGGCAAGAGTGAGCACCAGGAAGGCCCACATTTTCAAAAACAAACTGGGCTCTTTGAGTGCTTTTTCCCAAAGTTATTACCAACTACTGTAACCCTTTAGGCCACTTGGACAATTTCTCAGGTTGGACAATACCATGGCACTTTCCTATGGGGTAGCAATGTCCTACTATAACTCATTATTCTTACTGTTATTTGCCACTTATATATCAAAACATGCCATATTCTGAGAACTTGGTCCCTGGTTGGCCAGCTGGTCTACGTGCATATTCTTCTTTTGCTGTAGTCTTATTTATGGGGTTGTATTGGATTTTTCAAAGGCCCCCTGGCTTTGTACTTCGTCGTTTCTCCCACATCAGATGTCACCGTGTGTCCACAGAAAACACAGAGCATCTGTGCACTTATCACTTTTTCCCATACAGGTTAAGTTGCAGGTGGTCGAGAGCCAGCCGCAGTCTCAAAGCTACTGCAAAGCACATTTTAGCTAAATTTGGGTTTGTGCAGATGGCCTTTTAAAAGAAGAATCTTTGGCACCACTTTTATTTGTGGGCTTTAAAGGTGTTGGTGGATAGATTGGGATTGTTTGCAGTCAGGTGATTTCTTCCCTCATTCATGCTGCAGACTTAACAGAAACGAGAGTAGTATTCTTGGCAAACAAGCAAGAATATTAATCGGCAACTTTAAACATATATATTCTTTGTACAGAACTTCTTTCTTTCTTTCCTCTTCTCGCTGTGCTACAGCTGCATGAGAAGCAGCGTTTAATCCCATTGTGTTCTCGTGTATAAAATCCGACCTCATCGGAGCACACTTGTGCTGTGTCAACACCCTGGATGGGAAAAACATCTCAACCTTTCAAATGTCTTCTTCTGTGCCGTGAAGGAGCAAGTACAATAGGTCACCGCAAGAGGGCAGTCACGCCAGCATGTACGCATCCTGGCAGTTTGGCGGGTAAAACGTATTTCCAAATCCTAGCCACAGACAATTATGCTTCCAACAAAAATAAACCACCTCTGCCTGGAATGCTGGAGCGAAACCATCTTTCTGTCTCTATCTATTCCAGACACGGAGCTCTGTAGCTCAGAGTCCTGCGCTCTGCATGTACTGTTTGGGATTATGTGTCAAATGGCAGTAAAACGATTGTCTTTTTTCACAGGGTTTCCTCCTCTTGGCATACACTGCTAATCCCCGGGCCTGTACTCTTCTCTTGCTGCAGTGCTGCGTCTTTGTGTTGTATGTGTGCATCTCGCAATGTATTTTCGCCCTGAAGGAACTTTCAAAAGAGCTGATATAGAGAAAGAGATTTGATGAGAGAGGGGAGTACCTCGGGGTGCGGTCATCTGACTGTGACTGACTCTTCAGTCTATATGTGTACAATGCAGCTTACATCATGTTGTTTTTGTTAATCTGAAACACAATCATTTATACTAGGAACACCATTAAATGAGGAACACAATTCTTTTTTAAATGTACAGAACAACTTTTGCAGAGGGAGAGTTGCAAAACTGCAACACTTGTAGCTGGCAAGAGATCAAAAGCTAAAACACCTCACTGTAACCCTGCCTCCCCCTGAGAGCTTGTTATAAAGACACACACGCTTCCTGTTTCTCCAAAGCACCAGATGCTGTTAGCCATCCAGTGGGACATTAGTTTGTGTGTCCGTTCCCTTGAAGGTGCGCTCAGAAATTCTTTGAGACCTACTGTACCTTTTTAATGTGCTTTAGTGTAAGGATGACCAGGGGAGATGAATAAAAGTAAGAACATAAAATGTGCATAAACTTAATATGAAAGTAAAGTTCTTTCTCTGTCTTACTGTGTGTGTGTGTGTGTGTGTGTGTGTGCGGGCTTATCTGTCTGGAGCCTCAGGGCAACTGAAGGGGAAGCCCACCCTGCTCCAGTCTGCTCATAAAGAAAAAAGGCAGTGTTGAAAGAAGGGAGGGCCATGTGGAGGGCTTCATTCAAATAGAATACAATGCTACTGTACAATTTACTGTACAGTAAATGGATGTAACCTTTGTGGAGGTTCAGACTCAAGGCTCATAATATTGTGCCTCTACTGGGAAAACTGTTTATTCAGCAGAATAAAAAAAAAAGCTTCAGTGTTTTCATTGTATGAAATTTTCCTTCACTTGCGCCGCAAATTTGCAGTTTAATTGTCATGATGCTTTTCTCTCTTGGTCATGACTCTAAATGTGGAGTGCTGAGGAGTGAGATGCGTGACAGTAAGCAAATTTCCAGCTCACAGGGTGAATGAGAACGTCACTGAGTTTGATTTAGCCTTGCGGTTGGCTTTCACCCACAACCAAAAATAAGTGGCTCCATTTCTCCCCAAGGATGGAGGCTTCAGAAGGCTGTGCGACACTGCTGGCCTTGGCAGAGGGTTTGTGTCGTACGGGGATGGATGACAAGGATGGTTTGCTGCCAGGTTTCGCAGCGTCTGTTTTGTTGGTGTTGGGTAACATGACGTTGCTCCTTCCAGATTTCAGTCTATGTAGTCCAATTTTGTGGTATGGCACATGATGAAGCATTAACATCTTATCCTCTTTTGATGCATTGCTACCCAATGAAGTTACGTTAGTGCAGAGCCCGCTACTTGACACTACAGATATTGTTCTCCTCTAGTTACAAGTCACAGAGTTGTTAAAGTTTGCATGAGTGTATCTAGCAAAACAGGACAAGGTTTTTGAATACATTTCAGCCTCAACACTTCTAAGACTGGAAAACTGCAATCAACAATCCTGCACCCTCACTGAGCAGCACGTGATCTGAGGGGGTCCATAGATAGAGGAATCAGCCTATGCTTTTAGAAAACTACTCTGGTCTGTCTCACACAGGCTCATTTAATTGACTCTATTTGGTTCTCGAAAAGTGACTGCCCTGCCCACCACACCACACTTAAAGGGTAGTCCGCAGCCCACCTACTTCCAAATCCAGGCCACATCTATGAAAAAGAAAGGGGTCAGAGATGCCCTGGCCCAGAGAACTTCAAGTAGCCAGCCCAGGCTAAACTCCTCAGGTGTCAAGACAGAGTTAGGGCAACTACTTATCACAGGGACATGAGGTTGCATAATGCACAGAAATAAGTGGTGTGAGGGTAGTAAAGAATGACACCCACACAAATAAGCCTTTTCCTATACCAGTCCTGTGGCGCCACAGCCGGTATAGAGCCGGAAGGGAGCCACTAAATGAATTGCCTGTATGTTGACAATGATTGTGTCTTACCATCATGGGGAGGATGTCAAAACACATCCAAACGAATAAAGGGGGGCATTGGCGAGCCAGTAACTTTACAGTCTTTGGTTGAAGTCACCCTAACTTAAATGGCAGATTTTTCTTGAATGATAACATCTGCAGAGAGAAAAGCTCAAAGTCTGCTCTATACACCTTGATGGTGTATGGACCCTGTAATAAGGGTTTACAAATAAATACTGCAGAAAGTGAAGAACTGACCCCACTATGCATATGGGACATATGAATCCTTTCTTTGAACGGAAGCTGTAATCCAAACCACTTTGCCCTGTGGTGGACAGCAGTGAATTCACCCCATATTTGTTCAGTGGTTGGTGCAATCTGAACAAATTGTTGAGCAACCTTCAATCTGTCGATCCCAGGAGGGTATGCAATGCGCCTGAGTTTCGACCAAAATAGGACAAAATATCACTCCAGAACCACCCAAAAGACCCAGGAACACAGGGAAGCAGTGGGAAGGCACAAACAAGACTTTGTAACATATGAAACCAAATGCCACCAGTCGTTTCCTAAACCCAACAATATTATTGTGCCCAAATTTAACTAGTCACGACTGATCTTTTCCCAAAGGTAATCATTTGTTTTATGGGCCTAAACCTAACTAACGTAGTGTAGATCTTGTGTAGATGCATGGGGACTGAGCTTCTGGCATCTATTGTGATGCTCAAGGGATGGATTAGTTTACAAGTCCTAGATGCACAAAGGCCTGTTGTGGGTCAGGGAATGCTTCTACTGCTTCTGGTTGTGCGGCAACGGGTTGTGACAAAAAGTTGAAAGGTTGCCGATGGAGTCCAGTAAAGGGCGTAGTAATAGATGATAAATACAGTATATACTATAAAGAATGTTTGAAAAATGTATTTATTTGTAGGTTTTTTACTGAGGGTTACACTGATGCGATGAGCAAAAGTTAGTCACTGCACCTGGCAAAGCAATACTGTAAATTCAGAACATCACAGGCAGAGATTAAACCAAGCTGTTGCCCTAGTCATAATCTTTCCCCCTTTTCAACCTGCTGGCTCCTGTTTCATTCATGAGAGCACTATCAATGCTTTAATGTAACACCCAGCAGGAAATCAAACAAGCACAATTCCTAAGGTGTACAACTACAACATTTTAGTTAGAGATCTGAATACATTTTCACTACGTACAAAGCTCACAACAAGTCACATTGCCAGTAATCTACAATGGTGATTGTCTCAGTGATAAATTATTTTCATAAGCAATCTCCAGAACTTGAAGTATTTTTAAATACAGCTTGCCCAATTTGTTGTTTAGTTACTTTCAGGACATGTCGGAATACTATGTGTGTGGTCCAGGTTTCAGGATGTTTTCAATGAAGAAAGTATTTTGATGTAATTTACACCAATACGGCCAGACCGAAGCTTTAAAGTTGTTGTTTTGAACACCATCTGGCTTATTAGGAGGGGAGATGAAAAAGTAATAAAGAAAAACTGGCCACATTAGCATTGTTCATTTATCAGACACCGTCTAGTAAACAGCTTTTGATTGGCAAATTGTCCATCGGTTATGAGTTCACAAATTATCAATACTGGTTTTGGGGATATAGTCACTATAGCTGTACAAAAGTTTTAAAAATCAAAAGGCATGAATGACGTGAATGTTTAGAAATTGTTTGTGCTTTTATTATTGCTTGCCTGCCAACATTAAGAGTATCTTCAGGCTAACAATCTAGATTCAAGAGCTTCGATGACGCAGCCGTCATGCTGAAGTGTTCTTGAGCAAGTCATGGTTTCCACCTACTCTCTGGCATGTTGTTCTATGGCTTATCAATCACATCAGCGGGGACACCCACAGCCGTGTTTAGGATAAAGCGCCTACAGGGCACATTTTCAACAGTACAGCAGTGACAGCTTTGACTGTTCTTAACCTGGTAGTGACAGAGATGTTGGTGGGATGGTTTTTGTCGTAAAGGTGGGAAGGAGGCAGTGGTGGTGGGGGGTATTTGCACTGATGGATGTCCATTTTCTGGCCACATCAGAGCAGTCTGCAGGCAAGCAGACAGCAACTGCTGCTTGCCTCCCTGTAATCTGCGCCTGGGTAATCAGAAACACATGGCTCTTCATAATGGCTCCAGTGTTGTCCTGTGAAGTAGAACAGGGCTGTGAGGGTCGTGCACACACCAGCCCACAACCACGGTGCCGGTAAATACACACTTCCCTTCACATGCCAGTACACTGCAACTATATACAAATAACAGATCCTGCAACTTGTCTCTAGCTGACTGTGTGTGTCTAACCAAGTACAATGCAGAGAAAAAGTGTCACAAATAGATCATGAAGCCAATCTGATGTGACGTGTTCCTGCAGACATGACGTCTTCCTGTGAACAGTTTTTAACAACAAAGTCGCTATGTTACAGTTGGTTGGTAACAAGCATGGCTGAAAGTCAGGGGAGTTGGTCTTCGGTCCACGAAAACATAAACAAGCTGCTTATTTTCCTTGGGGTTGGGCAGACACATTTGGTCTTGTGACCATTTTTTGTCCCAATATCTGGAAGAGGGCAGCACTTTTTTCATATTTACTCTCTCGCTCTCTCTCTCTCTCTCTCCGCTCCAGGTTTAAGTGAGTGAGAAGCAGAAAGGGGAAAAAAAATAATCTTAGGTTAGCCTGTGGTATTATGTGAAAGCTGAAACCTCAAGCCAACTTTACTGTGCAGATAGCGGATGGACGAGTGTGTGTGAGAGAATCAAGGCAGGGGAGGTAAAGGAAGGAGTGAATGAGGAAAAAGGAAAAGAGGCTACAGAGGAAGCGAGAAAGAGAGAATGTTTAAAAAAAGAATAAGAAGATAGAGGGGAAATGAAAGAAAAAAAAAGCATGTTACTGATCTGCTTTTTATTAGTCATCCA
>KV751322.1:2026983-2043312 GCA_001698575.1 Mola mola | reverse complement strand
AACCCCCTCCCCACCGCCGCCGCCGCCGCCTCGGCGACCCAGACGGAGCCGCGGGACCGGGTCCAGCGTGCCGGGGAGCCGGGGAGGGAAGCCGCGAGGAAGCTGTCGGTAAACTTTGAGCAGACACGAGAGGCTTTTAAGAGCAAAGCCTCGCTAGAGCTGCTCAGGAGTCTGCTGGTTTTTAAACTCTGCTCCTATGACTTCCTGGTCGATAAGAATACACAGGTAATGGTGATGACAAACTTCAGCGTGAGCCTGCAGCTCTTTATACACCCCTTTCTCTTTTAAATATCTATCACAATACATTCATAGACCAAATCTCTTGCTGGCTTATTATTTGAACAGAGGTTATGATATGGAATGGTCCTGGTATGATGGTGACCATAGTATCACCTCTGGGAGGTGTCTTGGTACTCACCTGCACCTTTTCTAGATCTCTCCCGCAGAGAATCGTTTCTATATTGAACTAAGTAATAATGAAAGGCATCAGAGTATCAAGATGCATATTTTAAAATATGATACGATTATCGAGATTCGTGACGCATTGATACCTCTCTAATAAACAGATGAGAGTACAAAACATAGACCTTTACGTGAGAGGCCTTAATTTGCATTCGAAGCAAACAAAACCTGGCCTCTCAATTTTTTTTCCTGTAGGCACAACTGTCTTTGCCTTCGACTTGTGTCTAACAGCCACGTCTCAAATTACAACTTGTTTTTCATCCCATGACGTAGCTTCTGTGACACGAGTTACCTAATGTGAATGGTGACCTGGTAACATTTATAAACAGTCGCCTACATAGATGGATTCTCTGAAGACTCATTTAAAAAAAAACTTTACAGCGTGTTACTGGGTTCTACATTCCTCTGCTTTATTACTGTGGTTGTGATGGCAATTTGGCGAAGCAAATGTCATGTGATGATTTAATCTGGTGTCACTCTAAATTATCCATGTATCTGCAGTGTTAAATAGTTTACCCCATTTTTTTTTTTTATGCCATGTGTGGCTTAAAGTTTGGGGTAAGAGCATGCATCTAGATATTTTGAATTCCTTTGCTTAAGACTGAATTTCTTCTTTTATATGTCAGGTAAACCCATTTCCTTAGAAAATCTGCCCATACTGGAACACTGTGAATAATACATTAGGCTAAAAGTCACACTGAATTAATTAGAGTCATTAATCAGATATTCTTGGGGCATTATACACGTGTCAAATCCTTCATCTTTCTGCTCAGATAATGGATCTTGGTAAAAAGATCCTCGGACAGAGAGCCTTCCACCAGTTAATGAAGATGACATTTTATGGCCAGTTTGTGGCTGGTGAGGACCACATAGCCATCAGACCACTGATCCAGAAGAATCAGGCCTTCGGCGTCGGCTCTGTCCTGGACTACAGTGTGGAGGAAGACATCAGCACGGAGACCGAGCAGAAAGAGAATGGGTAAGAAAGTTGTAGTATTACTGTAAATATTACAGTCGTTATTGCATACATTGAGCTCACCTTGTCAGTTGTTCAACATCAGGCTCCCGCAGTTTTGGCAAATTTGGCCATAGAATAAAGACCTCATCCTGTTTTAATTGCTGTATGTTAAATGATCTTACAAGTACATTAATTCAGTGTATTTTCCCCTTGTTTGATGCCAAAAATAGCTTCAGTCTGCCTCAGTGCCAGGAAGTCATGTCCCCGTTCTGGATTGGCTGGCTTGACAGAATTTAGGAATCCTGTCACATGAGTGGAACAAGGCAGCAGCTATTTGAGCTGTGAGCTGATGTAACCTGGATGACAGTACAAATCTTATGCAAGCAATCTCTGCAGGCAGCGGCAGTAGCAATGTTGCCAAGGTTGTAGATCTGCGTGCTCAGGAGTAATGAGGACATCTTGTAGACCAAAATGAAACTTTTTAGCCCATTTAGGAATTGCTTCACAGTCAAGTTTGTGAGTGAAGTACCTTAAGCTAAAACTATTTGATGCCCATTTCAGTGATGATGATAAGACAAATGCCCTTTTCATATTCATTCAGTCCAAAATCTCTGACCTTTCATTCACCTCGTACAACTTCCCAAGGTTTAGAAAGGTCACAACTAGTGAATAAACATGTCCACGAGGCAGTTTGGTGTAAAGTATCCAGTGGTTGAGTCTGTTGACAAAGAGTGACGGCTTGCTGCACCCTCAGCTTGTGACGGACACAATGTCCCCTGTTAATGTTTTAGAATCTTATCACAGTTGCACACGAGCCCTTTACTGTGGCATTTTCAACCCGTCTTCTTGTACGTACTTATTTTTTTATGCTGCCTCAAATAGAGGAAACAAGATATCGCAGCACAGCTTTGATTTATTTTGTCTTGGAGACACACACAAAACAGATATCAAACCGTAGCCTAGATAGCTTTGACGAACATACACCTTTATCCGTGGATGGATCCAGAACTACTTAACCCGACGATTTAGTGCTACATAAAACTGATACTGCTATAATGAAATATTTCATCTGTCTATTATTTTTACGGCTAATTGGTTCATTGTTAATCAGAAATAAAAAAATAAAAAAATAAAAAAATAAAAAAATAAAAAAATAAAAAAATAAAAAAATAAAAAAATAAAAAAATAAAAAAATAAAGGAATAAATAATGTAAAATAAGTTTAGATAATAGTTTGATGCTTTGATATGACGGGGAAAATGGGAAAATTTCAAAACTCAGGGAACAAAGCACCAAAGTTTATAACGCCGCATGTGCAGAAATCCTCTTTCTATACTTTCTTTATATTTCGTTTACTATAGCTGGTGTCAAATGTAGTTAAAAGCCCATCAGGTAAGATGCACTGCAGTGACACTACATGTCACAATTTTTGAACTAGAAATGAACATAAAGAAAAATGTACTGTATAATTTGCTGAAATGAACAAATATCATCCGTAACACCCTGTCCTGTCAGTTAAATTCAGCTCTCTTCAGTAAAAGTAATGTACTTTTGAAGGGAGACCACTCTCTTAGTTTCCTGGCCTTGAATCCTATTGATGTCCTAGATGTCCAGCATGTGTGGTGTTTAGTCATCTGTTTGGTAACACGAGCTCCCCGGTTGAGAAGCGTAGGTCAGCTGTGAGGTGACACTACAACGTCCCCCACTGGAGCGTCAGCGGGCTGTCAGCTGGACCGTTCAGCATTTACAGTAACTAAAAAGAACGTCAGCTTGTGCAATACAATGGCAAACTTTCCACACTGAGGCAGAAAATGGCTGTGATTCTGGTGGAATTTTAATGAAAGACAAACTTTGCCAATTAGAGGGAAAGTCATATATTTTTTGCTATTGTAACTTCTATTTTTCACTGTTGCCTGATAACGTGAGCTAATTAACTCATTTTTTATCCTTTGGTATTTCTGATTTAGCTCACGTGCATCCATTGCAGAGAAAGAGCGCATAGGTAAGCAGGCTTGCTTTGTTCTCATGTTTGGACACTGTATATGATGTAATTAAGAGTAATAAGAATGCAAATTTGTTTTCACCCCAAGGCGAGAACTTCAGAGAGAAAAATTCTAAAGCACACGAAAAGTCTGGGGATCATTTTGGGGGCTTAACTGGAGCTCCCACTTATTTCAACGATGAGGCCAAGTGTGACCAACATATGGAGACCTTCATCAAATGTATCAAAGCTTCTGGTGAATAAACAAAAAGTATATAATGCCATCCTTTAATGGACTCGTGGTTCGGACCTGCTACTACACGCAGGACAGCCTTTAAGCAAACATTTACAATAATGTTGATGTTTCTTCCTTTACATGACTTGATTTATTTAAAACTATGTGTGTTCGACCTCTAGGTGGGAGTACAGTGGACGGTTTCTCCGCCATCAAAATGACTGCTTTAGGACGGCCTCAATTTCTGGTAGACACTAGGATTGTGATTAAAATGTTAATGCACAATGTCAGTTTAAGTGATACTACGCGAGTTGGACTAACATTTTTTTTTTTTTTTTTTTTTAGCTACACCTCTCAGAGGTGCTGGTGAAATGGCAGCGTTTTTTCACCTTCCTGGCATTACAGCAGGGAAAAGATGGCATGGAAGCCATAGAGCAGAGGCTGGAGCTGAAACAACTGCAGGTGGAGTATTTCATCTTCTGTTATCATCTTCCAATTTGATTTTAGTGATGCATGTATCATCTCTATCAAAGGATATATCTAATAGAATATATCACCTTCACACTCCTATTTCATATACACTGTGAGGATAATTGACACAGTAATTTGAAATGTTTATGTCTGTCTTCATCTAGGAATTCTTGACCAAACTGGGTGCAAAAGGTGACTTTTATAGCTGGTTTAGTGAAAGGAAAGCGGATTTCTCAGGGTAAGCAAGAACAAAGATGGAGATGAAAGAATTCAAAACATTGTTGATGTTGAGCACAGAAAAAAAAAAGATGACTCTTATGTTAATTTTCTATTGCACTGCAGTTTACATTGTCACATTTTTAACTTTACCTGCAAATTGTTGCAGAATGATTTTTTTTCTGAATAACATACAGATGGAGTATACAGTAGATTGAAGTTAAATTGACATCCTCACAGGTGAAATGTGAGAATAAACTGTGATAATGGAAATATTTTAATTGTAGTGTACCATTGTTGTCTTTGCTTTTACAGTACCATTGATATGCTTGATTGGAACAGCCTATTGGATGACAGAGTAAAGATGTCTGACTTGCTGGTCGTGCCAAATGTGGAGGTCAAGGTAAAATATATATATTATTATATTATTTAGCTTTTTTTGTGAAAATGAATTCTAATGTAAACATTCGATTTATAACAGTATTGTATAATTACATATCCACTAATTGAAATAGCAATATATGTAGAAAATGTTCAGTTGGCTTTCTTAACCATACGGTATCTTGCAGCATTACACAAAAAGACCCAAGACCCAAACTCACTGGGGGAGAATTAGTTCCTACTGTATTTGCTTTCTCAAATTTGATGTGGAATCTACAATTTACAGCAGGCAAGAGATAATATGTCTCAGCAGCACCTGTGACAGTGTGTGACATTTACCCGCTGATTGCTCTCAAGAAGCAGTTTTTGGACCCAGAAGCAGAACCAGAGGGGTGGATGGTTTTAACTGGTTTATTTTAGAATAAATTGAGCGGTAAGGGGATGCAGTTCATAGAGGAGGGGCAGGCTGGCAGGGAGCATGGTGGCACCTCTGGCTGAGTCTGAGGAGGAAGGAGAGGAGAACGACGATTGGGAGGATAATCGTAATAACTCACAGAGTAGTACTAACAAACGACTTGAAGAAAGTCGACAAATTTCACAAAGATTGACGGAATAATCTGGCAATAAGTGGAAGTGAGAGCTGGGTTAAATAGCGGGGCTGGATTTGGAGATGGAGAACACGTGTGCCGACCACGCTCCCTGCAGAGAGAGAGAGAGAGAGAGAGAGAGAGAGAGAGAGAGAAGAGAGACAGAGAGAAGAAAGACCAAAACAACAAAACCAAAACAACCAGCAAACACAAAATAAGAAAAATAGAAAATAAAAACCTGCAGGCACGGACAAGCGCGTGACAGACCTTGGAGAGAAGACATCTGATAAGAAGCACTAACAGATATCACTGTGTGAGTTTTGGTCTATCATGTCGTGGTACATACTCTCGCCTGGTTTGTTTGTCCAGTTAGGTGAGCTGGAGCCACTGTTAAAAACATTCACTATGGAGGAGGAGAATCAAATGAAGAGGATTTTGCAGCGCATGGACACCCTAGTCAAGGTAAACTCATATGAACTACAAAGACTGATTACTACAACAAAATATGCAGACACTTAGCAGTTTGCATCTGTTGTTGATCTGCAAGTTTAACCAACTGTGTCATGTTCATTTATGAAATGAATGTTTATTATGTAAATTATCATTCGTTCAACAATATTGTGGTGTATAAAATGGTGTAACCATATTTTCTGTGTAGCATCTCTTGATCTACTACATCTTCTTTTTTTATTTATACAGTACGAACACACTTTTCAGGTCATTACAAATATGTTTCTATTATGCAACAGCACCATTTTTAATGCACTGATGCTAAGCACTGTAAGCACAAGCACAATTACAGGGTACAACTACAGCAAAATCAACACTGTAATGTGATATTCTATTATTTTATTAATTCCAGCATGCAACGGACAATGGTGTCCGCTTGATGGTGGATGCAGAGCAAACCTATTTGCAGCCAGCTATCAGTAGGCTGACGCTGGAGACGCAGAGGACCTACAACAGAGAAAAGCCTGTCATTTTCAACACATACCAATGCTACCTCAAGGTATGAAGGCACAATTGGAAAATATGACAGAGATCTGTGACCAAAAGAGAGAATGATTCTTTATATGCACAAAAGCTACAGATATATGATATATGTTATAATTCCTGTTATAAAGAATGTGCTGTGACAAATTGTGTGACTCCAAATCTCAACGTATAAAGACATTATGAGTCAGCCAATACGAGGATGAAACATCAAGTTAGAAAGAAAATCATGATGCTGGAAGGACCTTTGGTGCTCTATGTTTAGTTATTCAAAATACACCCTTTGAAATGAGCCACTGTTGAAGAGTCTCATTATCAATATTATTTATGATCTTATTCATCCATTAAAAGTACATGGACTTAACATATTGTCACCTAAAACATAAGAGATAAATTCCAACAGTATAGATTGTCATGAGTCCCACTTGTAATAATTTGTTACTGTATAATAATCTGTACTGTAGCTGTTGGGCTCGTAATCGTAATCTGTGTCATTATTATGGTGGAAATTTCTCAACATTTCAGTGTTTGATCTCTAGTTATGTTTATGGAAATACAGTAAATTCATGTGCTTTTTTTTTATTCATTGAGAATTTACAATTAACACAATTTTGTCATAGTTTCTTCATTTTTGCTGGTAGGTAATCATTGTAACTGGTTGGTTAATTAAAAATAGTTACCCTGAAACATGACTATTACTTTACATATAGTTGATAATAAAAGTGGGAAATGTAACACTGATTAAACTTGAAGGCCTTAATTTCAATTAACCTGCAGGAGGCTTATGACAATGTAACTATGGACGTAGCACTATCTGGACGTGAGGGCTGGCAGTTCGCCGCCAAACTGGTGCGTGGGGCCTACATGTATCAGGAGCGAGAGAGAGCCCAAGAGATTGGTTATGAAGACCCTATTAATCCTGACTATGAATCTACCAATAGAATGTACCACAGGTAAGGGGGCTTGTTTTTCTATTGAGTAACTCTTTAAGACTGCCCCAGAAAATGTTGATCTTTTTCAGCCAAACCCATCTTTCATTTCCTCCTCAGTTTCCTCTGAAGCTTTCTGCTTTCAGTGTAGCATTATACCTTTGGATAAATAAAACAGTTTAGAGTTAGATTCACGCACATTTTTAGGAAGGTGGTTCTTTACTCAAATCTCTGGGTTCAACATCTCATGTCAGCAAGCTTCCACCCTGTTGAATTAAAGTTGCACAAGCTCCTGGGGTGCTGTGTTGTTTTTTGAAATTTTTGAAAAGGTAAGCAAAAAGAAATAACCCCGTGGAGATCAATATGTTTTGCACAAAATTAGCAAAGGCCGCCCTCAGGCCATCAGTTAGATTTAGAAGTAAACATAAACATGGGGAACACGCAAAGTTTGGCTGATGTGCCGCAGCACAGCGTGAGGTGAGACTTAAAAAATGTGCCCATGGTGGTGGAGTGCATGCATATTAACTCCGTTACACCCGCAGGAAAGCAGAATGCAGAGGTTCTTACTTAATAGGTTCAGATTTCTGCTAAATATGTTCCATGTTTCTGGACATTTTGTACATCCTGTGCCACGCAATAAATCATGCATGCTAATGAGGAGCATTTGTTTGGATAAGTTATGGAATTATTTAAGCCATTATTCTTAACAGTTTCACAGGCAAAGATTCCCATTTGTGTCAAAGACAGTAGCTCAGTTTCTGTGCGTTTATGTCTGTTTTTAAAAAGGTGTCTCGACTATGTGCTGGATGAGATTGCACTCAACAGAAAAGCTAACATGATGGTGGCTTCCCATAATGAGGACACAATAAAACACACCTTGAGGAGGTAAGGTTTCAATTCTACAGAAGCAAGCAAATAAAAACACACTGATTTCCATCTGTATTAAATAAGATATTCTGTCTGAACCAGAATGCATGAGCTGGGTCTTTTACCTACGGACAACAAGGTGTCCTTTGGTCAACTCCTTGGAATGTGTGATCAAATTAGCTTTCCACTGGGTGAGAAAATCACACACAAACACCTACACAACTCTCGCTCACTTGACTAGGCACCCATCTTTCTCCCCTCCGTAAGGATGATTTGATAGTTATATGTTCGACCCCTGCAATGGTCCGTCTCCACTGCCCTCTTTCTTAACTCTCATTTACTCTCTTATTTATGCTCTCCTGCTACGCGTATACAGACCAGTTAGGCTGCATGAAGTGCACATGTCAGTCTACAGCCCATAACACGGCGTATGAACTTAGACACCTTGGTACTGACAAACTGTCTTAACAAAGCTTTGCCGTAGGCGGTCTACACTTTGTCAGTCAGAGATACTGCAGCAGCAGGCGGACGTCTATCAATGTGAAACTCGACCTTAACCGGCATTGATGTTAGCAGACTCATGTTCTTTCGCTCTGTTCTCAAGAGATAAAGCAGTCAGTGATGTGTGTTTGAAATAGTAAAAATGTTTTGTGAGACAAAGCAGATTAGG
Source organism: Mola mola (assembly GCA_001698575.1). Classification (NCBI taxonomy): domain Eukaryota; kingdom Metazoa; phylum Chordata; class Actinopteri; order Tetraodontiformes; family Molidae; genus Mola; species Mola mola. The sequence goes on along the minus strand of KV751322.1, from coordinate 2,034,563 downwards.
GGTTGAGATCTTTACTATTTGTCTGTCACTGTACTTTTTTAGGTGCCTCAGTGCCCGTTTTTATGATTCCATTTTCCGATATTGCTACCACTCAGGATGTTCTTTTCATGTCTTTGTTTTGTAATGTTTTTGACATTTTGCTGGATAAGTTTAAAGGACATCTTATTTCTGTGGATTTGACGAATAAGCCTGGGCAAAACAGCCACAGCGTGTGAACTTGACTGGCAGACAACAGCAGCTCTTCTAATTCAAATGCAGCAAACTTGAGGCCGTTTGTGCGAATGCAGCAAGCTTGCATTCACTGATGGAAACCAGCCGAGACGACATCCAGTCGTGATGTGTTCTCTCGAGTTTGTCCGCAGTTATATGAGGAAATTATATTCTGCTGAAATGCAAACCAATGATTGCATTTAGTGAATCAATAGGCACGTCTAAACAACAAAAGAAAAGGCTTTGATGCAGTTTGTCGATAAACAGCTACATTTATGATCATATCTATATCATCATACAGAGTCCTCTTTAATGTTTGATTGAGTGAATGATTTGTCCAATCTACTTCAACCCCAGGCCAGGCGGGCTTCCCTGTCTACAAGTATGTTCCCTATGGGCCAGTGAATGAGGTGCTTCCCTACCTGTCTCGGAGAGCCCAGGAGAACCGAGGCTTCATGAAGGGTGCCCAAAAGGAGAGGGAGCTGCTGTGGCAGGAGCTGAAACGCAGATTTGCCTCTGGGGAGCTTCTCTACAGGCCGGCATACTGAAAACCCAAAAGAAGGGACAAAAAGCAGTGTTTGTCTATATGGCCAGGTTAATTTTTATTAGCTTTTTGTCTTCCCTGGTTGACAACTGCCTGTTCTTCCAATACTGCTCTCCGCGGACATACATTTCTTGCTCAACTTTGTCCTGGATTTCTTGCTGATGGACTGTTTCAGGAAGTTGTTCTCCTTTTCAGCCCTTTTCTCCCTGTCGTTATCCATCTCTAACCTCCATCCATTCTTCTGTTCACTGCCCGTGTTCTTTTTCTTTTTCTTATCCACCTCTGCATCCATAAGCATACTTCATTTTTTCCTCACATTATCCATAGAGCTCTGATATCCATCAAGTAAACATCTCTACTGTTCCGAAAGGACTCCCTAAAATGTCAACGAGACCCGGCGAACGGGTGTCTCTTTTTATCCCACTATTTATTTTGGAGGGAGACAACAATAATAAAAATAACAGGCTTGATTTAAATGGTAGTAAAGGAACCATCAATATTCCCCTTTTAAATTATGTTATTGTCTTTTTTTATTTTTTTTTGGACTGCTGGACAACCACACAGTCTCCAGAGGAGGCTTCTCTCTACTCTGTTTGTGTGCTGCTTTCGAGGTTGTATTACCAGCTTGTGAATCTCCTTTTAATGCAGACACTTGAAATTCTGTAAGGTTGTTAAGGTTTTTATTTTGCGCATGAGACAAGATGATATAAAGGTACTGAAAAGAGGGTTGTCTTTTGGTCTTAATGTGATTTGATTGATTAAGTATGTGCAACATTTATATTTGATAGTGTGAATATGCTGAAAGCAGGTAATTCAGTTGTTGGTTTTTTATTGTGTCACTTTATGGAACTGTGTAAACTGTGTTGTTATTACTCAATAAAAAAAAGGCACTGGAAGAATTGCAAAAGTGTGTTTATTTTAAATGGTGTTTAAAGGAGAACTGGATGTTACTGACTGTTAGATTACTCAACTTTGAGCTTTTGTAAAGCTTGTACTGTTTTGGGTTTTAATTACACAACTCTTCCCTCTTTGAATCAGAGGGTAACCAGGCTTCTTGATAATTATGGCCTTCTCATTTTATGATTGCATTTGGTGCTCTGTGGACCATCATTTAATTAGCCGTAATGCTACACTCAGTACAGATCACAGAAATTGGATGCATTAATCATTACACAGAAGAAATTTTAGTGGCTGTTAGGTTTCACTGAGGCAAAGTGCTGTCGGTGCTGCTGTATTCCTTTGGCTTAATTACGAATCAATTCTTCTTTTGATGGGCTATACATTTGCTAACAAATCCTCATTCTCACAGCATGTCAGAGTTTTCCTCGTTGGCTTCGGTTGCAAAGATGATTCAAAGAACAAATTACAGTGTCAAAAAGTTCCACACCAGTCAAAACCAGCATGGACCCTAACCCTTTGAGCCACCCAGGAGTGTTGTGCATTTTTATCTTCTGACAACAACCTGAGATTACTCGCTCACCAAACAGAGAACTGGGCCCATGCACATCAATTCAACAGCTGTAATGATTCCCTAAGTAATGAGATAATGATTAAACTCTGGCTTCACTCAAGGAAAGGTCATTTTGCAGTTTGAGGTAGAGTGCTGATTTATATTTTAAAAAAGGCATTTTGCAAAAGAATTATCCATCAGCATAATATCAAACCCCACCTTAACTTTTACGCCACTATTGACTTATCTGTCGATGGTTTAATCTTTTGGAGTCAGCAACACGATGACTTGCAGCGATTGTCTGTCAGAGCACTCTTGCATATTTGTCTGCAACTATACTGGTGCCTTCATTTTTGAAAAAATGCTGAGAAGGTGCCCTTGGATGCCCTTTCAATGGACACAACGTGGTGAAATGCCCTCTAGAGTTCCCCTTCAGTGGAAAAATGCAATAAAGTGCCCTCTAGGAGGCTCTAGGATATATTTTTTGGACGCCAGTACCTCATCACGTAGCTTGATTACGTTTAATTGTTGCCTCTCAAACATCCTGAGTGCACCACTGTGCAGCAATGCTAGATATACCCACTGACTACTCATGTGTCTGGCAACTCACTAATATATGGCTGCTTAATACTACTCAAAGCTCAACCACAGGAAAATGCAGGGTTTTTAATCATCAAAAAAAATGTCTTCTGCATGAAATAAGTTGACAGAGATGTTTAAATCTTTGGGCTCTTCTGTACAAATGTGTTAGTCAATAGATGAATGAGTGTGATAGCGCAGGCCACCAGGGGTATTATGCATTTTTATCTTTTGACAGCAATCTGAGATTACAGGCACAGAAAGCGAGGCCCATTCACATTCACAGCTGTGATTATACCCTCTATAACTATATTATCTTTAACCTCTATTTCACTGCAGTAGAACGCATTTTGCAATATACAGCTAGAGGGCTGACTGACTGAATGACTGCTACTATATTTAATTAGCCTAAACCATTACCAGTGTACAACCAAATATACACATATAACCAGTGCAGCAGGCATAGAGGACTAAAAGATGAGGCAACAGACGGTAGGGTGTATTTCCTGACATGGCAACATAATCGTAATATCATTTCTACATGGCCAGTCCAAATGACAAGCGTCATATAACCCAGTATATTGGCATCGATGGAAATACTGCAAGACGTTTTGTCAATATTTTATAACAACATCAGAGGCTAGGCTCTAGGCTCAAGAGTCTAACAAGGAGAATTGGTTGCTTTCTTTCTGCAAGACACTGACATTCCCAGTAAAATAATTGGCAGCACTTTACAAATGACCGAAAACCAAGCAACAAACCATGAAGAAAGTGCTGATTTATGTATATCACACACTTCCTGAATTTTATAGTCTAGAGTCAACATAAAGTGAAGAAGGGTTATAAGTCTTTAACATTAGTATTTTTCATGTAAAATACTTTGTTTAGAAACAGTAAGTATTATGTGACCCCACCCACCTCCCCTTTCACTCTGTACCATGGCAACTTCCCATAACGTCCACTTCCACTTCCACTTTCATTATGATCAGCAATGATGGGAAGCTGTGTTACTCATCATACGTAGCTACTTTCAGAGAAATGAGATGAGCCACTGAATTGATATGACCCCAAAGCCTGAACCCAGTCTTGCACCAAAGGATCCCCCCTGGCCCCAGTACGCTCTGATGTGGACCAGCGTGTAAACAAATGAGTCGTAAACACACCAGATGGGACGGGCGATGGCTAATCTCATCGGCCCAAACTGAGTGGCAGAGCGTCGCACGAATGATCAAAAGCAGAAGCAGAGAGAGAGAGGGAGCGACTGGAGGGATGGAAAGTTTGTGTTTTCCATCACCAGCACTTGACAGTGTGGAGGATGGAAAACACGTTTATTTCGCACACCAAAGCGTCGCATCGTGTCGCCTCCATCGGTGTCATTACCGTGCTATCAAACGCAAATCACTGAGATCATCTGCCAACTCTGAGTGGATGTGTGTGGCAGGCCATTGTCACTAACCCAGGTTTTGTGATGGGGGGGAGGGACTGAGAAAAATGCAAATAACATCACACGACCTTACAAATCATTTTCAGTTGGTCCGTCATCAGTGGCTGGCTTGTGTTTTTACTCATTTCATTTCTTCACAAGTGAAGCTGCCCTGGGAGAATGGCCATCGGCCTGCATATATCTGTCTATAGAAGTTGCCAGTAAAGGTGGAAGAGACAAAACACAAACTCATCTCTCGATTTCTTACATGCTGGCGTCCCCCATCCCCCCCAACAACGGAACCTTTTATTCTGTGCCAGTGAATGGCGCCCATGTATTATAGATCATTAAACCGCTTTCATCTCCTCTCTTTGAGAAGCAGGCTATTTTCCCTTTGAAAGCGATGAGCTCGGTGCAACAAATGAGCAACGACTGGGTTAAAAAAAAAGAAGAAGACGGGGGGTTTCTGTATGTGTATTTCGGGGTAGGCAGGGTAGGTGGCTGCTGAAGAGGAAACTGTTAAAAAATGTCACCAGTGTGGAAAAGGAGCGGAGCAAACGATTAGTCACAGCCGCTGGCAAAACAACCTTGTTCCAAAACTTCCAGGCATAGATTCTCCATCTTTGCACCCCACACAAACACCCCACAAAGTGCCCTACATAGAAGGCATGTAGATGTAGAAGTCAACCATTCATGCACCGACGGTGTAGTCTCACACAAACACAGCTGTACCCACATGTCAGTTTTCGTTTCTCATATCTATCAGTCCAGGGTGAGAAATGGTCCGGAGATGCTCAGTGTTTGGATCATTAGTTTGGACTCATGGAGTGCTGCAGCGGTAAAAAATGAGAGCACAATCTCATGGCCACCTGTTCTTTTAATAAGAAAAATAAGACTGCCTGATGCCTGGGATAGAAAATCATGTTAGTGTATGTATCTGTGTGCTTGTTTATTTGTGATTGTGTGCACATCCAAATTCGATTCTGCACATACAGTATATGTCTGTAGATATACTGTATTGCATACGTATGGCCAGGATAAAGATGAACACATGAATATCATACAGCAGATGAACAAATCAGAGAGCACAAGTCCTCATTTCTTTTTTTCTCACACACACACACACACACACACACACACACACAAGCACCATCCTCCGACTTAATTCTATTGTATTTGCTCCCTCTACAAGTAAAAAGTCAGACAATTACCTGTTTTGTAGTCTTGCAAAGATCCAATCTAACACAGAAGTGCAGTTAGTTAAAGAAGAGCAAGGGTTGTGTGAAAAAAACGGTCACATGTTATGATTGAAAAGATCAACAGAATTGGATGAAATAGTTCTTTTTATTTGATAAATTCTAACAATTTGTTCTGGACATATCAAAATTCATAGCCATGAGAGCAGTTAACCTATTTTGCTCATACTCAGTTACTCGGATGAGAGTACTTTTAATTTTATTTGAACCACGTGATTTGATGTGTTGCTGCTGGTTTACTCTCGCCTCTTAAAAATTGCGATGTCTGTTTTCTTTGTTGTGTGATATCAATCCCATTTAGCTATTTGCATGTGTTAGCGTGCACTGAGCTTTCCGCTTACATTTTCCACTGCACTGTAGCAGCACATTTCTCTCTGGCGGCACCAGCTGTGTCTGATCAAGCTCTCTTACTAACTTCCCAGTCCAAGTGGTCCGCAGCCATCCTCCCTAACAAAGTGGCAAAGTGTTTTTATTCTAAGTTAACCGTATGCTTGTTTGCCACAAGATGAAAATTAACCATAATCCTAAAGAGAGCAAAATAATACCTATCTTAAACTTTGGTCTATTAGCATGCATGCTTTCACATGACTTTGCAGAGGCGTGCTCTTGGTCAAAATACTATGTGTTCAGCATGAATACAGAAATAATAATCTCTGTGGAATGAACTTCTTTTGAAAGTCCTCACCAGAAGGACAATCCCAGTGGATAATTGAAATCCTTAAAATGTTTATATTTCCTTGAGTGTTGCCTGTTGGGGTCATGTGAATTATGACCTTTCTCCAAATCAAAGACAGAGCTAATGTTTATTGATTGTCTAAATTTAAGCTTAGAAACGGCAGGTCAGAAAATGTTCATATGAATATCTTTAATCGAATTTGTTCTTATAATGCTGTTTTTATGAATAACGTCAGCTATACACATAATCCATTCATTCATTTTATTGTCTTAGTGTTATTGGTAATGTGAAAGCAGCATATTAGCGGTCAAAAGCTGCGTGATGCCCCTCGGTTTTACAGTTGACAAGCCACACTGGTTGCAGAAAATTACCACAAACCAGTGGCGCTGAGATTAAAGCAGAGGGTCGAACGGTCAAGCTGGTTTTCTTGCTGTAGGTGGATCTAGAACAGGCGTCCAGCTGGTTTAGGTAATTGTTGGAGAAATTAGTACTGTGCTTTGGTAAAGGCAGCAATGGGCCTATCTATCTATCTATATATCTATTTATTTATTTTTTTTTTCAGTTTGGCACCAGTGAGAACACGCTGTAGGCATTTATCAGCTATCACCATTTAAGCTGACACGATCTGTTGCACAAGCAGTGTACAGTTCCTCTCTTTCCACAATATAACATCTGATATCTTTCTTTAGCTGCTAAATGTGTAAGTGTGTTCACCACGCAATTGTGTAATTTAGTGCATTTTGGCATTGTGCAGGGAGGTAATAAATGAGGCCAAAAATACAGGACATTTTGTTCAGTCATTTTTCATTGAAAACTATGGGTTACAACTGCTTTCAAAGGAATTTATTCAAAATTCATTTGTAAAGCACACTTGATGATGACAGCTGGATCGTGTTGTGTTAGCAAAATGTTTCAAATTATTGTTTTAGCAGGGGTTTTTTTCTGTGGTGGGGGGGTTGTCATATTTTATTACATTTATCCCCTCTGATGAAGAATAAATGATCAACTGGGCAGACTCGTTCAAGTTCATGAGAATAGCTCGGTGAAAATACAACTGGATTAATCTCTTCTTTCAAACTAAACTAAATGACTGAATGAATGGAACACAGGACACTTTAATCACAGGTACAGTTTCCTGTTGTGAACAGGTTATATGCTACAAAGAGCATAAAGAAGACACATTATTTAATATTGAAAAGAAGAAGAACTATAGCTGGGAGTCATGTCAGCAGTATTGACTTTTCTGATCCCTCTCCAAACAGCATATGAATAATTGCTTGTTTTCATTTCAGGATGATGAGTCAGAGAGCACCTCCCTATTCCTGCACAACCTCTAAGCGCTCAAACGTGAGGCGGCAGCCCATAAGAGCACTGACTTCCTGGATAAGAAGGCCGGTTGTGGCATGTCTTCATTGATTTTCTGACTCTACCTAGTGCTTGTG
>KV751322.1:1973795-2026828 GCA_001698575.1 Mola mola | reverse complement strand
AAGGAGCAAACAAAAAAAAAACAAAAACATGGACATCATCTGTTCTCCTTCAGCATTTTGGACACCCACATAGTCATTGAAGCCACAATCACAATGGCTATATGAGGAAACGGAACCCACATGCTTTTGCCTTGCCAAACGCTATGAAAGCCTCTGGATGTATCCCCCAGCAGGGGGGAAAATAAAAATAATAATAATGTTATTCCAGTAGCAAGCACCAGGGGGCAGTAGTAGACTTCAAGGCCCTTGCATGAACCTCGACCCAGCTGTGTGTTTATGTGAGACAGAGATCCTCAGCAGCATCTTCTCCTCCACAATCCTCAGTCCTTTATAAAAGGCCGTATAAAAATTCATCTTGCTTTCAAACTGACCTATTTTGGTAAATTGGTCGCTTCTCGTCTCTGAATTTGTCTACCCACCACCCCCCGCTGCATTCTCTCTGTATCCTGATGAGGATTTTGACAGAGGATAGACAAAATATTGGCAAGTTGCAATGTAGCTGGGGCAGATTTAAACACACGGAAACACCAGCTATAGTTTGAGACTGCTGATGCAAAACAAGAGCTGTAACACTTGATATATCTCAGGTCTTTTTGTTGTTTTTTTTCTTAAATTTTATAAAACGCATATGGCGGCTTGGCACCCACGTAAACCTAGCGTGCATTCTCAGAGAAACAGACTTTCTTCTGAGAGCTTCTTGGAACTCTAAACACGCCACCATCACTGCACTGCCACAGACATGGACTGCACTTAAAAGTAATCCCCTCCTCCGTGTTTTAAGGATTAATATCATATTTATTCAAAAGCATTGTAGGAAGACTGCTGTCGTGCTTGTGAGGGGACACTCACGCTATGCACATACACACACATGCACAGACTGACATGTGCAGATAACCATTAAGTGTCATGCGGGCCAACTCAAGCACACGTGTACTGCTCTTTCTTTCCGCGATGATAAGATCTGTGATTGTCGGACTGATTTGGTCCATTGAGAGAGCAAGAGAGAGAAGCAATCAGATCAAACAGGAAGTAAGAGAGGGAGAGGCGGAGAGAGACAAAGAATACGCAAGAGAGGGCGAGAGCTCTTTCACATGATGGATTTGACTCTCATTCAAAGGAACAGACTTATGACACATCGGAGACAGATTTGTGTTTCCTGTCTTTTATCTACAGGACTGCCATAGTATCCGTTCTACACGCATAAAAACACACACACAGGGTTGAAAAACACTCTACTTCCCTCTCTCTCTTTGGTCTACACATGATTCCCTCATCTTTCCTCTCTCCCTCACTCAGTTCCCATCCTTTTTTTTTTTCAGAGGTGGCTTCAGCTAACAAGCCCGGGGGCTAGGGGGCTGCATTAGCGAGGTCTGTGGTCCCCGTCATTGAGCTGCAGGAAATGATGCAGAGTTGAAGAGAGGAGCTATCCGTCTGATTTCCTGAGCGATAACGGGATAAAGCTGTTGGTAGATGACAAGAAAACGGAGGAGGATCGTGATGAAAAACCTTTTTGGGGGCCACAACTTTGACTCCTGGGGCCAAGATTATGCGTGTGCCTCTAATTTCCCTGCACACACTTAAACCAGACTGATAAGACACAGGCAAAGTAGGTGGGGCTCCTCGATGTGTGTTTGTGAGGTATCTTTGTTGACATTGAGCACATGTTTGTTACTTTATGTGTTTGTGCGAGTTCCCGGGCAAGGATTACCTTAGCACTCATTATTACTCATGGTGAAGATCATCATTAGCCTTGCTCGCCCTGCATGGCTCCTCTACCTCCTTCCAGTAACTCAATGCTAATACCCACACTGCTCTGAGCCACTGTAGGCTGCAGCGTGCAGCAAAGGGCACAGAATGTACATAAAATGGGGCTGGCCAACAGGGCTGTTTAAGGGCAAGAATCCAATATAACACAAGAATATTAGTAGGTAGTGAAACACTCTCGGAAGCAGGCAGACGTGTTGTATGCTGCTTTTGTTTTTTTGTTTTTTTTTTATTGAAAGCTGCTTACAAGCTGTTCCAGCGATTTACAAATCTGTTTCTCGAAAACAATTTCAATTCCACAGACCTCCCTTACAGCCATTGTTCTCAGTTTTCTGTATCCCATGTGAGCATTAGAGCCAGCTCACCCCTTGATCTCACCTTGCATCGAATTCATTGTTCCACGAGAGAAGCTGCATAGCAATCCTGTTGCTTTGTGATGTAAATTCTGCACTAGATATACTGCACGTATACTAATATATTAATAATGCTAATGTGAAATCAGCTCAGATGATCTGATGCAAACATTGCAACTGTGTGATTTAAAAGTTTAAAGGCAAAATGTTTGCATGTTTTGAACGCCGAATTCCTCTGTGTAGCTGCATTTCAGCGTGAACTCAAACGTGTCATCAGTCAGTCATTATAGAATCGTAATTATGACCAATGTGATTGTACATGTCTGGACACTGCTTTCATTTGGACCATGCCAGGAAGACAGTTAAATACAAAAACATTTCTAGCCTGGAAAAAGAAAAACACTATGAAACCCACTATGAAGCCGTTTTCACACCCATAATGTGACCCTTTTCCTCTATTTTATTTTTTCTCCAGCATTTGCCAAAAAAGTAATCTTGAAAAGGTGAAAGCCGTCATCTAGGTCTTACTTGCTATCTGAAATATAGTCTTTAACAGCGCGGCCATATTATCATTCATGAGTGACATCGAATCACATTTCACCTACATTTTGATATTGATAGAGGGTTGTGAATATTGTCGTCTCAAAATGCTGATGTCCTCTACTGGTGGTGCTTTTCACGTGGTTTCAGCATAGTTTATTGAAAACGAGTTGTTAAAAATACACTTTTAAAAGCCAGGAACATAGCCAGCGGAACTTCTAGACCTCCTTATGTTGTAATGCACCTAATCTGATGGATGGACTTCAGTCACTTATTCAATACATATTTTCTTGGAGCAGATCCTACTCTCCTCTTGAATGCAAAAAAAAAAGAAAGAAAAAAGCCTTTAAGCCTTTAAAAAAAAAGTCTTTAATTGCTGATTTTGTCTGTTATGAGACACACAAAATAAAACAGGCACAAATAATGCATCAACAATGGTTAATATTTCATTTTATTTGACAATCACATATTGAGACAATCATTGACAAAATGTGTTTAAGCCTGTTTCTGTTTTATTCTCCCCTACTCTTGTAGTTGTCTTTAACAGGCAACCTGTGCTGATGACTGCAGCTCAGTGAGAAAGAGCAGAGAGGCGTGGCTGAGGTGTCTGAGACAATTTCTAAACATAAACAGAGGCACTGGCAACCATTGAGTCGCATCTGTTTCCGTCTGCAGATCTGCCATCTCTTTTTCACACGCAGCCCAAAAAATTATTCACCGACACGCACGCACACACATAAATTCATCTCCTTCTCTATCCCATCATCCCAATTCACGCTCCCTTTCAGTTGTGTAATCACTGCAGAGGATTGTGGGACACAGATGATAGAGGAAAAAACAGATATTGAAAGAGCAGATATTGGCTGGGCTGCAGTCAATGCAAATTCCAACCTCAGTCCACCTTTAAGGTGGTGTACAGAAAGCTGTTTCTCTGCCCTCCCCCTCTCTTTCATGCATCTCTCATAATTTTGCTCTTCCTTTCAACTATTTTGTTTTTGTTTCATTTTTAACTCCTACCGGGGTTGCACATAAATATATGCCATGTCTTCTCTAATCCGTCTTCCACTTGTCTTTACCTCACACCCACTCATAGATATACAAAACCACATCACATTAATCTCATCAATTGTAACATCTATGCTATTACCAGCTGCCATGTACCACAATCTATTTTATATATGGTTGTTGATCAGAAATGCACTTTGCCCTTATCTATTGTCAGCTGAGATCAATAGCAGTGATACAACAGTTTGGGATGGTTTTATGCTTCAGTGTCTGTTTCAAGATGCTAGTCTGCTGAGTGATAGTTTACTTAACAAAGCAAGACATAAATAAAGGCAGAAATGCTTAATTTAGTACAGTCGGGGCTACTCTATATTTCAAACTGGTCTTTCATGGTTTAAGGCTGTTTACAGTTCTCCTTACAAATAGTTATTTTTATGAAGGATATATAGAAAATATAATGATAGTATTTTGTACATGGAACCAGATAGTTACAAAGAACTGTTTGAAAAGTTTTCCTTGTGGCATATTTTGGAAAAAAGACATGTTCAAAACACTTGGCGGCTGCTGACATGAATCATGGGTTAACTTCAACCGATCAAATGAATTAATTATAAGGTGTTGTATTAGCCACCCAGAAGAATATACGATATCAGCAGTATTAACTTTTCTGGTCCCTCTCCAAACAGCATATGAATAATTGCTTGTTTCATTTCGGGATGATGAGTCAGAAAGCACCTCCCTATTCTTACACAACCTCTCAATGTGAGGCGGCAGCCCGTAACAGCACTGATTTCCTGGATAAGAAGGCCGGTTCTGGCATGTTTTCAGTGATTTCTGACTCTGCCTTGTGCTTGTGGAGGCTATTGATAGTAGTTCACTACTGGTTTGTTTTAACTAAAGAACATAAGTTGAAGGTACCACAAACAATAACAGCAATTAGAAGGGCAGAATGTGACTAAATTATCTATGAAGAAAAGAAAAACAAGAATATAAGAAATTCACAGTCTTTGGTAAACAGAGACTCAGCATGGAACTAGGTTTCTGTCTTAGATTGTGCAATAATGCCTGCAATCTGGAATTAACAGGTGTGTTGCTTCAGCAAAGTTTTTCTTAAAACTTCTGAGGAGAAATAAAACGTTAGACTAAATTAGATCTACTGAACATACAGTGGACTGAAAGAATCACAGTGAACCTACCATATCATGGGTGGTGTTCTGCAAGGGAGGACAACTGCTGACGTGGACCGGGGAAATTCTGAATTTGTGACAGAGCACGTTGTAGAACTTCTACCTGAGAAACATGTTGTGTGTGATTTGCCAGACCCCTTTGCAGAAGAGGGAGCTGAACCAGAATTCACAGCTCTGAATTCTACCGGTTGACCTACTTCCCAACCCTCATCTGTGATCGTGAACTTTGGGTAATGAAAAAAATAAGTGTGAGTTTACAGCTACAAGTGACAAAAATACATCTAATTGGTTGTCTCCTCCATTTGATGGTATTCTGGGCATGCCCAACTGGGAGGAGACCAAGGTGTAGACCCAGAACTTGCTGAAGGGATTGGATATCTGATCTGCCACATACTTACATGTACTTAAAGTACAGTATAGCCCCATTGCCACCAAGCAGTACGGTTCAGTTCAGTTCAGTATGGCACACTTGGGAATGGTAGCATGACCACACCAGCGATATAAGTAGTGTGACATCATAGAAACGTGATACAGTGTATGCCCAGGGAGAAATAGTAACAACAAAAAAGGAAACAATGGAGGACATCCTGCATTTAGTGTTGTTTCTTGTAGGCATATGGCCATTTATCCCACAAAGTAGGCAGACTCTGAGTGACGGCCTAACCATCACGGGGAAGTGACGATTCTGTCAACCAATCAGCGGACTGCAGTAGGTCTAGCCTCCCTCTTTGTGGTACGGTTTAGCTCTGGTTGGTAACCCAAGGGAAGGGTGACAAAACTGGCACGGTAAGGTTTGTTTTTTAAGGGGACCATTCACATTTTTTGACAATGGAAACGTAAAAAAAGTCTTACTGTATCGAACCAAACTGAATCGTGCTGCTTGATGGAAATGGGAAATGAAGTGTTATTGAATGTTTATGAGTGGTGCTTCGGAATTCCTATACACAGTAAACCTATGTTTTCCGGTCTTTTTAGTCTTAAACATGCATACGTAATAATACTTATTGTAAACATAAATATTAATGGTTGAACTTTTTGTTGTTTGGTGTCAATTTGCATTTCTGCGTTTACCTTGTAATACTTAGATGTTCCTCTTTTATCATCTGTCTTTCTTCTGACAACTATGGACAAAACATTTGGATGGGTAAAGCCCTAATTTCCCCATTATTTATGATAGAAACTTAGACTTAGCAAAACCTTGCAAAAAAATTGCCTGAAGCACTCCAGCACTGGTGGAATTTTAACAGCAGGTTTAACTAAGCTGTGTCATGTAGGAGAAACCTGACAAAAAAAATTACACACATTCAAAGGTCATCCATGGCCTTGACTTCATTGCAGTAGAAGCAGCTGAGCAAAAGAACAGTGTGAGACAGATAGTGAGGAGGATTAGCCCTTTTCTCCAGGATAGCAAGAGAGCATATGTGTATGTCTGCATAATTAAGCATGTATCTGTGTGTGTATTTGTGTTTAGGGTGGCATGTCGGTATTCCGGACACTTCCTCTTGCTCTCGTGGAAGGCAGCCTGTAGATGGAAGGTGGTCTGGCATTTAAGCTTTTGACACTATCAGTGTTGTGTAAGGGAGTGTCAGGACTGTGTGGGTGAAAGCGTGGGTGAGAGACGGAGGAAGAGGGTGTTGGTATAGGTGGGTCCGTGTATGCGTGTGCGCGTAGGCTGGTGGGGGGATGGGAGGGAGGGATTTCCACTTAGTCACAAAGCAGATGGTGCAGATTTCAGTGGGTGTTCTCAGTCTCAGCGAGGCCAGGTTTATCCAGCAGCCATGTGGAAGTCCAGGGATTCATCTCCATCTCTCCCTCCATTGAGGATTCTACTACTAGCTCACTACCTGCCCCAGGCTAAACTGCAAACATTTGTATGCACACAGCACAAATGGCACATGGCCAGGGCACAAACTGTGGCAAAGTTTAGATTGGTGATAGAACAGGCTTGAAAATTCTGCGAGAAATCAAAATGAGGCATCGTCATTTCGCATTGCTCATCACACAGTGGAGGAGAAGGGTTAGGTGTGGGAGGGAAAGTAAAAAAGATTGTCAGATTGTAGCTATTTCTAAACAGAGGTGTATAGCACGAGGTGTGATGCTGCCGACAGAATATAAACTTTCACCTCACGAAGCACAATCATACACACACAGTAGATTTATGTCAACATTCATCTATAGCTTTTGAATGTACAGTGTTGGTTAACATCATTGACGTCGTCGTTGTGGGGGGAAAAAAAGTCACATAAATAAATGTATGAGCCAATTACTTCCCAAATCAATTATTTAATTTCCCTATGAATTAATCAACCACATATGAATCAGTCAATGACTATCCTGCATAGTTCAGCTACTCGCTTCTGACACCGTTCCTTTTCCCATCTCTACAGTTAAACAAGGGTCGGATGTCCCTGCTTACAGAGTTGCCCGGGGGCCAATTTTCACCATTATGTCCATGTTCTCAAAGTATTCTACTGTGGCCCGCTCTTGACACACTGGTGGCATTTTCAGTGTGTCAGATACGCGCTTGTAATCAGCTCTATATAACGATATTATGTCAAGAAGTCCTGGTTTTGCAGGATGTAATCTGGCTCACCTCATGAGAGCTCAAAGACCCAAGAATAACAAAGACGCTGCAAATGAATTATTAATCATTTCAGGGGGAATTTAAGTGCATGTCACATTTCACTTTCATCAACCTCGTTTTTGTGATTGGCCCTCCTGTTTTAGACAAGTGATGATGTACATGTATCTTAGTGGCAGTTGGGTCAGAGCGATTGTTCCACTGATTGAAAGTTGTTGACAAAAACTAATGCCGAGAGAAGAGAGCGAAAATAAAACACTCTAGCAGCTAGAGTGTTTTATTTTCCCAATGTTTCTTGCTGTTGAAGTTTATATTATATGGTATTTTTCCTCTTCCCGCATTATTAGTCCGACACATTACTCCTATGTTAATAGTCAATAATAATAGAGTTAAATCTACTGACTACAAAAAAGTCATTAACAACTTCCACGTGTGTAAAGATAGGCAATCACACATCAACAATTATTACTCTTTGTGACTTAAGGAACATTGTACAAGTCAAGTAAAACGCCCAAACAAACAAAAAAGGCTGCAACTTGTTCAAAATTCTGCAGCAACAGTTTTAATTGTAAAGAGAGAATATATTACACCAGTACCAGCAGCTCCATATCAGCCACACCTGTAATATTGGGGAATTATTTTAACATTCTTTTACTTGTTTTTAATGTCGTAGATGGTTTAACAATTTCATACTTACCCGCTTATCTGAGTATGTTCGGCTCTGCTCTCTTAGAACAAACAGCTTTGTTATAGAACCAAAAATGATTTTTTTAAACAGTATAGTGAATCAGCATTTTCTTTATAAACACTCAGGGTTTGGAATAAACAACCTCAAAATAAGACAGACAACCTCTGTGGATAGTTTTAAAAGACAGCTGAAAAGATCTTCATGACCTTGCTGTTAATTCATTTTTAATTAAATTTTTGTTCTTGACTTTTACTTTTTAAATCTCTACTTTTTACTTCTTTACTTTTAAATGTCATTTCTGTTTGGTGCCTTCTTTTGTTTCACATGTTTTATGTTTGTCATGTTTGTCATTAATTTATTTTATTCCACTCCATTTGTTGGCTTTTATTCTTTCTGTAAAGTCCTTTTAGCTGTATTCTATGCATGAGTGCATTATAAATAAAGTTCTGTAAACTGGACAACGATCTGATAATAACATGTCATTAAGACGTAATTTCTTATGTTTAGCTTGTGTGTCTTCCATGAAAGACATTAAATGCTGAATATAATTTCATAGTAGTTGAATCATTGGCATCAGCAATCTACTCCCCTCTTGCAGTTAAAATGATTATTTCTCTTTCTGTCTGAGTGTCTTTAATTCACACAGTGAAATATGACCAAATCTGTCTATATTACAGCCACACTACAACATAATAACCACGCTGGTTGACCCACTTAAATTACATTTCACCACCATCTAATATGCATCAGTGTCATGTGTCAGACTCTGTGTGACCCCTTTTGCGATATTCTCCTGCTCTATCAAAGTGTCGCCTGTGGTCATTCTTTACTTCCTTTCATCATTTTCATCATTAGCTCATTATTATTATGCTCCTTTCTACATTTTTCTGTATTTTTAGAATTTCCCCTTCCCTCTGTTATTTCTCTTTCTCCCCCGGTGACCCTCAACATATTACTTCACTTTCCCCTGACCTTTCCTCCCTATCCTTTAATTCCCACAGCCCCTCTCGCTGTCTAATTAGACCTGCTACATACAGCGGGGACCCTGTGATCCAGGGGACAGTGGCAAAAGCCAGAGAGTAACTGTTGTTGTTTTTGTTTTGAGTCGATTCATACAAAATGTCCCACCTCTCAGCCAGAAACAGGACCCTGCCCATGAGTTATCTGATCAGTCCATGGAAATGATGACCAAGTTTAAATTATAATGATAAAGAAGGAAAGACACTCATAAGGATTTAATGAATGTTGATCCGGCTCTGATTGGCCAGAGGCACGGATGGTTTACAGGTATGTTTTTCAACTGTTCTGTTAGCACAGATCTGTTGACATTTGTATACAGATTTTCCCTAAAAACATGTCCAAAGCAATCATATTTACCGAACAACATGGATACTAATTTGCTTTGCTAAATGCATTGAGGAAAGATTCCTGTCTTTATTACTATACATGTCTGCAGTCCAGGAGGTTTGTTATCTAGCCTATTGCATAAACGATCACTGGGAGGAGGTAGCTCAGGTACATATTTATACTGTACACTAAGTCAGTGTTTCAGGAAGGAGTTTCCCAGCACAAGACATAAGAGGAATACCTGTCGCCATAACACAGGGAATTTACTTACAAGTGAAAACAAAAGCAACAAACAGGAAGGAATATGAGAGACATTAAATAGTAAGAATCCCAAAACAATGATACACTTTGATTTTTTTCCAATATTTAAACATATTCTCCAAACTCCAGAAATGCTTTAATTTGTTAAACATAAAGTTGTTGACTTAAAACTGCACTAATCAATATCTTATACAAAAACAATTGATCCGATGACTTTGTGCGAGGGTGAGTATGAGAAGGGTTGTGTGTCAAAACCGCAGATAATTATCACCCAACCACTGAAGTTTGCAGAGCATTTCCTGACTTTCAACATTAAATAACTTTTTGGGTTCAGTCTCTCATCCATCTTGTTTTCTGCTTCAAAAATACCTTTTATTTTTTGGGGGGAAAAACCTCTAAAACTGAATTAAACTTCCATTTATTGCTGTCCTCCTTGTGGCTGTAGAAGCCATTATTGTCACCATTGATGCATTAAATCCATTTCTGCGTTATTGTCTTGTTAGCTTACTTGTGTCCTTGTCCTTCGCTGACCGCAGCCCAGGAGGTTCCACGGTCGCTCAGTGATCAAAAGGCCGTCGCCTTGATCCCTGACCAATGCAGTCCTGGGCAACACACTGAACACCAAATTGCCCTTAAAAGGAAGGGCCATCCTTGTGTATGTGAATGGTTTCAGTGCCCGAACAATCTCATATTTGATTGTGAGGAGCCACTTGACTTAAAAAGTGCTATACAAACGCAAGTTCATTCGCCATCCATCTCTTGTTGGAAGTGACAGCAGGGTGTTACTAAATACGTGATAATGTAAATGGATTGTGTTCGATTTGGATGGTTCAAAATGTGTATATTCTCGGCCAACCAGGTCATGGTCACAGTAGTTCGAGATTAAATGGACATTTTTCACCTCTTGAAGATATATTACCTCTCATCCAAAAGGTTCATCCAGTTCCAACGACTGATGGATTATCTAGACACTCATTTCATTATTGACCTGATTAAAGGTTCAGTGCTTTGGGCTAAAGTTGCTTAGACTTTAAGAAGTGAAATGAAACATCTTCAAGAACATCTGCATGCCTTCAACTCATGCACTTAAGATCATTATAAAGCGAGATGCTTTTTTTTTTTCCTTTTTCCCACATTAGGAGCATCTTTGTGATGATCAAGCACCAAAACAAAGAGGACTTTCAGTGACACTTTCTTCTGTTTGGCTCTCACATCCATCAAGTTCACCCCGTGGCAGCCTCACTCATTTACAGTACCTATTCATTACATAGCCATTCAATCACCTTTCTATTGTCGCTCATAAACGGACAATCTCTCTTGTGGCTGTTATGACTGACTGTAGTTGGCATTTCCTTTAAAGTCGCAATAAAATGTCATTTTGAGAGCATGCGGCTATTTTTATTTGACATTCATGCAAGGAAGGATTATTGCAAAGTGTAAACCAATGGGAGCTAGAGGGGAAAGGATGTTTAATCTGAAGGGAGTGGCACAGGAGCAGATGAATGCCAGTGAGCAGTGGTTATATTATACAATATATTGTTTTCAGGTTGGAAATGTAAGAACCACTGCTATATATTCTGTTTAAGGACCTCACAGAAACTAAGTTACATACTATGGTAACCAAAATTATATTGTAAATCAATTTTAATTAAATGACATGCTGGCATAAGCATACAGTACAGCGGTACAAACATGTCATGAACATATTCAAACATAATGTCTGTATTGGGAAAACGAGTGATCATCTATTCATCTATTCATCTACAACACACCACATTACCATTATATTGAATTGACTGCATGCACTCTTGACCAAACCTGTCAAGTATGCAGGAGTTTGTTTAGCAATTTGATATTTGCGTATGTTTCCATTTCAGTTTGTTAAAAAGAAAGCAACATCAGATTAACTTAATCCACGTTTATGTTCATAATAATGTCACGGCACATTTGCAGGCGCTTAACACTTTAAATTGTGTTTACAGGTTCTTAACGTCTCTGTCAGTATGAGCGGGTGGTGGCATTGCCACTTGTAATGAGCTTTCATTTTATATGAGATGCGGATTGGTTCTTTCCAGAACAGCTAGACTCTTATAAGTGCCATCACAGGGGAATCATGACATGCTAACATTTATAATCTGCCTATATGGTACACACGTAACAGCGTGACTTGTGAAAACGCCTGCAAAACCCCACACTACATGCATGGATCATGAGGGATCATATTTGTGCAGGTGTCTCTATACTTGTATTTAGGTGTTTCAAATGGGAAATGGTGATTTTGCAGCCTAACATTACGACACACCTCTGCACTTTCCTCTTCCACATATTTCTCGCCTCTCCAGAGAGGACAAAAGAGAACCGAGATTCCACACCGAGCCAATTAAGCTGATGGGTAGGTGCTGTGCTGGCATGAACATATGTTTACGATCTCATTATAAACACACTTCCATATCCTGATATGGGCCGTTTCATCATCAAGAGTTATTCCTAGGTCCTTAATTTGGCAATGGAGAGAAAACAGCTAGCCCGCCAGGAGGGGATAGGTAAATTAAGATTGAGTAGATCTGTCACTCAGTGGGGGTGGTAGCAGGTCGCAATGGTGTTGTGGGTGTTGAAGTTCTGCAGGAATGTGGAGATGCTCATTGACTAGCTGTCAGTAATTAAAGAAAGTGTGAAATGAGAAGCATCCCCATCAATGTGACATGTCTCCAATAGAGATGTGAAAACTACTAAAATCAGTGCTTCATATCAATTTACAACCTTTTTAACTAACTGCTTACTGACTGTGTTCAAGTCATGCACAATGAACAATGGACATAGTGATGCATCTTGCCACCATGTTGCATGGCTGGCCAAAAGAAGTTGGCTTCTTTTAAAAGTACCTTCTTGGATGCCTCTAGATAAAACATGAAGTTCCCTCTGGCCCAGTTAACACAGATTGGTGGGGAATTGTGATGAAGTGCCAAAAATATTGCCCTGTGAGTTGAAAAACCTCTTCTTATTTCACTGATGCCTCGTGACTATGGTTCCCAACAGCTTGCAGTTTTATTATTTTTTTTTTTCAGACAGCCCGTTTGCCATTTCAGTAGACACGGATGGACATGAAAGAAGAGGATGATGCAGCAGTTTCTGTGAATGTCTGTTTTTCCTCTTTGTTTAACGTTAGTACCGTCACAACTGGATTCCAATCTGCTGTAAAGAACATAAATCATAGTGACCACAGCCACTGTTCTTTGTGAAGATGCATATACAGACGTTAAACATCATCCTTCCAAGGTTGCAGAGAGTCAGTGCAAAGCTGCTGTATCTCTATTCAAGATAGATTTAGGGTGACACATTATCTTATACAACCCAAGCGTTTTGTGTTAATGCATTTGCTGCATCCCTAAGGAGTCATATCTAATCCGACATGGTCCTATGGTTGCCACCTGCTTTGTAAAAGAGATGAAAAGAGAACAGAATATGCAGTTCGACTTGCTTTAAGTTTCACAAAATCTTTGAATAAAATACGTTGTCTGTGGACCTCAGAATTCATCTTTGTTGGATGAGAATAAAACTAATGAAAGGATAAATCATTTTAAATGTCTGTACAGTAATGTCATATTTTCATAACAGTGGAGGCCAAAGGTCTCAAAAAAACAGCAACAACTAGCAGGAATTTCTGAGAGCACACACCACCAATAGACCAATAGTCCACTCTGCTAAGATATGAAAATCCACAAGTACAAAAAAGGCGTGAATATATTTCCAGAAGCATTAAAATTACATTGGCATGATAATTTATGATGCACACCTACATTAAATGGATCTGGGACAGGTTGTGTTTAAGATAAAAGTGATAAAAGCACAGCTTTTGAAAAATGACGGCCGTCTCTCTTTTTTTCCTTTTGGCTGCGACTGTCAACACCATTTACTTAGCTTTTTAGTACTCATTCAA
The DNA here is from genome assembly GCA_001698575.1 of Mola mola. NCBI lineage: Eukaryota > Metazoa > Chordata > Actinopteri > Tetraodontiformes > Molidae > Mola > Mola mola. The sequence goes on along the minus strand of KV751322.1, from coordinate 2,013,165 downwards.
AAAACAGAATGACTGAAGCACTAATTCACACTTTCTTTTCGATAATCATTTGACCTAAAAGATATGAACGTGCTGTTTTGAATTATGTTTTTTTTATATTGTCTACTTGTTTATTCTCAAGTCTGTTTAATACTGACTGCATTACAGCTGGAATATTAAATTTAAAACAACTGAATTTAAATGAATTCAATGGAATACATAAATGTACCGTTAGCTAGATAGCAGAAAGATATTCGTAGTTGCAACCTTATATCACTGCCTCTCTTCTTCAGGTCTGTGTGTATCGCATTTGTTTTGTCAGAATTGGTACAAAACCCAGCCATGCAGCACAGTCCCGCTGAGTTATCCTGAGTGTGTGTTTATTTTTGTTTTAGAACATTACTGTCTTGAGACAATCATAATTTTATTGTTCACATTCATTGGTTTATTATTATTATTTTTTAATACCAACCAAGTCTGCCGTTTAAAGATTAACAGGAAGGGTTTTTCAGACAGGCCATTAAAACAAATTGAGATCCACCTCTTCCTCTTTATCTCACAAATTAAACAAGCTGAATGTGACTCTGTCATGTTGCGTGGAAGGATGGTAATTGCATGCAACATACAGCGGGAGCAGTTTTTGCATGCAAAGCTCCTATAGCTCACGGTCACCTGCATCTGCCACAGCAGAATGAGGCATGACTTGATCTGCCACATACTCTCATGCTCGAGATGCACAGTGAACCCACAGACCTGCAAACACGGGACACTGGCCACAAACCGCTGATGGCAACAAAGCACACACACTGGTCCTCACAGTGCATACACAACTGGTGGACACAATGTGAGACAGTCAGGGAGGCAGCTGGGTGCACATATAGCATGAAGGGAATGTATGCAGATACAATACATTATACAGAGGCAAAAAGTAATTTTCTGAGAGTAAATCCATTTGTCCATCACATTTGTGTCTAAGCTAGGGAGAGGGGTGAACTTTAAAGCAATGCATATGCATCTAGGGGGTTAATAAAGATCAAATATAGAAAGAGTCATGCATATTCATGAGTGTGAATTATGCTGGAATCCTGTGAAGCATGAACATAACACAAGCTGGAGAAAACTGTAAATAGATCCATATGATTAATGCACAGGATATCTGGGTTGAGATCAAGTTTTCCTCGCGGCAGAGAGAACCCAAACTTGTACATCCTGCAGGCAAAAAAATAAATGAAAATGAAAAAGTAAAAGTTTCATATACAATAAAAAATGCCTAAGAATTAAAGTTAAATGAGCCGTTTCTGGTGCGGTGACAGTCAAATCACTTCACCCTGGAGTGGTTTAATGCTGATGTGAGAGAGTGTTTTATCTTGCCACTTTGTTCAAACCCATCGCTTTGAAGTGACAGGAATATGAGTGCAGTGGAACTGGACCAAATTTCAGTCGAGAATCCATAAAAGTTTCGGCGGCACCCAACAGTCTGCATTCACACATTCGCCTTAGTTGGTTCAATAGGCTGAAAAAATCAGCTAATGGCAGGTTAACGCACAGTCGCCCCCCTTCAGAGCATCGGCAGCCTTCAATCGGTGAGGCAAAAATGAAACCCCATCAATAATGATTAGTCAGCGCTGAACACCCCGTCTCACCCTTTCTCTCCAGCTGTGTGGATATAGATGGTTTCTCTCCCAATATACAACATAATTACTTGTAGTGAAGTGTCAAGTGGAGAAAGAATGTTCACCATAAGCCTTGGGTACCAGTTAGAATAGGAAGTAGTGCGAGCGCTTTCTGGAATCAACAAGATAGAGGCTAATTAGCCTTGTTTCCTGTTGCCCTCTGCGGTACATGAAAAACTTTATTTTCAGTCACACTGGCTGGCAAAATTTTACAGGCCTCCAGAGAATACACCGGTGTTTCTGCTAGTCTTTTGTCAAAATTAAATTTCACCTTAGCCACCCTCCATGTGATACTACACCCCCCCACAGAGAATTATTGGCAGGCGAGTAGATATGAGCCTGTGTGCTCTCAGCTCATTGCCCACTATCAGCTGAGCAGGCAATGCATACATGTCTCAGTCTGGGAGCAGTGCCTGTATGCTGAGCCCACTGACTGCGACTGTCAAGGAGAATGCACAGGAGAAAATGAGGTTCTCCCCACCCACTGAGGCAGATATACACCACCCATTATGGATGCAGAAACTCTTTGGTCCATTTATTGAACTCAACAGCCAAACATGGCTCGGTTTCAAAACAGACAAGTCAGGGAAAGGCACTGAACACTGAAGCAATTTCCTAGCCAACGGCCTCGTCAAAGCATATTAGCCATCTGAACACCACTTTCATTTTTTCTCATTTAGCTACAGATATGGTACACAACCACTTTTTTCACCCACGTAAGTTTGCACAAATCACATTTATGTAGAACTATGTTATACATGCATGCACCGTCTATGATTCCGCTGGAAGGGGAACCAATTTCCCCACTGCACCATAACTAAAAGCGTTTGAGAAAATAGAAAATGGATTGCATTAATGTGCAGGGCACACTGTGTGGCAGAGTGGATATTGAATTATTCCTGTGATCTGCCACGGGCACATGGATGAAAAAATGAAAGCAGTCAAGTAGTAAGTGAAATGGGACCCGTGAGAACTAGATCAAAAACCAACACGTGCAAACTGCCCCCTAGCCCTTTCCTGCGGCACAGTGCAGCGGTCAGGGGTGGGGATTCAGATGTGCTGATCATTCCAAAGATCAGCAACAGATTATCAGTCAGTTTCCTCTTTGTGATTCCAGCTCTGCCTATCTACTTCCGAGTGTGCATGTGTTTTCTGAGTGCAATTCCTGATATGGACCCCCCTCTGGCGACTCAGAGGCCAGAGGTCCCTGGAGAGAGTGCATCCTTTAATTCCTCTAAACAAACAGATAGCGGGTAAGCCAAAGTGCCTCTGTTGTGGCACAAGACCAACAACAGACAGCTGCCTGGCTGGCTGCGGCCAACCCACCTCCAAGTCATGCTCTGGAGGATAGAGATGAGAGAGAGAGGGAATCAGAAAGAGACAGCGAGAGAAAACGCCAAACGGGACAGGGAGGGCGGCTGACAGACAGGGAGAATAATGTATAAGAAGAGGTAGCAGAGCTGCTTGAAGAGCCTAAAAGATGTTGAACGTTGAAAGGTGGGAATGTGTTTATATGTGGGAGGCAAATATGATATATATCCCTGCTTCGAAAATAGAAAATTCAACCAGTGAAGTTGCAAACATCAAAAGATTTGCGGCAAATAAACCTACTTTTTGTCACATGAAAATATCCAAATGCATTTTAGTCAAAAAAATTAAAAGGTTGACCTCACAGTGCATATTTACGTCTGTTTTTATCTTAATCTATCTTAATCTTTTATGTAAAGGAGCAAGTTGTAAAATGTTGTGTCTTACTTCCCTAGCTGTCAAATACTGGTGCTTTTGTTTGATATGTCGGCCTAGCTAACAACCCAAAGCATCAGCTTTCGATCATCCCATAACGTCAGTATTTGACAGCCTGGGAATTATATTAAAGATGCTTACATAATAAGTCCAGAATCTAAATAATTTTTCCACTACTGCATCCACCAGATAAGCCTTTTTATTCAATAAATGTGCATACCAACAATATATAAGTCCTCCGCGCATGCTATAAACACTTAATACACATGCCAAATTCCAAATCACAAACATGAAATTCTGTTTACTTAAGAAATCTCCCCCTTAGAAAAAAAAAAAAAAGACGAAACTGCAGTAAAATCAGTTTGTATACCGTGTGTCAATGCGAGTCATTGACATTGGCCTGCAGCTTTATCGTTGCTAAAACAGATGGAGAAGCCATCTTCTTGTATCTTGCTGGGTAAGTTGCCAAGCTCACCATAATAGTTTTAATTAACCCGGATCTCTGCAGGGTGAGTTTTTCCAAATCCTTGTGCGCTCACGGCTGGGCAACACAACCCACTCGCACTGGTGTTTTGCAACTCCTCCTGCCAGCCAAGATGAGGTACACAAACACAGACACACCTCATGTGCCCTTACTTCACGCTGCTTTAAAACGGAACAGTCTGTTGGCAGTGCAGCTGAAAATTCTAGGTCTACCGTGTAATCTGGTGAGGGTTTTTTCTTCATATTACTGGAGATAACCAATCATAAAGTAATGCCATGTCAAAAACTTGTGATCGTATTTAAAATAGAGTTTGTGGTCTGAACATCAATAAATGTCAGGCTTTGGTGTCATCGCCTCAATATCAAAGAGCAAAGTCTTCTCTCTAGTGTCATAATTCTGCAAAGATGTTCGACTGCCACACACAGGAAGAAATCCACCACAGAACATTTCTTCATTCCTCAAAAGTCCAGGATTCAATTCAAGAAATGTGGTCTCTCGCAACCCATTTTCACACTTAAATCTTATGAGGTTACTCCAGTATGATTGGCTTTTCTTTAGAAGTTCATACTGAACAATGGGTGGAATCCCACTTTTGACATCTATGTACCTGTACCCTGAATATCTGTAAAATGTTATACCTTTTTTTTGTTTGTTTAAATAACAATCAGACATGGTCTTTAAGTCATCAAGAGGATGAGAAACCCTGAAACTGCAGAAACACAGGAAGTCAGTAACTGGTTTAGGAAAGATGGTGACTCAGGGTTGACTGTTGTAAACTGTGTGTGATTATTAGGTTGCAGTCCAACTGCTTTCTGAGCAAGTCACAAAATGAAAATGATGAATGCAAGTCATTTTGTTGCACTGATATTTCTTAACATATCATTTCCAACATTGGGAACCTGTGGACACCCAAAAACCGGTTCTGATTAGGACTTTTATTCGTGTATGTGTGCATTTATTTGGATGTCTATGGCCTGCAAAGTAAAGAAACTAGGCCAGGACAGATTTTGATTACTGACATGTGCAAATGTCAACTGTGCTCTGCTCTTTTGCGCTTACATCGCTTTTATATTAAACTTAAATGTTTTTTTACTCCCCAAAGTCAGGTATAGGGTATACTGTACCATGACTAAACGCTGATGACAAACTCGGCATGAGACAGGACTGCCACAACTCGTTTGCCATATCCTTTACCTTTGGTAAAATTTCTCAGTATCCATCATGCTAGTCACAGCACAGTGTTCTTTTGATTTTCTTATCCAAAACAATGTCCTGTTTTTAGCTGTGTAAGTAGCTTGGTAGCCTGTACTCATGATTGCAATCAAGCAGTAGTCTGAGTTGTGTTTTGTTTTTCTGTCTGCTCAGTGAATCAGCTTTGATCCACATAAGTTTTTTTCTGATTTGATTTCCTCTCTGCCCAGCTGACGCATTTTAAAAAGCAAATGTTTAGCAAGGCTTGATCTCATTAATGATAAACAATGCATGTGTGACCAGGTGGTTATTTTAATGCCTCCTGCTGTGTTTTTGGTAGTACATCTCTTCCTGACACACTTCCTGCAGTCTATTTTTGTGGCAAAGCCTGAAACCCGCACAACACGCCCCCTTTTTGTGGATGTTCAGAGTGGTCTCAGATTTGTTTCCTCATTATGCACAGGAGATGAGTATGCATTCGCCCCTTCACGTGACCTCTTCCTCTGCCATATTGTTTATTTTATTTTATTTTATTTTTTTTTTTGCTGGTAGCATGCCGCTTTGTGGGTCTGTTGAGTCGTGGCGTCCTGGCTATGTGTGTGCCTGCGAATGAGTTGCTATTGAGTGGTGTCGTACGGCCTTGAGAGAGCTTAACTGGTTATAGATGGATTGGACAGTGTACCAATGCTGCATTTCCTGTGAGGTGGTTGCTGCAGATTTAGTGTGGCCGGCCTTACGTTTGCAAGTGTATTTCCTGGTACGAACTCATTTGCATTCCTTTTGTTGTCTGTAGTTGATTATTTTTGCATGTTTCTAATGCATATTTTGTCGAGGCTGAAGACTTAGCACTGCACTTACCTGCGACCACTCTATTTAGAAAAGGGGATCACCCCTGCTGTCAATGCCACATTTTCTTTGACATCAGATATATTTTCAAAACCATGAATAATTGAAATAAAAAGTTGTATTTTTATATTGCTAAAGTTAATAATATAACAATATTTGTCTAACATGTTTCTGCATTCATTTGTGGACTTACCCGTGCACATGTTATTATGGGAATCCTCTGGTGAGAAACAAGATGATTGAGAGTAACTTTAGCAGTACATGAGGTATTCCTTGGGCAAAAAGTCCCGCGGTGGCGTTGTTTGTAACTGAAATCAGTGTGCGGTAAAATTCATCTCACCAGGCCCGTCACCCAGGGTCAATACCAGGGTTTTAATCATAATATTTTATACTAATTATACAATGCAGCCATTATTAATCTGTCTATGTCAACTGTTTGACAAGCCAAAATGTTTGCTGTGAGACAGGTTTGGCGTTTATAAATCCTGGTTGAGATTAAAATGGTCTAGACCAGGGCGATTCATATAGTTTGGAATAAGGGCCAGTTTGTGACACTGAGCCAAAATAAGGGGCCGCAGGATGAATTATCGTGTTAACAGATACAGATTTCCAAATTCCAACAAAATACTAAAGGAGCGAAAATATTGTAGTTTGAAAATGCAGACCTACATCTTTGCATTGTATTGACTCTAGAGACATGCTTCCAAGGTTATTTTACATTCAAATGACAATCCAATGTTCAAAAATCAGTGCATATAAACCACATCACACAAAAATGTAGAAAACGCAACACCCACTTACATTCACACAACTCTGACAACGTAAGTTAATTGAATATAATCAGGGCCTTTCGTTTTTGTTTTCCCCCCCTCTTACAAATAAAACAGACCATAAATCCACACATGTGCTATAGCTGTACTCATGTTTGTCCATATTGAAATAACATCAGTAAACTCAACAATCGGTCCAGGTGAACCACATCAGATATTCAGAAAGCCACTTATCTAACTGAGAGACAACATCCACTTAAACTGCACATGAATAAAACCAGAGTGCACCGTATGGCATTGAATAAAATCAGTGAAACCATAATAATGAGACCAATAAAAGAAAATTATAAACCATTTTAGTTAATAAAATCTTACCAATGATTGCTTCCAAAGGAATTAGTCCAAGCAGATCCTCCTGAAAGCATTTCCCATCAAAGAATCAAACATAGTTGCACAGCTGTGCCACATCGCTGTTGTCCCTGGATTCATCCATGGCTACAGACATCATCACCTCAGCCTTTCTCTGTTTGTCCAAAAGTGTCTCGAAATCCTCAGATGCAAGGGCCTCAAGTCTCCTCACAGTTGATGTGACAGATGGTGGAATTTGTTTGATTGAATCATTAACACTCAAATAACACCAAGTAACACTTTGGGTTTTCTCATCTGTAACCACCTCCTCAACTGATGCCAACATCAATACGCCTTCATAATATTGGAGTCCGCAAACGGCTTTTTATTTTTGCCCAATATTCAAGCCACTCGTAATGATACAGACATACGCAAAACAGGGTGCAGCATCTTAGCTCATAATTAGATGTTAGCCCCAAATTCCTCTGACTTTGAGCAGCAGAGCCCGGTGGGAAAGTGGCATCAAAGTTAGCATGGGTTGTCTTAAAATTGCCTTCTCAAATCACACTCTTTACACAGCGAGAGGAACTCTTGCAGATGAAGCACACAGGCTTCGCACGAGATATTGTCCCTTCAAAGATGGCAAGCTTTGATTTCGGATCAGTACAGCTATATTGGTAAAAAAGAGATGTGTCTGGATGGGTGACTTTTCGCTGCATGAATACAGAGCACATCCATATCTTTAATTACATGTGGGCTGTGCACACAACAAGGAAGACCTCTGACTTTTCTTCTCTTACAGTCAGGTCTAGCAGTATTTGAACAATAACACAGTTTTTATAAATTTTCGTCCCAATGGATTTCAAATTACACAAGATGTAATCGAAGTGCAGACTTTCAGCTTTAATTTAATAGATTTCACAAAAAAAAATGGCATTTACTATTTAGGAATTACAGCCAATTAAGATTTTTTTCTTTTTTTAACAGCAGCGAGTACCTAATTTTCAGGGGCTCAAAGGTATTTGAACAAACTAACATAATTGTGAATAAAAAAAATAGATTTTAGTACTTTGATACAAATGTTAGACTTTGACAATGACATCGCCGGAGTATTCTTGACTTGTCTCAATGTTGTGAAGGATTCTGTGATCATCCGTTTAAGCCGTCTTCCATGGTCCTCCCAGGCTTTTGGTGTCCTTTCTTTTTAAGAATGTACCAAACTGTTGATTTGGTCACTCCTAAAGATGTATTTTGTTTTTTCAACCTAATGATGGCCTCCTTCGCTTGCATTAATAACTTCTTGAACTCCAGTCAAACAGCTGCCAAATGCCAATTCAACACCTGAAATCAAGTCCAGATCTTTTATCCGCATCATTTGTCTTGAGATAACGACGGACAGGATGACATCTGGCTGTTAAACCACTATTTTCCAAATACTTTAGGATCCTGAAAACATAAGTACTCGGCATTAAGTCGCTGTAATTCTTTAACAGTAAATGCCATGTTTTTGCAAAACTTCTTAAATTAAAGTCGAAAGTCCGCTCCTCAAATACATTTTGATTGTTTTATTTCAAATCAACAGATGGTGGTGGTGTATAGAGGCAAAATAATGCCATTATCCTAATGCCTCTGGACCCAGCTGTATGTATATGCTTAGCAGACTGCCTGTAGCATTGATGGAAGTCCTCTACATAGAAAAGGGATGTTGGTGTGACTGTCTGGCACTGAAGGTAAGTAAAAGACGTTGCTGCAAGGATGAGTCAGAAGGCAGAAGTCCATGCAGTGAATGTGGTGGTTTTTATTAGCCAAAAAGTCACAGGGAAATGGAGGAAAATGGAGCAAAGAGCAAGCAAGGTAACACAAGAAACTAATCAACTGAAAAAACAGTCATTTCACTAGCTGCTACTGGAATAAACTCTCAACAAAAATGTAAAAGCTGGCACACACTAAAAGATTTAAAAACCTTCACTGCTTTTAAAAAGGGGACAGACCCCACACATGATGACAAATAATGACAGCTTTAGCTGTTTTGATCGTATAACGTGTGCTGTGCACAGTGCAACGAAATGACCAACACAGCACACCGCATACTAACACATTCTGTCTATTCTTGTGCAGTCAAACATGACTTTAAGGTAAACAACCATGGCGTTGTACATCAACAACAACATCTCTCTTTTGCAAACTTATAAACAAGCACACACAAATCCATTGAAAATCCAACGTTAAAATGGTCAAACTAATTGAGGCTAGCTGGTGGTACGTCCACTGGAGTAGCAATTGTTCTCCAACTGTTCTCCTCGTCGGTGCGAATGTGGTATATTTTACAGGACACGCTGTACAAACACTTGTTTTGTTGCCATAAATCGACAGGTCGGTCCTCCATTTCTGACGTCCATCTCACATTATGCTTCACCGTTGCTATGGCTGTTAATTGTCCTTCTGTCTTCATTAATCTTGTATCCTGATTGGTTATCGCTCCAGGTGACTATCCAAAATCTGATTTCATGCTCCGCTGTACCCACTCACCACAGAGCTTCTGAATGACAATTTTGATGTTTAGAATTTCAAATCGGACTTACCCTGATCGTCCTCTGAGGATACAAATACTCTTAACAGACGGCACACCATAGAACAATCTAGCAAACCAATCTTTAGATAATCAGGCCTTTTCTGACTTTGTTCGGAAATGGGGGAATCACGCCCAAAATCGTCCGATTATCTTATGATATGTACCCTGCTTATATAGGCTCCTCTCCTGGCCCTAGCCTACATGAGCTAAATCACTGTATGGGAGTCAGCAAAACCAAAGACAGTAACATTAAACCTGACACAGGAATAACATAAAACACCTCTAAACAAACATTTACATTTAAATGATTTTAATAATATCAACATCTGTAAAGTTATTAGTTTTAGACTTTTATTATAAATAAACCAAATAATTGATGGCTGCTCCCTATACTTAGCACAGGCGGCCTGGCTGAGCCATGAACTGGGACAGCCTTCATTGCGATGCTGTGACAGAAACGGTCTTCAAATGCAGCCTTCGCAGGCTGATGCCCCTGAATTGGGACACAGTTACTGATAGCTGTAGGGAATCTGTGCTTATGAAAAAGTATGGCGATTACCTTCAGGACGGATTTTATTCTCTTTATTCCAGCTAAGTGTTACGTTCAAGTGGTTTTAGTTTTGCTTGACCCTTTTGTAGGCATATTGAAAGGGTGATTTTTGTAACCACTTGGTTCAGGTTCAGTGGTCATCCTCAGGCACCGAGGACACACAAGCTTAATTCACGTCTGTTAGGAGTGTTCTACACTGACGGCCGCTGTGAACACTTCATGGGCTTAGCAAAAGCAGCAGCAAACAGACAGAGCCTCACCCCAAATCTCCATAGACTTTGGTTTATGAGAATCTGCTAATGTTAACTCTCCTTGAACCTGGGCTAAAAGCCAACGTTTGTTTCCTCAGTAGAAATCTTCCCTGGAACTTTTTATCATGTATCGTGTACCTGATAGCAAGTGTTTAGATCTGAAGCAAAATTTTTTCTCCGTTTAGATGGAGAATCCATTGCATTTTTTTTTCTTACGGCTCATTTGTGGGAAAGCAGCTTTAATCTGACGTCAATCTGAGTCAACTCTCATCTTCTGTTTTTACACAGCTCTCTTTTCTGGTTGCAGAGCAGTCATGCTGTGTGTATGAAATATCTTCCATTTTATTTTCTTTGGTGTGGCGTGAAAGAGGTTGTAAAAAGTGAATCGAAATCCATTTCTCTGTGCTGCCAGAATAATTTACAACTATTAGTTTGCTACTTGTGGACTTGTTTTTAAAACTTTTCCCAAAGAGGTGGGAAAAATAAAACGGCTTTGGTTGCTTAACATTCAACAAAGTAATCTGACCTCTTTTCTGGATTTGCTGAAATGTTCCTCACATTAAAAATGTGCTTTACGAGTAACATGAAGGAATGCAAGGCCAGGTCCTGTGCTCCGTAAGAATCCCAGTTGTTTTGAAGCACTTGTCATGTCAACATTAGCACAAAGCTTTTCATATCGCTGACATTTTAAATGGAGGCGGATTAGTGAAGACCACTGTTTGAGACCAACAAAACAAAACTGGACTGTGACATTTGGAAAATTGACACAGGTAAATGTAATCCAACTGCTGTTGTCTCATACAATAAATAAATAAATGAATAAATGATAATAATAATAATAATTTAGAATGATTTAGTTTTTAACGAGTTTTAATGTGTCTAGTTAAACATAGTGCCAGGACCTCCTTAACTGTCAAATGTCATCATTATATTCAAGAAAATTGGGGTAATTATGTAATCATCAGCACTGCCGCAACACCAAAGCCCCCCACCACATGTTCTGTATAAATGTACTGTACTCGTTATCCCATAGATCTGGAATTAATTAGACTTTCACCTATTTCTGACATCATGGTTTGCCACCAGGTGGCATTATATGTAAAAAACAAAACAAAACAAAACAAAACAAAACGTGCTTTTCAGCCATTTGTCTGTTGTGGCTGCCATTTTTTAAATGCGTGTCAAATGTGCCAAGCCACATATCCCTAACATCAGTGCAAAACAATTGGAAGTGTATACATCAGGGGGTTTCTGATGATATACCCCTGTGGTTGCGCATCGACAGAGCTGCTTTTTATTGGGATTTACAGGGAGAAAGCCTCCCTGCAAGAGCTGTTGCTGCCAAGCCAAGTGCTGGAAACTGGGCACTATTTGATGAAGTTCATGGACCAAACATTGATGGGCTCCCAGCTGTGTCCTCCCATGTTGCCGTACAACCCTGTACTCATTGCAGCGAAGGCCTGTTTGGCCTAAATGGGGATTTAGGGAAGAAAAAGCTCCACCAGTAAATTTCTTGTTGCCTGCTTGAATTGTTGATAAGCATTCAATCGACTGTCTAACCATTTGCAACAGCTTGGCATACGGTGTCTAATTCTTACTTCAGCAATAGTACTATGAAAGTACTCTGACAAATTTGTCACAGGAACACAAGCAGGACCAGTGCTGCATCTGCTTCTGTAAAATTCATTCTGAGAGATGTCATTTTCTTTCATGTAATTCTTGGTATATTTGACTCCATATAGTGAGATTCAGTATACCATTACTTCACATATTTCCCCCAAAGTGGTCATCATTTTCCAGGACATTGCAGGGAAGATACATTATCAATCACGCAATCCCTCTAGTTTGGCTTGATTTGATGCTCATGGGCACATTCATTTTAAGCTCGCCTGAGAGATGGTTATACACTCTTCAGGCATCCTGTGCAATTTAAAGAGTCGGAGGTGGCGTTCATTAAAACAGGACAGGAGATTATTAGAATATTAATTCAAAATTCAAAGATATATGATATCTTTTTTTTTAAGTGCGTGTTAAAGGCTGTGAGTAGTGAGACTCTGCCAATCAAAGGAAAACGGTCACTGCATGCATCATTATGATCATTTTGCAATGCTTCACAAAATATATTACAACAAATGAGGAGTTTAAGTGAAATGATTTTGTCCTAAACGCATCCAGTAATATGCTGTTTTGATATAGAGTTTTATAATAGTCCTATTATTTGGGCACTGGCTCTAATTATTGTTTCCCTGTACTTTTAACTGAGATAATAACTCTTAAGATAATTATTGCTGACGTGAGTAATTTGTGTTTGTAGTCCTTTAGTGCTGTTTGTGCAAGATACTGTCAATAAGTCTAGGCCCCTTGGATAATTAGATTTGATGAACCCCCTTTTAAATCCCAATCCCTCGGTACAACTTTCTTTTCGTCATCCCCTGCAGTTAGCACAAAGTATCTGTGAGTAAGATACTGAACCCCAAATTGTCCCTCAACACATAGCTATCGGTAAATGAGCACATAGTTGAATGACATTGCCATTCCTAACAATATGGCGGCACCTTAGCGGGCAGTTTATGCCACCAATTTATGAATGTGTGATTGTGGCAAGTGCTTTGTGGGATACGTAGAACAGAAGCACACTATACACTCCAAATGCAAGCTCATCCATTAACCATTTCTACAGTGGGAGGGAAACTATTTCAGTTTCCTTCTTATTGAAGAGCCTTTTTTTCAGGGGGAAATGTAAGATGTCCCTGTGAAGACCCTTAGGTTGTATCTTTATGTTGTTAGAAATTGGTTCTTGTTGCTCACCACGATCCAAACAGGTCTGACAAAGCAACACCATCACAGGCCAAGTGCATTGTTAAAAATAACAATGCAGGTTTATGTACCAGTGATCACATTTATGTGTAATTTGTCATTTTTTCTGTGTCGAGAGTACACCTTAGACACGGGGATTAAGGCAGTGAGTAAGCTCTGTGCCACATTGTTATTGGATTTGATCTGATGAACTATTTGACCCCCAAAATGCACATGCAAGCATGTGTGCTCAACATGAGTCAAATGGCATGTTTTCATGTTCAATATCCCCTTTAACTTGACTGTTTCGCTTTTTCTTTTGCTTATCGTGGTATAATAACCACAGCTCACACTCTTTTTCTGTGAATAAAGTTGTTGTGTTGATGCCTATTCAGAACACCAGATCTGTTTAGTCATTGAAAGGTGAATGGGTCATGAAGGATGGGAAGCTGGCTAGACAGCCTGAGCCTGCAGCAGGCAAAGCAGTTGGTAAAATGTGGTTGACTTTCCTGTCACAATCTGCTCTCCTCAAACTCCCTGTTAGATGCTCACTTGGACTCATTTTCACATTTAAGCAGGTATTTTATACCTACTTAAATGTTTAGAAATACCATAAATGTTATACATTGCTATAATATATTTCCCAAAGAGAGAAACAACGGCTGTGTTTCTGAGAACGTATCATATTCTCAAAATTCTTATGTATATCATTTTATGTGTCTTTTATCAGATATGACTGCCATGGAGCAGGTTAAATTAAATAATAATCAATAATAATCACTTACCAAAACCACCTTATTAAAATTGTATTTGTTTTCCATTCTCTTTTGAATGATTTATCAGTTTCATGTCAGTACAACAATATCTCCCTTGTAGAAGTGTGCAATGCTTGAACACATTATAAGCTGCATTGTGTTTTAAATTTGGCAGTATTCAAAAATCTTTTGATGTATTATTTATAGCCCCTGGAATAACAGAACATTTATTTCAAGACAAATGACATACTCAAATTATGCCTTTAGTGCCTTTTTTCCCCTGTAAGATTGTCATTCCTCTGTTATATAGTGTAAAATATGTAGTAAATTCATTAGTAATGTAATTAGTGGTAACTTAATAGTAACTTAAAGTCTATGCAGCCTCACTCTAATATAATAGTTAAGTAAGTTAACATTGTTAGAAGAAAGTAATAAACACTTATTATCCTAACACCATTTAGCACCACGGAGAAACCACATGTTTAAATGAATAAAATATGAACAGTTTTACGTTCTGCTGTTCCATTTTTCCCTGTAACTTGTCTGTGGTGAAGACTCAAGCACAGACAAACAGGTCAAGAAGATTACAAGAGAGACCCTCTCAACTGCAACAAAAAACACTGAAGGCAATTGGCTGAATGGCACATCCAACATGCCATCCTTTTACCAGCCAGAAAACAATCAAAAGTAGCCACTTAATAAATCAGCACACCTCCACACTGCTTTGGAGCTTTTAAATCCACAGTTCCACTGGAGACAAGGTCTCAATGTGCAGGGTTTATCCATTCAGCAAATTATGCCAAAGAAAAACACCTAATGTGTTAAAATGGCAGAGAAAAGAGGAAGAGAAATCTTTATGGGTGTAACAAGATACAAGGAGGGCGATAATCCATTTTTAACAAGATGAGTGATCATGGCCTTTTGTTAGTACGTTGAAGCTGCTCGATCAATGGCGGTTATTTAGGCCCGCCGTGAGCTCCAGGGCCCCCTGTGTAGCATTTATCAGGCACACGTCTTGCACAAGACAATGCCTTTGCCTGCGTTGCAGCTGATCAGAGGGGGCGGAGAGGACTTTAGGGGAGGCAGGACGGGATGAGGATGGGAGCAATTGGTGCAGATTCCAATGGAAAGACAAATAGGACAAGGAGGAGTTGGGCAACACGAGCGTTAGAGATTCAAAGTGCGGTGAAAGCTCTATTCTTGTCCACTGCCCCGCTGTCAAGTAAATGCCATTTGGGTGTTTTACAGATGAGACTAAAGCTGTTGGCATTTTGAATGCACCTCCTACACTTTATCCTTCTCTCCTTCTCGATTACTCATTCTTTACACTGTCTCACACAGGCTCTGCTAAGAGCAGTACAGAATTTGGCATGTTTTAGAATTGGCATAATTTCAGGAAGCAATGTTGTAGAGTTGAGCAATGAAGCTGATGAAGTAAATAAAATGGAGGGGGAAAGTGTTCTTTTGCTACTGGCAGCAGGGTTGTATGGACGACCACAAGTGCCACGGGAGTAATATTTGAAGATTTCCTTAATCGATAGCTAATTCTGCAAAAAGAATTTGAGCTGATAAATATTTTTGCAATTTCCATTATTGACCTAAAATGTAATTACAAACTAATTAGCTATTTTAGATTTATTTTAAATTTTTTTTAATTTATTACTATTTATTATGGGCAAAAAAGGAGGAAAAGAGTAAAAGAACTTACAAATGAAATGTGATTCCATCGATATATAGTTTATGTTACAAATGGATTTCCAAATCATTTTCAAAACAGTCAATAAGAAAAGCATTTAAAAGTGCATTGATGAAGTCATCAGTAAAGAGTGAAAGTATTTTTGAAAATGAACTTTGTATGTATTTATAAGTGCAATTTCTTTTGCCATTTGCATTTCCATTTGCAGGCTGCTTTTCTTATCCCATTTTAACTTCTCCTTTAAGCCTCTTCATTTACCGTTTAGTTGACACATGGGGGCGGTGCGGCTAAAATGAGTAAAATCATGCAAATTAGCCATATAAAAATCACTCTGATCGTCTGTCATCTGGCAGCTCATACTAAGGCCTTTCCTTGTCCAATAATCCTGTGGCCGTTTTTTATGGATCCCCGGCCGCCGAACAGGAAGTGCAGTGGGACTATTTTGCTCATATAACTAATGTACAGTCAAACAAAGCGGCCTGATTCTGCACAGCAACATCTTTTGACAGAGATTCAGCAGCATCTACCCTGTGAATCAGTGTAAAATAACACGAGGACAACACTGAATGACAATGAAGGTGACTGTGAGATTGTTAGTGCCACAGGCCTGTGCACTTTATCCTGTCTGCAGGTAACCTGTGCTTGTGTTACGCTAATTTAACCGCATCAATCCTGACTGGTGCCATTGGCTGCACCAGTCAGTATCAGGTAAAGAGACCAGAGGATTTAAGCGCAGAGGTACCCAGGGTGGCTTTCTTAGTCAAATCAGTTTAATCAGAACAAAGGTGGATACCGGGGGATCAGACAAACTAGCAAAAGTGCAAATCCGAAAAAGCCCAACTCAGAAAAGGAATGACAAAACAAGATAACGCACAAGGGAACTCATGAGAAATACAATGCTGGAACGCTCACAGAAATCTGGAAAGGAAAGGAACACACAGCTTAAACACACAAGGAGGGTGTATCAGCTAAACACAGCTGAAACACATTACCGGGGGGAAGCAATCACACACATAAGGGAAGAAAACTTGACGGGATAAGGGAATTAAAACACAACAAAATTTCAAAAGAAAATGGGAAACACAAACTGACCCTAACACACAGACACTTAACACTACTGGAACCAGACAGTCAGGCCTTCCACATGCCTGACACCTGCTGGAGTGGTTTGGTGAATCAACCAATCGCAGACTGCCAATCAAGAGGAGTGAAACTTGAAAAGCCATTTTCAAAAACACTTTTAAATTTGACTATATGACAATAAATTCCTTACGTGCTTTAAAATAGTGTACTTACTGAGTGTTTTGAAAAGTGATTTGTAAATGCTTTTGTAATATAAGCTGAATATTGTAAATTAAAAGCTAAAATAGCTAATGAGCTTGTAATAACACCTATAGATTAATAAATTATATTGCGAATATGTTTATTAATATTCATCTTTAGCGTAGAATTAGGTATTAATAAGAAAAATCCTTTAATATTACTCACGTGACCCATGTGGTCCTCCATTATACAGTACAAATATTTAAGTTCATTCATTGTAGTTAATGTTTCTGGTTCAGTCCAGTTGGCTAAATATTCAATAATATTTCCCACCACCCTCACTGGTAAACATAACCACAATGGTGTTTCCCAGAAAATTCTATTCAGGACTCCCCAAACCTACAGATTACTGATCGTTGTTGCCCAGACCGTTATTTAAATTATTTAGAGCAAAAACATTATGGTTTTAACACTGCAGGATTTTTTTTAGAATGTCCTAAGTTGATGCAAATGATGTGTTTCTTCTAAATACTTAACTGACACTGCAGGGTTTTGCATGCACTCGCTTTTTTTTTTTTCCAGGAATAACTACTAACCCACTCTCAGGCGTTGACCGCATGATGGTAGCACTGTCGGGACTTTATCAGCTATCATTCATACTTCTCTTCGTCATGCACAATTTAGGTTTTACCCTGAAGCGTTCCAAAAATGTTTAACGTGTCCTACTAAAACGAACGGTACCTCCATGGCAATTTTCTCTGAAGGCCATGAAGCTCATGAAAAATAGATTTTGAAAGCCTTATAACATATCTTTACTCTGCCCCCAAACCCCTCTGCTTAGAGAACGGCCAAAATAACAATGGTTGTATTGTTGAGACAGGTAATGCCTGACAAAATTCATCCTCTGCCTCCAGTAATATGAACAATTTTCCTGTCAGATCAGCAAGAACTGTGCGTATACACAAAGCCATAAAATTGACCTGCTTGCTCTCATTTCGACAATATTCTGTTATTGTCATCTCTGAGAATGTTGGTCACAGGCAGTTTGTTGCCGTTGTGCTGAAAGGCAGATTTACACGCTGCCCAGTCTGTCACAGGTCCCGAATCAGTGCTTGGACATCGGAGTCACAGCCATCCTCAGAGATGCCTTCTGAAATTTAATTCTATCCACTGACATGTATTTGACCCATAAGAGCAAACAAAGGCTAGCTCTTGGCTTCAGCTGCGCAGCAATTAACATTGTATTAAGTTCTTCATCTCAATTTTATTCCTACTGTCTCTCTAGTGAAATATACAGTGTTCTATAGGAACACAAGTACTTTGATAAAACACTCCACACATTTTTAGCCCTGCCACATAGCCAATTCCCTGCCTGGACTTCAAAAGTTTCATGCTTTTCATGTATCTCCCCATCAGATGGGAACCATAGGCCTGTTTTTTCTTTTTGCTGTCATATTTGTTGCTTCTTTGCTTCAAGGGCTGTGGCACAGAGGCATTGTCTTCCACATTATTATCTGAAACTGTATGCATCAAAAGAATAGGAAAAAACAGCTTTTTTACCACTATCTGCTCTTGATAGATAAATATTAATGTGCATGCGCATCACTTGGTCATCAACTAATGTACAAGAGCAACAAGGCAGATTGTGGCGATATAAGCATAAAGGGCGACGCTGAATCGGACGTTGTTGTGACACGCTTACAAGATCCAATAATGTCAACTTTAATCATATTTGTCTCTTTGTACCACAAAGGATTTGAAGAAGTCGCTGACACTGACTCAGAAAAGCAGAGTTCTAGCTTCTATTCCACTACGGCCGATAAGGAAAACAATATTTAGAATTTTGAAATACTATTCATACATTAAAGATTTAAATTAATGAAAAGCTATTTTTATTTTATTTTTATTTATCTGTTTTCACAGCTCTGATAAGATGCCCACATCTCAAATTTCCCTCAGTAAGTCAATGGAAAGGCCACTGAGTCTGACTATCAGGCTACTATTCTATTATTATAGAAGCCAAAATGTCAATTGCTAATTACTAACGGTTGCTTTACCATGGTGTTCAAGGTCTCAGCTAATTGGCTGTTCAGACCAAGTGAAATGGCACTGCCTCAAGGCCAGTCACCCCTGGATACCTGGAAATAAGTACCCGTTCACGAGTAGGATACAGAGGACGATTAATCAGTCAAGTGCAAGTAGACATTGAGGTAATGGGTTTGAAGACTCACTGCAACATATATTTGAAGGTTGGAGCACAAACCTAATGACCCATGTAAAACAGTACTGAGGGTTAATGGAGCCTGGTATTGCGAAATTTAGAGAAATTAGCACGACGCGTGTGTAAAGGAAGTAACATGGTTCATGCATGTAATGTGAGAGCGCATTTCCTGACCACAAAAGGTTCAGTGGAGAATGGACTACAAACAGCCTGACAATGAAACAGAGCGGCGGGAAGCAAAGTGGTTTGAGGGTAATAGGTTGGATATACATTTCCAGTAACACATCTTCCTCTCCCAAATGCATTCAAAGGCATGTTTTCTAATTGGACATAACCTGAAAGTTTAATTTAATTAAACTTAAAGCAATCGTACTAACCTTATATCGTTGGCGAAACCTTTTGAAAAATATGTAATTGGAAAAAATTATAAGAATACCTGATGATATAACACTGATGGCACATAGCATTGGATGTTATCCTTTCCTTGTTTGTGGAGAGAGTTTTTGGGTCATTCACCAGACACAAGAACTGGCGGACGGCATCAGCAATCCGCTGTGCCAAAATTAGTTCCTGGCTCAAGGAGGACTTCCATATTTCTTGTTTGTGGTTGCTGTATTAAAGGACAAGGCCGTTAATTAAATGTCTGCCATGTTGTTGTGATTGTGTCTCTCTTAAAAGACGGGGTCTACTTAGGAACATCTCTATCTTGTAATCCCAAATCCATGGAAAGTACGATTAAGGTATGATTAAATTCACAGATATATATTCAATAAAGGTGCATCAGGAAACAAACCATCTGACTATAATCTTCTACTCGTGACTTAACTAAAATTGGTGATTAATTGCTTGAATTATTCTTGTCCACACATATATTGCTTAATTGAGTTCATGATAATGCGACAGTGAACCTGTTTTGAGTAACCAGCATCATCAGTTTGAGTACCTGATAACACCACTTTTCATTTTCCATGTGTTTATTTGTTCATGCAAGATGGTAATGTTGGCTTCACTGTAGAGGTCAAATAATAAAAGGTCTATTACAAGCTCTGGCTGTGCTTAAGAAAATGTTTATTCTGTTCCTTTCAACACTTCTGTATCCAGGGAAGATGGATGTATCCTACTACTCCTTCTGGGAATTACTCACCAGATCTGCGGCTATGAAAAGATTTTCAATAGATCACAATGTACAGTAGAAGTTGCACTGCCTTGTTTTGGATAAGTTTTTCAAAGAGCTCCCTCAGGAATGGTTAAACAGCTAACAGTGTGTGTTCAGTGTTGCGAGGGGGGCGCTAAATGTTATCATCAGCATGCATCTTTAGTGCTGTATAACACTAAGCAGCTGAATTGAGTGTAGGTAGGTCAGCTTAAGTGGGAGAGTCAGTGATCGTTAGTTCAAATTCCGAATGATCTAATAGCTGCTTTGGCACAAATGACTAAGCATCTGAAGTTTCAAAAGCCCAATGGATAACACATCCCTATTCTTTCATGTCACTACCGCTATGCTAGATGAAAAAGGGGTGTTTAACTTACACATAACACACGTTGGATGTTTTCAGTCTCAATTTTATGTTGCATGACCAAATAAATAAGAGCAAATAATAGATTAATTATTCATTCCCCTAACCCTAAATATCAGAGTTGGCACGGAAGAAAAAATGGCAGCAGTCAGCACAATGGGCTCTTGCACCAGGGTCACAGAGCACGCAGACTGTTCTATTTGAAGACACAACCAGAAGTTTTATCCAGGTGCAAAAGAATGTCTGCAGAAAAAGGTACATCTTATTTTTTGGGGCTAAAGCAGACATTTTGTTTCTTTGACAATTCAAAACAATTAACAATGTCCCACACTGCCAGCTGTGCCCTCACGAGACCAGCTTGTTAGTTGCACTGTTCAATAAGTTTGTGCCTCGGAGATATGCTAAAGGGTTTAGTACACTGGGGTTTAATAAAATCCCTAAAGTATTTGTCTGTATGCAGATGACAAGTCTTGGAGGTGATTTGAATCAATGTGTGGTCTGACTGCCGACAAAAGCAATTTCCTTTCCAGAATCCCCCCCCCACACACACACACACACAATCACTTTGTTTGCAACAACAGAAATCCACCCATTGTATGCAGATGTATTAGCGTCCCTGTTATTCAGTATAACGACTTAAAAATGCCTCCCCAGAAAAATGCTATTTTTTAATTTTTCAGAAATTGGTCAACATAATGTAGGTCAGAGTTATAAAATGATTAGCGGCTAAGCTATTAAAGTTTGGAAAGCTTTTGAAGAAACTTTGCATCTCAGACTTTGTTTAAAATTCTGAGCTATCATAAATATTCAGCTCAGTAATTGTGCATTCAACACAATTAGAACGGCCCCAAAAAGTAATTTAAGCGTTTTAAGTGTGCAGACCTCCATAAATGAACACTAGAACTATCCAAATGCCTCATTTATTTCTTTGCTCAAAATGTGCATGAATTTCACCCAAAGCCATTAGACTAGTATGAGTCTCTTTTTAAACTCCTCACCGCTGAGCTGATCAGCTGACCGGACTGCATGTTTGTGTCAGTGTAGGTCGATTAATCGACACCATTTCAGGGAGATGAGATGGGTGGAAGTGGAAGGACAAAGTGTCATGGCTCTTTGCCATGATTATCTGTGTTTCCCTATTTCCCCCTCCCTTCTCTGTGGTGTGTCTTTGTGATTTGCTGTTGGCACATCTTCACCTCACCTGTATCTATTCTGCTCAACAACTCCAGTATAAGCATCCCACTTTTCTTAGCATGCGTTGTTTCACCTGCTAGTAACTCTCAGCCACGCTAATTTTATGCTTTGTGGGTTTATCCTAGCTTTGTCTGCTTCCTTGTGCCACCGAGTAATACCTTTCCTTGTTCTTGTTCTCAGATCCTCAACGCCAAGCCCATCAGCGTTTATTCAACATGGATCTTCTCTGCGAACTAATCTCTGTGAATTCACCTCATCTCCCAGCCCGCCTGCTCTCTCCACTGTTCAGTTTATAGTAGAAGCCAGAAGCTTTGGCTCACTCCGACCATAGAGGAGGGTCAGAGTGGTGAGCACTAAAGTTGCACGCTCAGTAGAACTACATCCAAGGCATTTTAAAGTTGCAGTGGGAAAGGTAACTTTATGTTACAATTGCTAAAGTGATCACTACCTTTTTGTAGGAATATATGAGACAGATAATCTGTGAAAAAAGTCCGGGCTCCTCTCCCGTCTACTGCCCCTAACGCCCTTTTCAAAAACCTGTCACCTCCTCACCCCAAAAAAACAATCAGAGCGTCTGATGAGTGTCGATCATTTGTTGTGAGCAAGCAGCCCCCACCCTTGTCCTTGTCTCATTACATTAAGCGAGAGTGGCAGGAGCGTTACGAATGTAATGGCAGAGAAATGACTACCAGCGATTAAAAAACTGCCCATAAACCGAGAGCTGAAGAAAAACATGTGGAAAAAGATTTATTAGAAGTGTGGACTGATCCCCTGGCTGATCTCCCACGGCAGCCTTCTCTGCGGGGAGGGACTTGGCGGCAGAGCCACAGTGCAACCCGTTCAAGTTTTCAGCTTTAGTCGTCTCACCTCTCTCCCTTACTGACTGAAGTTTTAAAGTTGTGACAAACGGGGCCTGTTTATGTCTAATATCTGGTTCATGAGAGTGGATTATGTCAGTTAAAAACATAACTTGGTGACAGACTTTGCTGATGCTATGTTTCTTCACAATAAAGCATTGGAATGAGGCTGCTAGCTGAATGTCAAAAACAAAGGAGCAAAACTCCCAACCTCAGATTTAGGGAGACGCTCCATAACTTCTTTGTAAATCATAGCAGTCTTTCTCTACTCCTGTATAAACAGGCATGAATTTGCCCTTGAGGACATTGTCACAGGTTGGCCGTGGTTGGCCCTGCTATGGAGAGGGACAACAGCAACTGTGGCTCAGTGTGGCTATCCAATTCTCTGAGGAAATGCATGTCTTCACAGTTTGGCTTGGCACTATATGGCTGAAGTGGAATGATCGAGGGTCCATGGATAAACCATTTTAGTGGCTGGAAGTTTGCATTTGTTGACCAGATGGTGGAACGGGCCTTATCAGCCAGTTCCATTTCAAAGGCTTATGCATGCAGAAATGCATCCCATGTTTGCTCGAATTGGAAGGACACAACATGTCCTGAGCAGCCCTCATATCACAAAACCAATTGCTCATCAGTCATTTGTTTAGTGTAGTCTTCAGGCTGTCATTTTCACCTCTTAAAGTCAAGAAATGTCTTGTTTTCAACTCATATTTATCAGGTATTTGTGTTAATGTAGTAATCAGTCATCACTGCAGTTCATTCTGTGTTACATTGTTAGAGCAATTAATCAATATATATAAACAAAACCAACTCTTAAATTAATGCATAGGAACCTGCAGTACATAAGTAATATGCACTGTTCTGTTTGTACTTAGTAGGAGTCAAAAAATGAGAGTTGAATATGTCAACCTAGTAAATTATTTATTACTTTTCCACCACGTAAACTTGTTTGCAGAAGTATTTACATTGTCAACATCCTTTCTGTCGATAGCTTCTGACAGAATACACCATTGGTTGCAGCCCGATTTCAGGCTTAGCTGTTCGTCAGGTCCTCTGAAGGACCCAGCTTTGTGGGACGAGTCGCTCAGAGGATTCCTCAACTGGGACACAGTGAAAACTAAGCCCTCCCCACCGGGTTTGCCTGCACATTTAAATGATGATCAGACAATGTGAATCCACAATCCAATTACCTTTACAATAAACAGTCTCAATCACAAATTTGTTTTGTAATTCATATAATATCGAAAAGGAAATAAACATTTATAGAAATGGCAACAGTTTGACATTTTCAATTGGATTTTAAATTTAAAAAAGGACACAAAAAAAGCTTAATAGAAGTTTTATGAGTTACGAGTTTATAATTTAAACCAGAATGCATCTGCAAAAACCATATTATATTTTAATAATGTGTTTCAGTTACAGACCACATGGAAGACTGCACTGTTAGAGTTTCCCAAGTTTATCTCTTTCTTTTGTTTTTTATTAGCAAAGGATCAGTGTACCCACAATGCATATACACAAGATAATGTATGGGATTCCTGTCCTTTTTCATTTTTAAACATCTGTTTAATTTTTGGGGGCAGCACAGTGGTGCAGTGGTTAGCACTGTCGCCCCACAGCAAGAAGGTCCTGGGTTCAATTCCCGGGTCAGAGCGTTTCTGTATGGAGTTTGCATGTTCTCCCTGTGTCTGCATGGGTTCTCTCTGGGTACTCCGGCTTTCTCTCACACTCCAAAAACATGCAAACTGGGGGTTAGGTTAATTGGTCACTCTAAATTGCCCGTAGGTGTCAATGTGAGTGTGGATGGTTGTTTGTCTCTATATGTCAGCCCTGCGATGAACTGATAACTTGTCCAGGGTGTCCCTGCCTTTGCCCGAAGATGCTGGGATAGGCTCCAGAGAATTTAGCTTGATCCACTTATCTTTATTATGTTGTGAATTACTCACTGTTTAGACTTTACAGCTCCTTTAGTTTCGCACAAATGTCATCCATTTGTGTGACAGTAAAGAAGCTTTACTATGTGACACTCTATTGAAATCTATACTGCATAAACACTCACTTAATGTCTCATCCTGAACAGGCCTCAATCCTATTGGTTGGCCCACATTCCCCCAAGATTGATCTGCCATCTCATGCCACACTCTGACACGCAGCGCGGCACCAGAACGTGCACAAAAGCCTGCTCATGAGGCCAGGGAGACAACGAGAACTCAGCATTTCAGCCAAATGAGCTGAACCCGAGTCCTGGAATCTAGTGGAGCTTTGCGTGCGGAAGAGTGACAACGGATCGATACATGTGATTAATTAACTTCTAATGAGATCATCTGAG
Source organism: Mola mola (assembly GCA_001698575.1). Lineage (NCBI taxonomy): Eukaryota > Metazoa > Chordata > Actinopteri > Tetraodontiformes > Molidae > Mola > Mola mola. The sequence goes on along the minus strand of KV751322.1, from coordinate 1,988,130 downwards.
CGTTTAGAGACCCAGAAAGTTGGACACGTCCCATCATTCCTTTATCTCAGATCCATCCTGTCGCCCGCCCTTCCGCTCATGCTTTCCTTTATAAATAGATCTGTTTTCAAATTTAGATTATCTTCTGTTGTTTTGATGTGAGGTCATTCTTTTATTGTTTGAGGTTCTTTTTTTTTAGTTTTATTTCATTCAATGAGTCAATCATTTTCTACTGCTTATACTGTGCTGGGTCCACTCTCACATTCACACCTATGGGTAATTTAGAGTAACAAATTAACCTAACCTCCTTTTTGCATGTTTTTGAACTTCGGTAGGAAGCCGGAGTAGCCGGAGAAAACCCACGCAGACACAGGGAGAACATGCTTTTTAACACTAAATTATTTAATATTCCTTTACCCAGCTTTTTCTAGGAGTCGCCACAGTGAATCATCGTCCTCCATCTCTCCCTGTCCTCTGCATCTTCTTCTCTCATACCAACTATCCCCATATCCTCTCTCACTATATGCAAGAATCTCTTCTTTGGTCTTCCTCATTGTCTCCTGCCTGGTGCCTCCATCTCAAGCATCCTTCTACAAATATATCCACTTTCCCTCCTCTGCACATGTCCAAACAATCTCAATCTGGCCTGTCTAACATTGTCTCCAAAATGTCCAACCTGTGCTGTTACTCTGATGTGCTCGTTCCTAATCCTGTCCATCCTCTTCACTCCCAAAGAGAATCTCAACATCTTTAACTCTGCCACCTCCAGCTCTGCCTCCTGTCTTTTGGTCAGTGCCACCGTCTCCAAACAAAACAACATTCCTGGTCCGACTACCCTCGTGTTAACCTTTCCTTCACTTTTGCTGCTTCTCTTTTCTCACAGATCACTCCAGACACTTTTCTCCACCCACTTCACCCTGTCTTCACTCGCTTTTTCATCTCTACCAGACACCCGGCTGCTCTGAAAAGTTGAACTTAAGTATTTAAACTCGTGGACCTTTTCCACCTCTACTCCCTGTAAGCTCACTGTTACACTTGCTTCTGTTTCATTCACACACATGTATTCTGTCTTGCTGCAACTGACTTTCATTTGTCTTCTTTCCAGCACATACGTCCACCTCTCCAGGTTTTCCTCCACCTGCTCGATGCTTTAACAACAGATCATAATGTCATCTGCAAACATCATCGTCTACAGAGATTCCTGCCTGACCTCATCTGTCATTCTGTCCATCATCATAGCAAAAAAGAAGGGGCTCAGGGCCAATCTTTGAGGCAGTCCTACCTCTACCTTGAAGCTATCTGTCAGTCCTACAATGCATCTCACCACTGTCATACTGCTCTCATACATATCCTGCACCAGTCTAACATACTTCTCTGCCACTCAAGACTCCCGTGACTGGGACTAGTCAGTAGACTCGTAGGCTTTCTCTAGATGAACAAAGACACAATGCAACTCTTTCTGACATTCTCTATAGTTCTCCATCAGCATTCTCAAAACAAACATGGCTTCTGTAGTGTTCTTTCTCGACATGAAACCACACTGCTGCTCACAAATCATCACTTCTTCAAGCCTCGCTGCCATTAATCTTTCCCAAATCTTCATTGTGTGGCTCATCAGCTATATCTTTCTGTAGTTCAAACAACTCTGCACATCACCCTTATTGTTAAAGATTGGTACCAGTACACCCTCCTCACATCTTCTCACTGTCCAAGATCATTTTGAACTGCTTCATCCAAAACTCCACTGCCCTCTCTCCTAGACACTTCCATACCTCCACCGGTATGTCATCAGGACCAACTTTCCATTCTTCATCCTCTTCTAAGCTTCCTGTTCCACTGTTTCAACCTCCTACGCCCTCATTTTGTACGTCATTCATCAGCTCCTCAAAGTACTCCTTCCATCTTCTCCGCACACTCTCCTCACTTTTTAGTATAGTATTTCCATCCCTGTCCTTAATCACCCGAACCTGCTGCACATCCTTCCCAGCTTGAACACTCTGCCTTACCAGTCAATACAGATCCTTTTCTTCTTCTTTAGTGTCCAACCTCTCATACAGCTGATCATACGCTTTCTGTCTAGCCTCCTAATACTAAATTTTAATGAATAAAATATAAGCAGTGGAATATCCCAGCAAGGGATTATTGGTTACCAATTTGGGATCGATAGTCAGGACACAATGAAGGTACCTACCTCATTGTTAACCACTCCTGTTATTGTGCATTAATAAATGTGGCACAATAAAGATCAAATGCTATTGAGCTGACCTGATTTCCTATAGCTATTAAAGTAAGAGCTGTGTAAGGCAAAGTAAGGTCAGTACTTTGACACACAGCTTTCCACATGTGATTACCCCGGCACTCATTATGATCCTTCAGAGAGTGAGAGTGAAAGCTGAGAGTGCAGACAGAATGGAGATGAATGGTCTTGTGTATAGAGAAGTGGACTGGGGAGCCAAGGCTCCCCGTGTAGCTGGGTCTGCCATTTTCCCTGTCTATTTCTCAGCTCTGAGGGGCCGAGTGCGGAGTTATTTGTCTCGCAGTGAAATTAGTAGTCGTGCCGCCATCCATCATTGGCTGACCTGCTATTGATCGCCAGTGCACCTTCTCTTTTCAACTAAATTATATTACAAAAAAAGAATAGCAAATGTCTGCAAAGTCTTAGCGTTCCACACTTTTGCAAGCTTCACCGAAAAAGACTTAAAGAAAGAAAATACTTTTTTTGTGTGTGTGTGTGTGTGTGTGTGTGTGTAAAGAAGAAAATACTTTTTTTGTGTGTGTGTGTGTGTGTGTGTGTAATGTTAGTGAGACATATCGAGCAATTCTGAGATTAAAGTTGTTGCTTTGAAGGTGACAAGCGTAGAACAGGTTTAAACCAACATCGAACTTGATGCATGGGTAATTTTCGCTGGCACGGCTTGTTATACACAGTTGACACCTCAATGACAAATGCTGTACACTGTACTTTGTCACAAACTTATATACAGGATGGAACATGCTGATACAAGCATTGGCTTGTAGATGTTTCAGAGGCGAGGTACGTGACCTCTCCAGTAAGATTTTGTGCTGTATTATGTATCCAAATATAAACTGTCATTCCAAGCAATCAGAATGTTATTCAGTGCACCAACACAAGGTCAAGAGCAGCCGGTTTTTGTCTAGACATTTTCCAGTACACAGTCAATAACAAAAACAGGCACTTGGCTCACAACTAGCCTGCTATTGATCACTGATGCCCCGTGTCGGCCAAAACAAAGTACCCAGAGGTCACTTGTCAACCCATATTCACATGTGTCCCTTAGAATAACACAAAAACAATAGGATTTCCAGCTGCAAGTTAGATTATGAGCTTAGCAGCTTGCAGTCAGTGCACTACATAAGTACTGACATGATATAGAGAGGCTGTTAGAGGTCGACATGTGTAGGAGAGAGCTATGCCCTGCACCAAATACAGAGAGGGAAACCTTACTCTTCTGGAGAAGCATATTAAAGCAGCATTAATGAGGATACAGCTTTCTAATAGTGGAAAAAAAGGGACTGTGTTAACACATTGGTAATAGCTGGTCACAGTTTGCAAAACCTGCAAAGAGGTGCATCAGAGAAACTGAGATTATGGTCATGGAAAATCATTGAATCAGGAAATGGGATAAAACCTCATGGTACATGGCACACTCTGCATTAACCTGTGCGTGTTTACATGTGCCACTGGTATGTGCAAAGTGGCAGAATGCGATACCGAAGTTCATGTGTTAAATTCCCTTTAGGGACAGATTAACACCAGGCCAATGCGCTAAGGTACACGCCCCTCTACTCTGAGCCCATTGTTTCGTATCTCACCAGGAGGCCTCACTCTCATTTTCCCATCTATAAATCCCTAATCCCTCACCCCAGAAGTGGGACACTTTAGCAGAATTCTGCACCACATAATCACAGTACAGCAAACTGTAATCCCACAGGCACCATGTTCTCTCAAGTGCTCTGCATATGTTGTGTAAAAACAATGTTTGTCGCAAAACTCAGCGAAAGTCTGATGAAAAGATGGAAAAGCACTCACTTAGCCAATTCCTTTTATCACTCTCAAGTCCTCTGACAATGTGGTGCCCAGCAGACACAGAACCTTCTCCTTTATATCCTTCCAGATCCCTTATCTCAGTCCTTCCATTCCTACGTACCTTGCCAACCCCACATCCCCATGGATTCTTTCATGCACATTAGATAGCCTCAGTCTTTGCCGCGTCTTCTTCAAATGGCTGGACTGTGGACTTTGAACTGTGGATGCCCCCAGGCACCTAGGAGAGACCCGAGAGGGCTTCTGGTTTGGCCTTCAATCTAACATATCTCGCCTGCGGCCACAGAGACTGGGTCCCTCAGTGCAGCACACCAACACACAGTGGCACACAGGCATTGACCACAAAAAGAGGCCACTGAAGGCCGGCGCCTCTCAGATTGCACTGAGTTTGTGTGGGCAAAAAGGTAATATTACAAGCCTGCAAAAAAAAAAAAAAAAAGACAGAGGAAGTTTACTGGAAATGCATCACTGCAAAACTCTTGATTCTGTGGTATGGTGTGCCCTCCTGTCTTGAGATGTGCATCACGGTTGTTTTCTAGGTATTTTTCGTTTTCTTTTTTTTTACTCCTACAAAAAATTTAAATGTCAGCCTTTTATTGCAAATTGCAAGAGTTACACTTTTGCCTAATTGCCGTTGATCACTCAGGTGCTCACTCAGGCATGGGTGCACCATGCTTTTTTTTTTTCCCAGCTTGGTCTGTTTGTAGCAGTTGAGCCTGCACAGACGAGTCTCTGAACGGGGCCAAAGGCAAGTATCTGAACTTTACTGAATCAGAAGCAGTTAGATGAAATAGTTGAATGTAATCCTTTAAACTGCGGAAAGCTAATTAGAATATCTTTTCCAATGACGTATTTCTAACTAACCAAGAGATTTAAACATTGACTGACAGGTTATAGTGGTGGCCTCTGTCAAATCTTGCATGTGATACTGCATAAAAGGTATTCAAATTCATATTTAAGAATACAATGTTTGTTTTCAATGTACTTTTAACAGATTTAGAATATCGCATTTTGATTCCATAGCCTTCGATCTAATATGTATGTTTATCTTCTTAACGATTCTCGGAATACGAAAGAAGGACGAGCTCCCAGCTCAGGAAGTATTTTGTCAATACTGTATTACAGTTTCAAAATTAGCTTTAATCACTGTCCTCAATATTAGCCTCTTTCGCCCTTCCTTCACGGTTAAGAACTGAGAAACTGTGCAGGGCCATTAGTGGTTTCACAGTTCACACATGCACCAACATTCAGAAACATTTTCACCTTTCATATTTTCACAGACACCATGGCAACGGCACAACATATAGGCAAGGGGGTGGGACTGTTCCGGCAGATTGCTGCAATGCAACACTTATGGATTCCATACAAATACAGAGGATAGAGCAACTCCTCATTATTTTCAGCAAACTGGTGATTGGAAAGCTGCTTTTTTCTGATGCTTTTGTGATGCATTTAGTGATCAGCAAGTATGCAAGACCAGTAATGTTGTTGTTGTTCATGACTTTAAACAGAGCGGCTCAGCTTTGGAGCAAAAACAGGGAGGGGAGTGGGGGCAGACTTCCTATCTTATGAGTCTCTTACCTGATATCTCAGAAGTTACAAGCCTCAGCCTTAATAATTTGAAAGATCTATTTTGAGAAGCATTTTTTCGTGTTTGAACAGGCACATTTGTAATTACGTAACTTAATAGACAGGAGCACTATTGCACATGTGCAGCATGTGGTCAGGGAGCTGGTGGGTTTGGCACTGACAGACCCTGAAAGGCTCTTTCTAATGAAATTCAAAACACAATAATGATCATTACATCTGTTTTCTGCTGAAAGATGCCCCTAAAATTTACATACTGGAACCAAAGTTGTAAAAAAGAAATTTTCTTAACACGCTGAAGCCTTCATGAGATGGAATCATTTCCTTTTCACAACTTTCCAGTTGGCGGATCCCCAGTTTCGCCTGAATAATGCACTCAAGATTTTCTGAACAGACACTACCCTTTCTTTACCCCCCTACCACAGGATGGCTTATAAATTATTTGAAGATCGCCATTATTATATGCATATATTGAGCATGGGGAGACTTTGGCTGCGGTGTAACAGCTACATAGAAGGGCCGACAAAAATCGTCTGCACAGAGATTTTCATTCAAAAGAAGATGATGCCCCCTTCCTCTTTTGTTTAATTCAATTTTTTTTTATTTCCAGCCAATAATTGATGTTGTTATAAATATGTAACAAAAAATCTGATTTTAGCTGGTTTTAACAGTCCGCATTTTGAACTCCAGTCTATCAAATGCTATTTAATATACTATATCAAACTTATGTCTCTATGAGGGTTGGCCTGCCTTCATCACAAGTCCCACAGCTGTATGCCACTCTTCTGATCTTCAAGTCGGGAGGAGCAGTGGGCGTTTGAACAACAGCTGCCCGCAGACCATTATGACAGGAGAAAGAAGACATATTTCCCTTGTCTGTCCATGTATCCCTGGTGATTGTCTGTGAGGATGAGAATATCATCAATAACACAACGTTAGAAAGCGAGTGGGTGGCTGTCACCAAAGCTACACAAACCTCCCACTGACACGTCCACCGGTCGTAGTGGAATTAAATTGAATCAAATGATTCACTTTGCCCCCGATGCTTCTTACAGTCTCTTTCTCTCTTTCTCAAACACATGCGCACACTCTTGCATATAACATTCTAAAATGGCACACGAAAACCGGAGTCTGGGAAAGCTCCACCTGCTCCAACTGTTCCTCTCACTGTCCAGTCCTTTATTGTAAAAGAGACAGGAACCAAAAAGTAATCTGCATTTGCTGAATTCATCAGCACAAGCCCAGCATCCATCTGTTCAGGAGTCCGTGTGAGGGTGCGATTACCTTTTTGAAGGCATCCTCCAAGTCAAAGCTGGTAAATTATGAAGAAAGACAGAGGCAGCAATTGAAGGCTCAAACCATTAATTTCCCTGGAGAAAGTGTGTGCTCGGCTTGGAGTGACCTTTCGCTGACAAGACTGGAGCGGAGGAGACCGGCTTGGTGGACAAATGAGATATTAGAATACAGCAGCAAGAAAGGATGGAGCAGAATACATACAGTTGTGGAGAGATGTACAATCATGCCATTTGGCTCATACGCATCGGAGATAAATGTGAATACGGAGCGATAGGAGAATTCTTGTGATTCGTCTCGATCGGAGCTATGTGTCTAATTTAGAATGTATTGATTTTTGATTTCAAGAGAGGCCGAGTTTCGATCCGTGAAGACGGACAAACCACTGAATAAATATTAGCGCGCAGACAAATTACCTCTGGGGCCGGACTTTTTATTTGATTGAGAACGAAGAAATCTTTGCACAGTATTTTCTCAACAAAGATCAAATTACAATTTAAAGTAGTTTTTTTCTTGTATGCGCCTGAGGTAATATCATATATCAATCACAGGGATACCCAGAGTTCAGATTGCTTTAGAGCTTTGAAAAATGTTTTTTAAAATACTAGCACGTTGTATTTTCTCTTTTTTCATTCACTAGTTCTTATAATGAACAAGACTTTGTAGATATTTACTTAAAAGTGTCTCCAGCAATACTGGTGGTTTGTCACTCGGCATGCTGCAGATGAAGCTGAATTTGAATTCTCACCCCAGATCTCTCTGAACTTTAACAAGCATTAATAAGAGCTTAATTACATACAGTTTTCAAGTGCACATATATCAGTAAAGCTTCTCTAAAGATGTTAATTTATTTTCTAAGTTTCAGACTTACTCCCTTTAAAGAAGAGATGCCGACAGAGATAACTGTGTAGTGCTCCCGAAGATTTCATGATTGTTTTGTCACAGTCCTGGTCAACTTTAGTTCCGACGCTGGCTCTTTACTCTGCTCCTGAGAAAGCTGACATTTTTTTCTTTTATTTGTGTGCATATGTGGAAAAAGATAAAAGAAAAAAATAAAAAAAAAAAAAAAAAAAAAAAAAAAAAAAAAAAATGGAACCCAAGGGTTTTATAAGAACTCTTTACCTCAAAATAAGATGCAGAAGTTAAAAAAGAAGTGGTGATAAATAAAGACACAAGAACTCTGATTGTAAGCTCTGTATGGTTCGAGACAGTTTCGCTCTGTAACTGAAATCCAAGCCCATAACTGTCTCCTCCAGTTTGTTATTGCGTACAATCTGTCATTTTGATGGACAAGGTCAAGATGCTGGTCTGTTGCAAGTCTCTTCCAGTTTCTCCCAGGTGCATTGCTCTTGTGAAATTTATGTGTATTGTTTTGTTTGGGACCATACTTACCTGCCAGGGCTAAAGCTGAAAATTGCAATAAAAGTAAATGGAGAGGAGCCACAGTGAAAGTTATAACCAACCTTGTGACTGTACTGGCTCTGGAGTCACAGCTGGACTGCACTGACGAGTATATCTTAATCTCAAGATTAAAGCTATTTAAGATAACAGGGCAAGAAAGATAAGCACTAAGACAATCACAGAGGCACAGAAATACTGTTTGTTTATGGGGGTCAAAAGCTAAAAGCTTTTGGAACCACTTGTTAATGTAACTTCAGTTTGTTTACACGCTCATTAAAAATGAGAAATTGTTTTGCCCCTGTTGACTTTGACTAGGTATTAATGAACGTTAACCTCAGCAATCACTTTAAACATGACCTTATCATAATATCCAAAAACTAGGGCAAAAAGTAGAAATTAGAATCAAACTGGAATATTGGAAAATGCACATACAGACATTATCATGATCCTAGATTTATGACAGAACTATTCAATGAATCCAAAGATTGTTGTTTCTGATTTTGTTGAATTTGCATGCCCAAAAAATAAAAAAAATTAAAAAAAATTGTAAAAATTGCATGCTTCCAGGCGTACTTCTGGGTATGCAACAGCAGTCCCAGTCTGCAAGTTCCACCATATGTAGTCATGACATCTCTAAATAGCTTATCATACCTTGATTAATGTTTTACAGAAAAACAACCTTCACAGATGTCTTTTTTTTCTGTGGGAAAAAATAGCACTGCAGGAGAATTTTTACTTTAATAGCAACAGTGGAGTGCAAACTTGGACAGCTGAGTCACACCTTATTACACCTCAAGAATGACTTCCTGGTCTTGGCCCCTAAAACAACACTTCCTTTTGAGCCTTATTGCCATGTAGTTTTAGTTTCCCAGTTTAAGTCTGAACCAAGCACTTGTCAGATGTACCGTGATCAAACAATCCAATTTGATTTATGTGGAATTTTTGAAACAATTCAAATGTAATTTGAAGTGCTATACAAGACAGTTACTATAGGACTTCAGAGATGAATGCATACTATCCAGATACTTAAAGATTTGTTAGGATATAAAATACATAGTTGAAGTAAAATAAAAAGTGATTCTAAGTAATTCAAAGACATGTGCACGCTGCCAACTAGCACATCCCTTTTGCGACTGCACGATATGGGAAACGCCTGCAGAGATAAAAACTGTTCGCCAATTTCTGCTCTCACTAAAAATAGCTGATTAGAAGATGAAAATGGCTCTGGTGTTTCACCCTTTCACCTGTCAGTCGTGGAAAAAGACAGGAAGAGGCAAAAAATAAATAGATAAATAAATAAAGAAAGAAACCGCACTAAATGGTGAATTCATGGATTGCACAGAGACCAGCTCAGGAGTCTTTGCAGATGTCAGGAGGTCAAAGACATTCCACATTTTGCAGAAAGTCAGTCGTTTGCTTTGTGTTTACCGTCCTTGAGACATGAAATAATGGAACTTTACCACCCAAGAATCAGCATAATAAGAGTAGATTAGAAAAAATTGCACGAACTAAATATCAAAAGCTTTCAGCAAACCTGCAGCCCTGCATTAATTATAACTGAAGATGTGAGGATCAGTGCAGTAAACTCATAATATACATCCCCTACCCACACAGAAAGAAAATCAACAGCAACCCCAGCAGTGACTAATGACTAACACCCACTTGTTCAGTCTAAATTACACAGTCACCACTTCAATTCAGTGGATATGGCACTCTAAAGCACAATGCTATGTTGTGTGCTGGAATATATGACAGGCAGGGGCAATGAAGAGGGAACTTAGGCCAGAATGGCTAAGGTTATATAATATAAAATATAACATTCAATTGAAAAGCCATATGCATAACTGTTTCACTACCAGAAAATATTTGAATTCTTTTCAAACAGGTCTGGTATCTGTCTGGCTATTAAAAAAAAAAATCATGTTTCTAGCATTAGAATTATTCTGTTTAGCTCAGATAAACAGGAATCAGAAACAAATACGTATCTCCTTCTGTAGAGACATTGAAAGCAATTTATTGTTCAGTTTCTGTTTCAAGGAAGATTATGGTAGACTGCAGGAACCAGGGTTCAAACCAACAACACCACCTAATAATAGCATCCAACCAGCTCCATCAGCAGAGCTTCATTACGTAGTACAAGTTATTTGGATGTCTGCAAGTGTTACACTGCATCTCCTGTTACAATATTTTGGACTGCCATTTCGGTTAATGACAGGACTTTTCCCAGTTGGATCCCCAAGAACAACAGTGCTGGTTGACAATGAAAGTGGAAAAAAAAGCTTGCCATTAGGAAAGTGAAAGTCAGTCATGGATTTGTAACTCTGTCGTTATCATGAAGACACACTTGAGCAAAACTCTTAGCACTAGAGTGGAGCTGCGTATGCAGTGTGCACCTTTGAGGTTGTAAACTGACGTGATATTGCTCAACATCCATCCATCCATTTTCTACCGCTTATCCTATTAATTGTCGAAGGGGAGCTGGAGCCTATCTCAGCATCATTCGGCGAAGATGAGGTACACCCTGGACAAGTTATCGGTTCATTACAGGGCTGACATATAGAGACAAACAACCATTCACACTCACATCTATGGGCAATTTAGTGTGACCAATTAGCCTAACCCCCGATTTGCATGTTATTGGACTGTGGTAGGAAGTCAGAGTGCCCAGAGAGAACCGTTAAATAGTGGAACCTCATGTTAAAACAGGTCCTGGGTTAGATTCTGGGCTGGGATAGAGCCATATTTTTTTTTTTCCAAAGTAGGATTCTGTAATTTTAGGGTGTTGGATGTTACTTTACAATAAGGGTACATCAATTAAATTTAGTTAACACAGTAATACTGGTTAACTAACAGGTAAACAATAAAAGCATTTTGACATAGATGGCCACCAAACTCTAACAAAGCATTTATTAACCTGCATTAACCAATAATTAATGCTCTTTGAGACCCTTATTGTAAAGTTGAAAACAGGTATCTGTTACATGACACTTAATAGCACAGTTTTAAACTATTGTTACATGTATGAAATAGTATCTTAGTTTTCATGAAGACCATTAGTAAATGTTTAGTTGGCACATTATTTAGCTGTTAGTACATGCTTATTACTAAACCAGCAACAGAGGCTTAAACCACCTACTTGGGGTCATATGTATATCTAGTGCTGGTCCCAAGACCAGATCAATTGTGAGGGTTGGGTCAGGAAGGGCATCTGGCTGTAAAAACTGGGCCAAATCAAACATGCGAATCATGAAAACGAATTTCATGCTGGATTGGTTGGGGCCCGGGTCACGACCACCCCACCGGTGCTGTTGACAAACAGGGTACCGGCATAAATTGGGCTATTGTTGGTCAAAAAACAAGAGGAAGGAAAAGGGTTAAGAGATAAAGAGAGAAGAGGGAATTCAAGAGTATAGAATTGAGAGAAGGAACTCTAAAAGTTGGCACGATGACAGGCAAAGGTAGAGAGCTGGCTGATATGGTGCAGAGAAGAAACATAGTTGTTTTGCTTGTGCAAGAGACCACGTGGAACGTCAGCAAGTCCAGAAACATTGGAGCAGGGTTCAAACTGTACTATCATGGTATGGATAGGAAAAGAAATTAAGTAAGTGGGATCCTGAAGGAGGAGTATGTAAAGAATGTTGCAGAGGTGAAAAGAGTGTCGGACAGGATCATGAGTGAAGTTGAATGTTGTCAGTGCTGATTTTTAAGAACAAGGGTAAATTGCAGACTTGTATGAACTACAGAAGGATGAAGCTGATGAACCACACAATGAAGATTTGGGAAAGTAGTGGTAGCTAAGAGAAGAAGTGACGCCATGTTTGCTTTGTATAGAGAAGGTCAGAAAGAGTTGCAATTGTGTCTTTGTGGAGCTTATGACAGATTGCCAAGGGAGGAACTGTGGTTCTGTATGAGGGAGTCTGGAGTAGCAGAGAAGTATGCTAGAATGGTGCAGGATATGTATGAGAGTAGAATGATGCCTTGTAGAAGTGACAGATGGCTTCAAGTTGGAGGTGGGACTGCCTCAAAGATCAGCCCTGAGCCCCTTGTTATTTGCAATGGTGATGGACAGAATGACAGATGAGGTCAGGCAGGGATCTCTGTAGACGATGATGTTTGCAGATGACATTGTGATCTGTAGTGAGAGTAGGGAGCAGGTGGAAACAAACCCTGAGAGATGGGGGTTTGCACTGGAAAGAAGAGGAATGAGAGTCAGTCACAGCAAGATAGATTTCATGTGTGTGAATGAAAGGGAAGCAAGTGGAACAGTGAGGTTACAGGAAGTAGAAAGGGTCAGCTGTTCAGAGCAATGGGGAGTGTGGTAAAGAGGTGAAGAAATGAGTGTAAGCAGGGTGGAGTGGGTGAAAAAAAGTGTCATGAGTGATCTGTGACAAAAGAGTAGCAGCAAAAGTGAAAGGAAAGGTTTACAAGAGGGTAGTGAGACCAACAATGTTGTTTGTTTTGGAGACGGTAGCACTGGCCAAAAGACAGGAGGCAGAGTAAAAGATGTTGAGATTATCTTTGGGAGTGACAAGGATGGACAGGATTAGGAACGAGCACATCAATGGGGCAGCACAGGTCGGATATTTTGGAGACAAAGGAGGCCAGATTGAGATGGTTTGGACATGTGCAGAGGAGGGACAGTGAATATATTGGTAGAAGGATGCTCAAAATGGAGCTACCAGGCAGGAGGCAAAGAGGAGATTCATGGATATGGTGAGACAGAATATGCAGACAGTTGGTGTGAGAGAAGATGCAGAGGACAGGGAGAGATGGAGGAATATGATCCGCTGTGGCGACTCATCGCCTAGCTAAACATAGGTAAAGCTAAAAGAGAAAAAAGAAGAGTAAATGCTTATTACTGCATTATCTAATGTTCATTAATGTACCTTTATTGTTAAAAAAATGACATAAGCATTAGAAGCTGGCAGTGCCCCTTATCCAGGATATGTTAGCTTTACTTTTGTCCAATGGGAGGAACTGGAGACTAATTGTGTATTTGCTGTCTGAACAAAGTACATTTAACTGTTATCTCAACTCTGGCAAGTCAAACTTTTATGATGCAACTGGAAAAGCAGACTGCCTTTGGTGTTTTGTCTAATGCATTCTGATTATTAATAATTTCCAAGAATTACTTCTCTTTCATCAGTCATTAAACATTTTCTACAGCTGTACATCTGCTCATATGCACCTCCATACAACATAATTGATTTTTTGTGTCATACACAAAAGCTGTTCAACCCCACATATAGCTTTGAAACAGCAAAAATATGATAGTAAAAATCGAAACAATTTTAATTTCATCACAAAATTAAAGGTTATTTTGCAGCTTGGTCCGAAACAAAATGTTCTGTCCTCTCTCTCAAGCCCAGCAAATCAAATTTTCAACAAAAAAAAAAGATTCCCTTGCTAAAGCACATTTTGCTAAAAAGTGCACCCCTTATACCATCACAGGCAGGACAAAAAGAACTTTATTTTTAGTTTAGATTACATATTGGACAATGTGTGTGCTGCTCTGGAGAACAATCAAACCTGTCTGTCTATAGGGCTAATGGTCATGTTCCTGAACATGACATTTGGTTCATAATTTCTGCGTATACCGTATATAAAGAGTCGATTTCTTTTCTCAATATTTGCCCTTTATTTTCTCTCTCTTTTTTTCTTTTTTCCCCTCTATATAAAAGACAGTGTTCAGAAAGGAGCCTTTAATTGGGTCTGAGTGTATTGACCACTGACTGTGTTATGGCAAGTCAATATATTGGGAGTAGCAGTCAAAGGTGAGCGAACCTGCCTTCCTGCCTACATCCTTCCTTTCTTGCTTCAGCTCTTAGGTCATGGGTGTATCTATTTATCGCGATGAAGTGCTCAGACAGCAGCCGAGTTTCCTTCATAGAGTATGTCATGGATGCGTTTGACTTCTTGCCATTCTTGTTGTCATTGAAGCTTGCTCTGTTTTCTAATCTTGGGTTTGGTATTTGTTGCTTAGCTCACTGCTATTCTCTTTCCATGTTT
>KV751322.1:1959978-1973099 GCA_001698575.1 Mola mola | reverse complement strand
TCAAATGGGGAAAAAACTGAAAGATGTTTTTGCTCAACTCATCTTGATAAATTACTATATTTACAAAATCGCCTGATGTGACCTTGACCTTTGACCTACAGTATAAATTGAATTAAATCAATTAAAACCACCGCCAATAGGAACTCGCAGAAATATGGACGATTTGTCCAAACCTGTGACAGACAAACAAACAAACTGAACACATTACCTTCTTGGGAGAGGAAAACTAAGCAATACCATTTTTCAAATTAAATTCAGTGGAAGAAGTCTGATTTAAAAACAATATAATTCATGCCCAACACTGGAGATAATGCAAACCTACCTGTGAAAACTCTCAGCTCTTGTTAACGCAGCTCCGTCTTTGATGTCATGTCACCCCTGCTGTTTACTGGCCGTAACATCTGCATGGAAATGCATGTCTTCCATGTCTTATAAGGCAATGCCACTGCTTATGAATAGAAAGTGCATGTTTACAAAAAAAGAATGTATGTAGTTGTGGGATCTGTAGTATGACAACTAAAACACGATAAGCTAGCATGACATGCCTGTTGCCATGCTATTGGAGCGTATTTTTGTTTTTATGCAAACGACTGCCACCAAAACACCACGGTATCATGTCATATTTGAACGGGCACGTTTAAGCTTTATGTAACTTTGTTCGTCCTGTGTGAATCGTGCATGAAAAAACCTGGTTCATTATCACAGAGTAATTGCAGTCAACAACATAACATGATTAATCAAAGTGTTTTTCTGAACCGGCTGGCATCTCTGTCAGAGGAGCACGTCCAATCATGACATCACAGGCACATCGCAACAAATTAGGCAGGGCGGCTTCCGTCTCATGATGTTTATCACTTCATGTGTAGACGTGGGGACTTAATCACATTCCCTCACTTGGTGTGAAGCTAAGTGTGTATCCTTGAGCCGGGCTAACACATTTGTGTTTAGCGATGCTGTGAGTGCACCCTGACTGGAAAGATATCTACAGAGGCAGTTCAATTACATCCTGACAAGATGGGAGGTTTTTTCAAACTAGACACAAATGCGTTTCTCCTTTATGCCAATTAAGAATTTGAAGAAAACACCTCTTTCATTATTCATCATAAAGTGTGTTGGCCTTGTCAAGTAGGACTGCTTTCGCCCTGATCTGAGTGCTGCGCTGAACACATCACCAGTGTGAGCGGCAACATTTGTCAGAGACAGATACTGGCTGTGGACGCTGCTGGTCTTTCTCTACCAGCCCCTGGCAAGGATTTAGTTCTGTGAAGATGGCCTGCCAAGCGGACGGTAATTAAACTCCACATTTCCATTGAGCTCCTTTATCTCTTTCTACATCCTCCCTGCTTTCCCTCACTCATTCCCAATCTCATCCTAAGGAGGGATCCAGAATAAAAAAAAATGCAGGTTTCCAAGTGCAGGCGTGCTAATTGGCCTGTCTTTATGAGACCAGAGAGTTCTTGCTGACCTTTTGTGTAGATAGCCAGTAGCTCAGGGCCACACGCCTGCAGAAAGACAAAGCGAAAGCTGTTAGTCATGGGATTGTAGAGGAGGAGGAGGCAGCTGCCTAGAATTCTTTTTTCATTGTACCTAATCTAATACACCTCACCCGCAATCATCCCATGGCATTTATCTACATTCATCTTATGCCTGTTGACAACCAGCAAGCATCACAGTATGGGCTTAGGTGCAGCAAATACCGAATGAAGGGTGTTGATCATAAACTGCTCCAACCTACTGCCTCAAGCTTTGCTAAAATGAGGCCAGACCCGGCCATTATCTATCGTTTTTTTTTTTTGTTTTAATTAATGCAACAAGTGTTCAAAGCTATAATTCTCAGGCTGTAATGTTCTCGGAATCCTGAGAGTGTAGTAATGTGCAGTTCTTGAATAATTTGTTCTGTCCCCGAGCTGAGACGCTACTAGAAATGACGGTAGGAACCATATCTGTGTGGTGCCTGGCTGAGCAGGTGGCAGTTTCAGGAGTCAAAACTGTGAGCGTACAGGGTATCACAGGATAAGTCATCAATCACTTAATAAAAAACTGCTTGGGAAAAATTCTTAACACAAAGAGGTGCCAATCGTCTTTGAGCTCACCCTTTGGAGTTTTGAATATATATCATTGTTTTCTGTAGAAAAGTGGCACAACCCAGGAACTTTCACGTGCTTCTCTGGTGCCCATCATGAGGAGCGTAATGGGTGTTAATGCAACGCTTACAGCATTTAGCACCCAGCTTGTCAGCACTTAGTGTTCAGACGTGAGCACGTCACGTTCTCATTGAGTGACGCCAGTATGGACTGGAGTCAATTATTTCATGTCAGTAGGCGAA
Organism: Mola mola; assembly: GCA_001698575.1. Lineage (NCBI taxonomy): Eukaryota > Metazoa > Chordata > Actinopteri > Tetraodontiformes > Molidae > Mola > Mola mola. The sequence goes on along the minus strand of KV751322.1, from coordinate 1,970,773 downwards.
TTGAGGGTGGCGAGGGTTTGTTTAGTTGAGTATACCAAGGCGGTCTGCCGGATTCGTCTATGCTTGGTCTAACTGAGGTATTTGTGAGCCAGAATCTACGTCCCTGAGCACAGCGCTGAAATATCAATAACTGAACTGTGCTGTGTGCTGATAAATCCATGGCATTGTCCCTGGTACTGAGGTAGCAGACGGAATAAATGTACGTTTATCTCTCAGTCTGAGCTTTCTGTAAGTTTTATCTTTAATCTTTTTAAAAAAACTTAATATCGAACTATATAATGCATACTTATCCTCTATAATATTGTAGCCCACATACTCTAGACTATCGTCAACTTCATGAAACAATAAAATTATATTCTAAATGAACGAGTAGCAACATTATGGAAGAACTAAATGCTGATAGAGACAGACTGCTGCCTGTAGTATTCCTATAAAATTCCTTTAATATTTGTTGGATCATTTAAGGGCATTTGTGCTGCTAAGAAAACACCCAGAAAAACCTACCTCAGTAAAATCAAGACCCTTTACAAACTAAAACAAAGCCAAATGCTTCAAGCATCATATTATTTAAATTAATTTTAATAATTATGGCCCAGCTCAATAATTAAAAGAAAGAAGAAAAATGCTTGATTTTTATTTTTTTTGATTAGATTTCGTAAAAAAAAAAAATTATTATTTTTCCAGGATATTTGATATTTTTTGAGACGTACTAGTAATTTAGGTCACTGAGCCTGGACCCTTCTTTGAAGGGAGCCAAAGCTCTCAGGGAGTCCGCCAGGCTTTGTTTACTCAGGCTATCAAATTTGCACATTGAACAAAATTTTATTTAAGTCTTCACATGACAATTTATACAAACGCCTCAAAAATACAGATTGCGAATGAATCGCAATCATCCTTTTGTTACGTCCGTCCAGGCTAAAGGGGTATGGGGCTCAGCTTTTCTTAGATGAAGGGTGGACACAAAGAAAGAACTGCTGGAAACCACTGATTTAGAGGATACATGACTAGAGATGTATAGTTACAAGTTGGACTTCATCTCAGACAGAAATGAACAAATCACTTTCTTCTTAGCATGGATCATGTGTTGCTTCTGATTGATTTAGGATTTTTTTTAACAGATTACCACAATCATAAAGCTTTGGAAAACTGTGCCCCTTCAGCAAATGACTGGTCCCCTCTGGATTCTGTACATTTGCTTCATACAATTATTGAGTCAAAAACAGGCAGGTGTCTCATCTACTCCATGTTGCCAGACACTGACGATAGAATTTTGACCATCATTTCGTTTTGACTTGCTCAGTGTCGTTGCACAGAACTCTGAACTCTACAGTGGAATAATTTTCAAACAAAGATGTTGAAATTTTAGAGCCTAAAAGAACAGGAAGTGGGTCTCCGCCTGAGAAAGACGGTGCCTGTTTGTGGAATGCACAGCGGCGGAACCGACAATGTAAGCTTCAACAAATGAGAGAGACCTTCATTCTGTTTCTCAAATATCGAAGAAGAGAATCTTCAAGCTAATCAGTGATTTCCCTTTAATTTCATAGCCAAAGCTGGCAAAACAGATGCACCTTCCTTCTTCTCTGAAGCCCCTTTGTTCATGGGCTGGTTACTTAAATCAAACACATCCCTTCATCTGCAATTCGTTTGAGCAGATTACTTGTGAAACGGACAAGGAACATTTCCACAGCATCTCTGTGCAACAATGTGTATTTGTATGTTCTGCTAAGAGGCTTTTTTGGAGGAAGGGCACGCAAAGAGGATATTTTTAAAGGAAATGAATAGTTATGCAAGACCCACTGACAGACGACTCAAAATCTGAGAAACGTAACACTTTTTTTGCGTGGGTGGGGGGTAATCATTTGCACAGGTCACAGGTCACACTTGATATGCAATGTTGCTGCTCCTGTCTTATCGCCTTTGTTGAGCATAGAGGAAACACAGATTTGGTTTTATGTGAGATTGATGAAACATTCTCACCGACTCCGAGTATCTCCAACGGAGCAATGTAATTCTGAAAGATTTAACAGCAGAACACATTTAAATTCAAATGCAGACATGCCGTCAGACTGTATCGGTTTGGGTCTGTCACTGTGCATTGCATGCCTCCCATTATTGATGTCATGCTATGATACCATCTATACGTCAGGGATTGTGAAGATCTCATTATAAGATTTCACAAACTATACAGTCTTTAAGTGTGGCAATGATTGCATTCAGAATTGCATATAGACTTCAGTGGATTGTAATATCATCAAATGATAAAGTTCTCTGCGATAACTTTTGCTGGTGTATCATGTTACATTTACTGAAAAGGAATGACTTTAGACGGTAATTGTCTTAAAGAATGCAACATATCTCATTGTGTTTGGGGAAAAAGGACTGCACCATTGCACTTCTTGTGATGCTTTCCCCGTGACTAATACAATGAGGGAAAAAGAAACAAAATGGACTAAGCTTATAATCCAATCTGATTCAGAGCTACAATAAGATACGGCTTCACTCAGCTTGTGAATGGCAGAAGTCCAAAAATAGCCTGGAATTTGGTGGCAAATCAAAGACAACCTAAATAATTGGACAGGTTGAGCTGAGGCGAAGGTGTGCTTTAGCTATTGTTTCTAATATTCTGGCCACATACTGTTTTGTTTTTTTTTCATTGGATCAGATTCTAAATTTTATAGTCATGGAACTGATCAATTGAAGAGCGGGAACAGTTAAAGTGAGGTTGTCAGTGGAGATTACACCGAATGAAGTGAGGAATATTAATTAATACTTAATTACTTAATCATTTAGAAACTGTAAGTAATAAGCTTTATCTCCTGTGCCCCCAAATAATCTGGAATGAGAAGGACTAAAGAGATAACGAGTGGAGAAAGCAGTGCCTGAGCTGCGCTTGTCAGCTCACCTTGTAGACTTTTAATCTGACCGGCATCGACCTGGAATCTGGCTTTTTCAATGTAATGCGCTATTGCTCTGACTTGTTTCTTTGTTCAGGGCAAATCAGGACACATTGTTTTGGTGTATGGCTGTTGGGGGAACATAAAAGAGCACAACTCTGACTGCTTTAAAGAGAAGTGTTGGGTCTTAAGGGTTGTTGACTAGCTTGCTGTTAAAATGCAATGACCATACGCTCTGAATTAAAGATCAATAATCCCTCGTCCTTCGTGAATAAATAATGATGAATTTAAGGGAGGTTTTCAAGTGACAAAGTAGTATAATTGCAAGGACACGCTGCATATGCACCACCTGCTTAATGATTTACTTGTGCTGTTTTGTTTCATCCATGAATCTTACAGAAGATGCCTCAGATACCAGTACAATGTAAGTTTGTTGGTCATATTCATGCTACTAGTAGGAATACCTCGTGACCCTGGAACTCTAAACAAAGACTTCATATGTTTAGCCATAAGTCAAGGTAAGATTTACAAAGTCACGACTATGTTTTCCCAACTGTGAGGAATAATGCTGCCTCAGAGGGCTGCTTCCCCTTTATCCTCCGTTTGACTTTTGTCCTTTTGTGATTTATTAAAAACAGTTAAAATGTGCACACTAAACTTTTCTGGCGTGTTTGAAATTTGCTCCAGGAGCACACATACTCTTCATTAAGTAAAGAAATACACTCCCTAAAAGCCATCCAGAGACTGTAAATGTCTGCTATTGGTTAATTATCCTCCTACTGATTTAAGTTGATTGTGTCAGCTTTTTCTTATTGTTATTCATGTATGTTTCAAACCTGAGTAAAGGCGGTCTAATGATCAAATGTTAGACAATTGTCCTCTGCATATGCTTATTTTGTGTAATGGTTTTCTTCTTTTAGGAATTCTTACTGGCAAGTGTGAGCAGACTTTTGGGCATTATAATGTTCTTGCTTCAGGTGGTGAGTTAATATTGAGGTAAAATGTGTTTATCTCACACGAAGCTTGCGAGAGTACACTGCAGTTTACTGAAAAGAGGCAGTGGAAAGAAATAATGGCTGACATGTGGTATCTGGCTATCACCAAGCAGACGAGACCAAATCAAATCAGTATGAGGCAGATGCACAAAGCCTGTATTTATCCAAACGTCAATCGTTCTCTCCCTCTCTCTCCCTCTCTCTCTAGATTGTTTTCCTTTTTTCCTCTCCTGTCAGTCTCTGCAGTTGCAGAGGACAAGAAAATTAAGGTCAGGCCACCCAGTACGTGAAGTTGCAGGAGAATAAATTTTCACACACTTGTCCTTTCTAACCCACTGACAGTCCCAGGGAATGTTACCTTGTCGCACCGGGTAATATATAACTAGTGAAGACATATGGTGTGTGTATGTTGGGGCCCTATGGTTTACCTTCCCTTTCTTTTCTCCTCTCACACACATGGAAGTCAAACCCATATAGGATGACGGCGCTTGAGTCACAAACAAGTCCACATTGTCAGCGACTGAGTACAAAAAGAATCTAATTAAAATGGCAATTGGAAAGAGAAGAAAGAGAGAGAGAGGGAGGGAGAAAGTTAGTGAATCAGCATAAATGATAACGCAAACAACTCGACATTGTCTTTATTGCAATGAGTTAATGAGGTTACGGGCTTGGAAAAGAGAAAAAAAACCCAACAAAAAACAATTCCATCACTGCTATTGTCTTCTGCAGTCCACCAAGGAAAATGAGCTGTCACCCGATCTTAATGGCGACAGGGTTCTCAGCCAGGCCAGAATTATTATCTGACTCCCGGACCTAATAACTAAGAGCTGGGAGTGCAGAGCGAAATCTTCGTCCTGCAAGCGTGGAGGAGGGAGGCTGGGAAAAGTCACAAAAATAAGAACGGCATGGAGAGTTGTGGCACTTGTTAGGGAACGCACCACTGTGACTGTACCCTCAAGGGCATTTTCAACTCAAACATGGCATATCAGCACAAGGATCAGAGCTATTTTTGTCGCTGGTGCCCAGAGCCTGTAACATTCAACAGTCAGGAGCTATACATCCTGCTTAACCACCCATTTACAGTGCAGTTATACATGTAACACTGGAAAACACTGAAGAACCTCAGGTGGTTTCTCAGGCTTTACTTTCCTGGGAAGCTGTGGAAAATATGTGTCTTTGTGTGGTAAATGTGGGAAACTAAAAAAGCGTTCCAGAGTTTTTTATCAAAATTTTATCTCTGAAAATTTGAAGCAAAAATGTCTTATTTCTGCACTGTATAATCAGCTCTTACATATATGCATTTGTGTAGTGTATTTAGAATAACTTCTGCATTTCTGACAATGCCACAGTACAAACTGCACAACTGTTTGGAGCAACAAGAGACATATCCTGTATTAGAATGTAAACACCCAGGCTCAGGCCGTGCGATCCCAGACCCTGCAGTTGACATGTCGAAGTGTCCTTGAGCAAGGCACTGAACCCCAAATTGCTCCTGCTGCTGCGCCATCAGTGTGTGAATGCGTGAATGGTTAACGCTCCGTAGGAGCAGGTGGCGCCCTGCGAGGTCGTCACTGCCTCCAGTGTATGAATGTGTGTGTCTGTGAATGGCTAAATACAAAACCTCTAGTGTAAAAGTGCTTTGAGTGGTCAACAATGACTAGAAAAGCACTATATGAATACAGGACATTTACATTCTCTGCAGTTTCTGATTTTCTTTTGATAAACCTCTTTTTATTGCGTATGCGAGTAGGTTTAATACTCAAACGCAAAAACTCAACAATTTCTTTATTATTATGTGCTGAGAAAGGAGACCAATAACACACACTGACAATGATTACTGAAAGAAAAAAAATAACAGTTTGGCTCTAAAATTGTCTCTTACTATTATGACACAACATGGCCTGAGAAACTCAAGCAGCAGGGATTCTCTCACACATGACGATGTGCATTTTCTCTCCCCACTTTTCTTTCTTTCTGTCTTTTTATCAAACGCACCGTGTGAGCGAGCGTGTGTGTGTGTCTGTGTGTGGGTTTTAGTCTACACTCATCCCTTCCTGCAGATTTAGGTGTAAAGTTATGAAAAAGATGAGAGGGGAAAGGCTGATTCCGGCCCAGTTATGACCAAGCCAAATGCAGCAAAGATCGTGTTTACTAACTCTTTGCAAACACTGATCTTGAACATTTACATATTTCAGTAGACAGGAAAGATGAGGAATGCTCAGTGAAGAGGAAAAATGAACACGCCGCACTCTTGCTCGATGTGTGGGTGTGATGGAGTAGGCTGCTCCTGCTGTAGCTTTTGCTTGACGGAAAGAAGTCATTTACGCCCCTGTTCTGCGTTTTGATCCATTAGAGTTGCGATGAAAAGACGAGTAGAGCCTCAGCCGAGGGATCCGCTGCTTTTGAGACTCAACAGCTTGACTCATTTCATTACTATCATGAATTAAAGATCCCCAATCTCACTTTTTTTCCCCCATTCACACGACAAAGATCTTCTTTTAGTTCATTCTCAGTCGCTCCTTGTGCGCGGCCTCCAGGCTCACAGCTCCCGTGACAATTTACCTGTGTCTGTTTCTTTTGCAAATGCACATTATCGTGATATACGATAATTAAATGCAGGGAGGACTCAGGGGACAGCGGGCATGCTGTATGAGTATTAATGGGGGAGAAAGAGCAGCCAGTTGTGTTAAACCTGGCAGAAGAAGAAACTTTAACGAGGGAGCCAAATCAGTGTTTCTTTCTAGCTGAGGATACAATGGAGCGAATGTTATGTTGTGGCCACTTTATGTGATCCTTTTTCATTTCATTTTTGTTTTATCTTCTTGTCTCAATCTGCTTGTATTTCAAAATGTATTTACCATATACAGAAATGAAGTATTATCTTTTATTATTTTTCACAGCAGGCGAGTAAACATGTTCGCTGCAGACTCTGTTTTCTGTGGCCTGTAGTTCTGTTTGTAACCCTCAGCACACACACGGATTGGAGTTCAGGATGTGTAACACTTGAGCTTATGTATTCTGTCTGCTTTTTTCCGTCCTCGTTAGTAGGGCTGATAACAGTTATTATTATTTTTTTTCTCTTGTGTAAAGCCTTTAGCCGAAGCAGAACCCCTTGGCCTGTTGCTGCACACCCAAAGGCACACGCTGCATACAAATGCCTGAGAGGGTCACACATACATGCCTTTGCCCACACGGATGAGCTCAGATAAAGCGGGAGAGACAGAGACTCTCTGTGAAGGATGACAACATTTCCTTTCCTCGCTGGCGACCTTGTTCCCGGTGGGTCACCGAGGCAAACTTTGGTCTTTGTCTCTGCTGGCCATCTGGCCCTGCCGAGCTCCACAGCGAGCGAATCCCAGGCAATTGGCTCGCTGACATATTCCAATGGTGACTCAATATCGGAGTAGTTGTTAGCTTGTGATTAGCCTGCTACACATACCTCCGTTTCACTGCAGCACCCACCTTACTGTGTTTTCATTCACCTGCTCCCTGTTGGCTTTTATCCGCCTAAGCCTACATAATGCAGTGCAATTTATGCAAGCATTTACACCCTGCACCACAATCTATTCATTCACATCCAGATCCCCTTATAGGAAATTAATTAAACATACACAGCATGGCCAGCGTTGTTGTTCAATTATAAACCGGAGCTTTCAAACGTATGATTACTTGCTGCCTCTTAGGGGGAACAGGGAATCATCCCCCACAGATGATGCCTCCCTCTCCATCTCTGGCCATCTACTTTGGTCTGTTTGAATGTTTGCCGGTAGGGGGCGTGTGGTACCTAAAGATAATGTGAGCGCAGCTGCGAGTCCAATTCCCCGGCGTGTCAGACGAGGTACCCGTTCTAATGAGCACTGCCAGCTCGTGTACGTGCAGCTCGATGGACTAATCACGTTGTAAAAGCACCCACTGACACAAAACGTGTGGAAATACTATGTGAAATCTCGGACTGGACATATTGCTTTGCACGGTTTAACAGAGGAAGAACCTGCATTCAACACAACTTCAAAATATGAGCGACACATTTTATTGAGGGACAGAAAGAAAAGTGAGGTTTGGCCTAAAAGGAATAAAAACAACAACAAAAAAACAAAAAAACAAAACTCTCAGGTCTCAGGGAGTGTAAGATTGTCTCCGTCCATCAGGTGAACCAAGCAGACTTGAAGTCTTTGTTGTTGTTTTTCCAAGGCTATTTAAAGCCCAATCTCCCACCAGCAGGACGGGCTCCTCGCCTGACTTTGTGGGGGGTGCATTTTCGTACGCGTGTGCGTCTGTGGCCTCGTCCGATCCAAAGAGATTCGCTTCACGTCACCGTCCTGCCCAACAAGCCACCGCAGCCGCCTGCGCGTAAAACATTCATGAGCGCGAACAAGCCCCCCCGAATTCTCTGCCTCGCGTTAAAGAGCTCAAAATTGCACAAGCCCTGTGGCGTTTCCTATCGACAACTGCGGTGAGGAAAAACACAGCGAATGAAAAGTCCCCCGCGCTCATCTGTGAATCATCAGTCTCCTCCTCTCCGCCGAGCGCACCTCCCTGCCCTCACCTCGCGCATCCACCTCGCTTTTCTCCGCGTACTTGGGAAATAAACACCGGCGCAAGTGTTCGGACCGGATATGTGCTGCATTTTGAAAACATGGAACCGAGACTTATTTGTCGCCTGTGTCGCTGATCCTCCGAGTCTGCAAGAACATTTTCGCGCTCCTCTCTGCTTGCGCGCGTCCTGTGTCGACTCAATTGAGCCCAGCTTGGATGTCTATTGCTGACTGTTATTAGTGTCTCGTCCAAATGACTGAGCTCGGGTGCAGCCGGAGACGTGGCCCCCCGACCGGGAAGACCTGCGGCTAAAGTTTGAAGGGTCCAGCGGAGCTTCAGGCTGCCCGTCGCTCACCGGACACTGGATTTGCGACTTATACCCATAAATTAGAATTAAGAGTGGATATCCTGTCTCCACACGCACACGCACACACACACGCACACAAGCTGGGATTCATCCGACTTGGATTTACACCGCCGCTGGAGTGCACCCCTCATCTAAATCATGAAGACCGTTGTTTTTGATGGTGAGTACACATCAGACAATAGGACGTGTTTGTAAAGTTTCCTCAGACAGCGGGCACGAGGTCCCTGCTGGGTTACTGCACAATGATAAAATCACCGTGACGCGGCTCTGCTCGTTAGAGAACAGACAACATCCAAAGATAAAGCAGATGTCCTAATTGGAATTTACTCCGCGGGCTCCTGCGGGAGGTTTGGGTAAACTGCACACGACTGACAATACGCGCCAGGACGCATCCAAATCTCCACAGAGTCGCCTTGTTCTCTCATTGTGTTTGCGGGATGAACACGCAGCGGCAATATCAGTTATGGATGTTGCGGCTGCAAACGACCTTGAATCAGTGGCTCTTAATTGAGTCATATTTCAGAGCAGATTCGGTGCTGTGTGTGCATGTATGCGCGCCCGTGCGCCAGGAGAGCGCGCGGGCGCGCGAGAAAGAGAGAGAGAGAGAGAGAGAGAGAGAGAGAGTGAGAGGCTGGTCAATATGCTCTGCATGATATGGCAACTGAACCCGGGCATCCGATCAGCCCGTCTGGACACTGTGGGCTGAGCTTGGATGGAATCTGCAGATGGTCCGCATGGTCACTCTGCAGCTCCTGGCCTTACGGCCATCGTCCCGCCCAGGGCGCTGCCAAAAGGACAGAGAATTTCACTTCGTAAGAAAAGCGTGCCATGGGCCATGTGCGCGTGTGCGTGGGTACACGCCAATGGGCGGAGGGAGGAGCGGAAGCACCTGGCGTGTCAGTCCCCCTGTTTGGTCCTCAGTGCTAATTTCTGTTTTTGTGCAAGTGTGTTTGACGCAGCGCAGAGAGATTGATAAGCACGAGGCGTGCGGCGGTTGATAAGCACTTATGTGGCCTAACACGCAGCTTGTTTCACCAGCGTGTGGGATACCATCGTCTCCACCCTGCCCCACCCTGGCACACACGCACACACTCAGAGTCCTTATGCAACACTCCCTCTTCCTCCTCACGTTGTTCATTACTTGGCTAAAACTGCAGGATTATGGTAAGAAAGCCGCAGTTTATCGTGGGCCTGTGGAGTAACTTTGCATTTCACAACTAGCAGAATCAAAGAGGCACATCTGCTTGTGCAGTCTCTTTGATATGTCACAGGGTGATGCAAATTCAAGTGCACACTCCTTCATTGGCACAGAATGGCTCTGTGTCCTGCAGACGCTTCAGGTTTTCACCTTTCAGCTACTGGTGTGATTTTGTACCAGGCAACCTGACACACACCCATCTCTTTTTTTTGTTCTCTCTTTTACCTGCTGAAATTATAACTCTTATCCGTCTTCCGGGCTCCTGATTTGGTGGAGGAAATATGGCCTGCCGTGTCTTGTGTTTAAGGTGTCAGGGTGAGGAGGGCCTTTAATTTGCACTGTTTTTCGCAGTCGGCATATGATCAAATGGCTCTGTGGGAAAGCCGTCGCTCAGGGGTGCTGGTGCTCCCTGTCTGGTGCCAAGCAAAGCCAATAAAGCCTAAACGAATGGTTAAAACCATTACAGTGGAACTGAAAGCCTTCTCTTTTAAACCTCCACACAAAGAGGACTTTTTTTCAATTAGTTAACTTTGTTGTTGTTTTGGTGGTGCCTTGCCAGAAAGGGCTCTATTTTTGTAAATAGGCCACAAGATGCAGCATCTGAGGAGGTAAGATAATGGTTAGAGCACAACAAGCCTTAAAAAAAGACGTCACGCAATAAATAAATAAGTAAATAAGATTAGATGATTTGCGCGACTGCAGTAGATCAAACATTGTGCCATTAACTAACAATGAGACACGGTGTTTCCTGCATCCTAAAAGAGAATGTGAAATTGATCCATCTTTGTGTTTGTATGGGTGTATA
>KV751322.1:1937463-1959943 GCA_001698575.1 Mola mola | reverse complement strand
GGCTGCAGTTTTCTGTGTGTATGGAGAGGTCTGAAGAAGACAGAGGTAGTGAGAGACAAAGACAGCGGGAAAGAGAGGAGGCGCGTGCAGAACTGGTAACATTGAGTGTAATGCAGTTTATAACCTGTTTGCCACTGTGGTTTCGGTGAAAGTGTCTCCCTGCTCACGCTGTGCACTCGTTGCATGGAAGGTGCAGCAACGTGAGACGCTCGACTCTTTGGTAGAGACATCCAACCGCAAGGCGGTTTTCCTCTCGAAACTGGCAGCGGGTGCTGAGATTTTGAGATTTTTCAGCCTGAATTTGAAGGCGCCATGTCTCCCCAGTCTCATTTATTCACTCCTTCTAAAGTCTTTAACAACTTAAGATGGGGTTATGAGCAAGAATTTTCAGCTGTGAAGACTTTTAAGCCTCATTACCCGTATCAGAGAGCTGCAGCATGAAGAAGGAGGGATGGTACGTTCTGCCAATGTTGTTGCAGTTCCTTCTGGTCACCAGTAGAGGTTGATCAAGGTCACAAATTGGTTGGTCGCAATTTGTGATGAATTTTTGAGCGTTAATAATTGTTTGGAAGGCTGTGAGGAGCGCAACTTGCAGTTTGGCTGCAACCAAATCATACTGGAGATGGTTAAACAAACAATGTTAGGGATTAAAATTGAACTCTGTTCCACCAAAAAACAGCATCGGCATTTCTCTCTGGGTTGCCAAAGGACCACCCAACTCTATGAGCCATTGTATTCATATTTCATACTGTTCTATTTCAAAAGGATGAAGATGTCATTATTTCGTGCTACGTAGCTGAGCTGGTATTGATGCTTCAGATCCAGTGACAGACTGCAGGAGACTATCTGAGTGCAGATCCGCTATGTTCGCTGCATCTTGCTGGCCTCGGATATCCTTGGAACTATCTGCTTGAGGTTATCCCATCCTCCCAGCCCTTCGCCGCTAATCAGCAAGACAGAGGAACTAAGTGGATAAGCGAGTAAAATTGTATTTGTTTATACAGAGGAAGCTGAGGAAGCATCATACACACAAAGCAGTGCAAATGGAATACAGTATTCCCTCAGATTACCAGACCTTAATCCTCTCTGTGGGATGCTATTCTGCTGTCTGAACATTTGCTGGGACAACAAGCAGGAAGTGTGGATTTGAACTGCCCCCTCCCGGCTCTCCTCTCCTAAAATGAAGAAATAAAAACTGACATTAAGTGTTGGCCCTTGTCTTGAAGAACGTTTGGGGAAAGAGGGAGGCCAGAGGAATTAGTGTTAGGCAACTTTGGGGTGGTGAGGCAGGCGGGGCTTTTTATATGTCGTTTTACAAAAATCAACACTGCAATTTTATTATAGTGCTTAAAAGGTGCCGACAACAGAACGGACAGAACAACCAACCCCCAAATTAAAGACAAATGTAATTTGCACACAATAAACAGTTGCATCAGATCTGTGTCAAGCGATGAAACATACCCGACAACAGGCAACACGGGCCCCCAGGGGAACGAACGTGCATCTGCTGATTTCTTTATAGTAGCAGAACCATCTGAAGACTACATCTCCTTTTGTGCACAAGCAGAACTGGCTGATTTGTCAAGCGTACTGTCTTAGTCACTCATCTTTACTGCGTTCAATCGGAGGTTTTCGTATTGTTCTCGGCTGCATCCTTGCACCTCGCTATGCCCTCTCTTCTGTCCGTGTGTCTGCGAAAAGGTCATGGTGGTTATTAATCCCACGTTAGATTGAAAAGTGTGCATCGAGCTGCTTGAACATCGGTGACGTTGATTATGCCACAATGGGGAGGCTGACCGATGGCCTAGTAAATTGTTAATTAGACAGAGCAGAAGCCGCTCTTAAATTAGACGTATGAATGGAGCCGTTGTCAGCCTTATAAGTCAAGCCTGCTCTGCCACTCCTCTTGCAGGCTGCAGTGCCACTCAGATAGATAAAGTGGCCGGCTGATCCAGGACATGTGCACAGGCCCAGAGCCGCTGATCACATTGTAAGGAGGGTTAGCAACTAACATATGCAGATTGATACGGTGTGTGTCACGGGTGTGTTGGCCTTTTGTTAGAGACTGAAATGGCACAGTATATCTTTGAAGTTCCTTTCTGTTCACTCGTTCATGGCCACAGTCTAAAAATCCCTTTTAGTAATCATTTAAAAAAAGGTTTTCAGTTCACTCAGTATTGAAAAATACAACGAAAAACAGGAAAATGGGAAATATATAACTAGATAGTAAGACCGATATGCTACAGGGTACATTCTGTATCCAAAGTTCAGTCTTAAGTGTATATTGCAAAAATTGAGTTGTCATAGATGTACAGCAGAGGCCTTGACGGTAGCAGAAAGGCAAGTCCGTCAATACTTGGCTGGTAAACACGTAGGGCACTTTGAAATAATTAGCCCCATTTTGCTGACATTTGACCTGATCTTAAATCATCAATCACTCAATATTAGTGGCTGCTCTTTTAAAAGCGGGACTTTCTCATCTCCAAGTGAATACTTTAGACGGAGGATACCCTGAGGAACAACCTCTAATTTTTTTTTTCTTTTTTTCCCCCTCCATCGATAGGTGAATATTCCCTGCTATTTTCAGCTGTGTGGATTTTGTCAGAAATATCAAAGGTGCCTAACAGTCTTTATTCCTGAATGCCTCGGCCTGGTGTTGTGATGGATACTGGTGGCTTTAATGTATCATCCCTGGTGTCACGTTGTTGAGGCCAAGAGTGCTGGTTTTGTCTACCCCAAACCATGCTGGAGTAAATCCATCTCATTAGTTGGGATTCTAAAGGGCCATTTAATAGCTGCATAAGTAACTGCATACAGTATATGGGTGGGTTTATTTTATGTGAAGGATAAATCATGGATGCTGAATTCAGAGGCTGCATCGTTTAGCTTTTAAAGGGTGAAAAGAGAAAAAAAAAAGCACCTTGAGATGACAGATTGTGGAGGCAACTTGAGGATGGAGGGGGAAGCTCCTTCAAACAAACAGGTTCAACTAACCAATATTGTGCCCTTTACAAACTTCTCTTTTTTTGTCGATAGAAGGATCACTTATGGCCGGGCTGTTCAAAAGGCCGGGTCCTGAGGACGTTCGTTTCAGCCCTTTGAGTTCACCACTGATGATTTACACATTATACGAAGGATTTCATACAGCTCATTCTGTACTCACTCCTATACACCATTTAAGCTGTGGTTATAACCCAATGAGAAATGAAAAAAAAGAAAAAAAAAAAAAGAAGAGGAACTACCTGTTAGGGTGAGACCGTACATTTTTAGGGATCAATTGGACCAATGAAATTCTTTGCAAAAGCTTTGCAACTCTGCAACAAAATGTCCTTTTGAAAAGAAAAGTTGACTGAGAAAATAGGCAATTCAACGACGAATGGCCACACAAATATGTTTGTTTCTGTAGGTGCGAAGCCTGTGTGCTTCATCTGCAAGAGTTCCTCTCGCTGTGTAAAGAGTGTGATTTGAGAAGGCATTTTTAAGACAACCCATGCTAACTTTGATGCCACTTTCCCACCGGGCTCTGCTGCTCAAAGTCAGAGGAATTTGGGGCTAACATCTAATTATGAGCTAAGATGCTGCACCCTGTTTTGCGTATGTCTGTATCATTACGAGTGGCTTGAATATTGGGCAAAAATAAAAAGCCGTTTGCGGACTCCAATATTATGAAGGCGTATTGATGTTGGCATCAGTTGAGGAGGTGGTTACAGATGAGAAAACCCAAAGTGTTACTTGGTGTTATTTGAGTGTTAATGATTCAATCAAACAAATTCCACCATCTGTCACATCAACTGTGAGGAGACTTGAGGCCCTTGCATCTGAGGATTTCGAGACACTTTTGGACAAACAGAGAAAGGCTGAGGTGATGATGTCTGTAGCCATGGATGAATCCAGGGACAACAGCGATGTGGCACAGCTGTGCAACTATGTTTGATTCTTTGATGGGAAATGCTTTCAGGAGGATCTGCTTGGACTAATTCCTTTGGAAGCAATCATTGGTAAGATTTTATTAACTAAAATGGTTTATAATTTTCTTTTATTGGTCTCATTATTATGGTTTCACTGATTTTCATTTGAATGTAAAAATACCTTGGAAGCATGTCTCTTGAGTCAATACAATGCAAAGATGTAGGTCTGCATTTCCTAACAACAATATATTCACTCCTTTCCTGTTAGAGCAGAAGATAGTTATTTAAGTTTGGATACAACCTCATCCTCAGTCCCTGCAGATATTTGCACAGAGATACTGATGAAGCAACTAGAGCCTAACCAATATATTGGTTTGGCCAATATTATCAGCTGATATAGACTTATCACAGATATATCGGTGTATGTAATCAATATCGGACAATATTTTAAACAAAAAGTGTTTTTAAAGAACTTTCTTCCCCCCTGATGTCGGTATCGGCTCCAAAAACTCAGTCCAGCTTTTTATGAAACACCTTGAAACCCCCAATTCAGACTTCATGTCCGTCGTGTTTTTTGCAAAAATGCCAAACATATGCTTGTTCGTGCTTGTTAAATGTCAGGATTTCCCTGCTTTTCTTTGTTATTTCTGACAGTAACTGAAGAGGCTTTGGGTTTTCAACCATTATGTATAGTAAAGGAACACTATGAAAGTGTCACTTTCGGCTCTGAAAAAATACGATGAGCACTTTTCACTATCTTTGGCAGGTTAATCAATGATTATAAAAATCATTGCGTGCACCTCTATGTGGAACTTAGTTAACTGTCAGTATTTGATTATCCAAGAAAAGACACAACCTCTTTCAAATTGCTCTTTGAGGAAGAAAATGTTATTTTTGAAAATCCTAATTAAACCCGAATTTTTGAGAGGAAGACCTGGGGTATAAAAAAAATCCCAAAAAAGATTTAATTTTTATTATGTGAGTCAAAATCAATTATTTCCGCTGCAGGGCAACCAGCCTAAAGCAAATTGATTTTAAGTTGTGCCACATTTCCTTTTGAAAAGCGAAGAAGAAATCTCCGACAGGTTGTACTTTCTTTATTCGTGTTGCGATGCATTCAAACCATGTCTCCCTGTGAGCTTGGACGGTTATTCACAGCTGAAATATGTACGGCAAACCCTCAAACGAAACAGGTCATCACTCCTCGGGAAAATTGATCCGTTAGGTGTGAAAGCTCATCCCGTAGGTGCTAAACACATGTAATATATACCTCTTCAGAATTCGACTTTTTACTTTTTTATTCCTTATTTTTTGGCACACATGACTTTCTTTCCATCGGTCAGTTGCTTCGGTTGCAGGTGTGAGTGACACGATTTGTTGGCCAGGAAATAGATAATCCCTGCGACATTCTGCAGGAGCAAACTAATACTTTCTAACCTCAGTCACAAGCAGAAAGGAGGAATTGATGAAGTTCCCTTACGTCTGCTACATTAAACGTGCCCTATAACCTTTACTTTGAAGGAACAACATTGCTGTTTCTCTGCATGCGATTGGACAGGGCTGCCCTTGTAAAGCAGAACACAGTGTGAGGGTGAGGTAACTCCCTCCAATCGAAGATGTAACATCAGTGTTCAAGGCCGCTCAGTTCAATCAGGTTTTTGCCCTCACTCATCCTTGGGGCCCAAAATAGGTCATTCTTATTAAAATGCAAATCCGACAAATGCTTCTCTCCTTTTGTTGATGCGGATTGTGCACTGAGTACCTATTTTTGATTCTTCACAATATTTCCCACACTACTGCATCCCTTTATTCCGTCTTGCATTGTGTTTGCGGTTCCTCTCATTCTAATTCTGTTACTGTCTCGCCCACATGCGCACTGTCGCTCATCTTTCCGTCTTGACTCTCAGGTGTAAATGCTGATTATCTTGTGTAGATATCAGGCCATGGCAAATTAAATGTGACCGCAGGTAGCCTGCTAGGACGTCCATTATAATGATATCTGTAATCTGCTGGGCTTGGGGGAGGGGTAGGGCAGGGGTGGAAAGATGGAGGGATAATGATGGAGGGGGACTCTGTATGTATCTGGTAGCTGGTAGGAGAGTGTCATGAACCACTGTATACAGTATTTTGAGCTAGTGGAATACAGATTTTTTTTGTTGTTTTTCATTTTGCTCTTTTTTTTTTTGGTGTTTGTTTGTCTTTGACTCAAATGTTTGTGATAAATAGAGATGCACAATATATGTTTTTTGCGAGATTCCAGTGCTGATAAATGCAGGTTTTCTCCACCTAATTGCAGCAGACATCAAGTGTCCTCAGCAAGCAAATTATGCGACATCATTTCCGCAACTTCTACTGGGTAGAGTAAGAAAATTATTCAGTGGATTTGGTTGTGGGTGCGTTAAAGTATCATTAGAAATGTTCATTTGGGGCTATAAAGATGGTATCAGCCAATAGTGACACCATAGCGCTCAGCGTTCCTTTTTTATGTCTTTATGCTCCATAAGTGGTGCATCGACATCTTAATCCTTGCATTATCTCTTGTAAAGAAGCTTTGAGTAGTGTTTGATGCTCTGTTCAGCCATGGCAACCAGTGATCATGATCATTTCCTGGTTTTGTCTCTATTCCAACAAATCCTGCTGCTAGCATTGCAAAATGCATGACTGCTCCCCAAGAATTTTTCCTAAAGTTTGACTGAATCCTATTGTCACTGAATACAGATGTTTCTTTCTCTCTCCAATCAGTCAATGATAAAAAAGGAACGATTGCAGATGATCACATCAGGACACTTTGCACCATGGAAAGAAGAGTATTTAGATCCTACATCGCAGCGTATCAAAGCGGGAAGGAGGGAAGTTCCCATGGAATCCCTTTGACATTTAAGATCTGAGAGCACAAAGGAAATTGATTTGATGAGCACAAAGATTGTGCTGGGGATATGACACTGTTGCGGGCGCATCAGCTTGGCTCAGTTTCCAAAGCCTCCAATTGGAAAATGGTGCTTGTTTTCACATGCCTGTCCGTGTTCCCAGCAAAGCCTATCATCACAGCAATTATTCCAGTGAGGGAGATAAGCACTGCCAACACTCCATCTCCGAGCTGTAAACAAATTATGCTGAGGGGGCTCAATGATGTCTGTGTGAGAAACAAAATAATCTGAAACCAATTCTCATGGTCCCGCTGTGCCTTGTCAAGGTCCTCAGCCAGCAGGTACTCCTGTGTCTGCGATGCATTGCATTCGTTTGCATTTACCCATTTTGCATCTCTCATCAAAAGTGAAGACTTATTTTAATATTGAAATTTTTATCAGATGGGATCAAAGCTTGAAGATTCCTCCCACAAAAAGGTAATTGACAAAGCTAAAATTGTTGCTTAAAAATAATATTATTCCACTTGATGCCTTTAAGAGATTGATTTAACTGACATGAAATGAGAATTAGTCACACAGTTGGTGGCCTGTGTTTTGATCCATCGCACGTTAAAGCTCTTTTGTCTTGTGGAAATTTCTGGCGGTTTTCAATAAATCTTTCAGTGGTTTTGCTGTGGGTAATTGACAGGTTATGTTTTCTCCCCTCCATCGCTCCCTTGGAAGGCATTAGCATATTGAGTTTCGTGCTTGACTGTGAATTCCCACCATGCCTTTAAAAGGCATCACATGAATAGGTGGCACATTATACGGCAGAGACATATGAGACAGGAGAGAGAGCACACTACTCCTCTACTTTTTCCTCGGCTCGAACACACTTGTGTGAGATGAGCTTGACGTGTGTGAGCCCCCCCCTGCTGCTAGCTGACTCACACAAGGTTTTCGGAGGTGGACCACGACATTTTCAGGAGAGGTGGTGTCTCCCGATGTTAACTCCGGGGGAAACAACAACTAAGCCTCCTTTGTCTTTGCCCTCACTTATTATCGTCTGCTCAACCATAACACTGAAATTACATCCGAAAATTCCACGGAATATGATCAGCACTTGAAAATTACGCCAGGAATGAAGCTATGGGAGTATTTGAAACACAGATATTAAAGTGCAGGAACCATTTTCCATTTTTTCTGCTTCCGGTTTAGATTTATTTCATTGATACATGCTAGGGGTGGGTGGCACACCCATGTCGTGGTCACCACCAGTATGACGGTGTGCCACGACATGGATTGTGCAAAACTTTTGTCACCATGATGAATCAATCAATATCTACATTCATAAAAATAATGTGTCTTATTTTTTTTAAAGGTTCAGCTGTGGCCCTAAACAATGTATATTCAGGCAAATAAAAAGTAAAACATATTCAGTCTATCTGCCGCTGCCTGCATGCTCAGTCAAAAGGGTGCGGCCCAACTGATAAATTAATGTGTAGTGAGGTTGTATGAAGAAAGGTTGGGCTAAGTTCTATAAAGAGATGATTTATAATAATTACATATCCAGTGAAGGATCATGTTTCAGTGCACTGCTGTCATTTAAGACATGAAATGTTCATTCTTATTCTGTAAAATATTCTCCCTCCGTTGCATATCTTTGTTAAATATGTTTGATAACCTCATTTGAGGAATCACTGCCAAATATTAACGTATACCAGCCCATCAATCAATGTTAGAATTTTACCATCAGTATTGGTATTAGACCCCAAAGTTGCATTTCAGTCGGCCTGTAGTCCCAAGTAGCACCAACCAGACACGGAGGGGTGAAACAAAGAAATTCCTGTAAGCACTGTAAACGAGGGGGTACTTCTGTTGTTTGGTCTTACTATATAAAAAGTGCGATGGCGACTACAAAACTGTACTTTGCAAACACAGAGGGCAGCTGGGGAGGGCGTCAGTGACGGAAAAAAAGAACTGCCATAGCAGGTTTTAGACCTGTCAGTAAGCATATTTATAAAAAAAAACACATACAATTCAGTAACTTTACACTAAAACGTCAACAATACAAAATATCCATATACACTGTTCAGCTCAAAACATTGTTTTTTTGCATTTTGTTGCTCTTCATTAACACGAATATAAAAAAAGTCTTATTTTGTGCCGACATTTTTCAAATGGAACTTACCGAAAACGTGTTATAGTTTGGTATATATCGTTACCATGACATCAAATTACCCTTATTGTGATAGAAGATGTCGTCTATATCCAGCTCTATATACACGTTAAGAAATGATTTCACGCTTTGCCTACTTACAGAAGTGATTTTCAGTTTTTGTTTCAGTTTCAATGTGTTGAGTCACATAAATTAACGACAGGGTAAAGGATCAGAGCTGGACTGTTAATGCCATGCAGTCAGTGCAGCCTTCATTTCTCTTAACTTAATGCAAGTGTCTTCCTTCTGTCCGCTTTGCATTTAGATGCCAAATTAGTCTTATTTTATTTATTTTTTTTTATTTACTTCACAAATAGAAGTATCAGTTAAGCTGTGGCTGGGTCCACCCCTTTGTAAAGGCTGCCCAATATCCTATAGAGGTATTGTTCCATTATAAATGCTTGGTAAAATGAGTTGACAAAAACATTTTCAAATTCCAGGAGGTTACGTGTGGTATCACAGTGTTTCCCGTCAATTGATGCTCTCTGTACACAATGTTGTGATAGAGACCTGTTAGTTCACAAGCTTTAGCATCATGCATTAGAAACCATAAACAGCCATTAGCTTCATTCAGCTTCCTTCCACCGTAAGAGGATTGAACCTCAGCGCTGGCCAGGCAAAGCATTACTCAGTGGATAGAGGCACTGAAGATTAGTAAGTATAGTGAATGAAAGGAGATATGGTTTACTGGCATGTTTGCTTTATGGGTCTCTTTTCTTCAATGAACACGAGCTTCCTGAATCTGCAGGGTTCTGTCAAAATCAAGGCAAGAAAAAGACCCAGGATGAGTGGCAGACTTATTTTGACATGGCTGTGTAATATAATAGTACTCATTTGACGCAAACTGGTCCAAAACAACTTTCCTAAGAGCAGTTGTGAATGGGTGGGTACAGTTTTTAGTACTTCAAAATTGCCAGAAAATTACTTGTTTCAGTATCAGAGTTTAGGGCAATACGATTTCGAAAGTGCAAGATTAAATGATTTGATTGCCATTCAAGTTAGTGCAGGGCTGAACGAGCCAGTAGAAGTCTATAGTGTGTGTGCTCCAGAGGCTTCACAGTGTGCAAACAGAAATGAGCAAAAATATGACTTTATACCTGGGAGGTCAAACAATTTTTGGATTTTGTTGTGCCTCTGACATGTGTGCCGTGTTCAGATGTTCCCTCAAAAGATCCATGAAATAAAGAGAGAAGAATTTTCGGTGCCTAATCCAAACCAAACACCAAACTCCAAACCAAACATTCCAATGTCATTTTGGGAGTCACCGGCAAAAGACCTCCATTTTCATATGTTAATGCTTTATGTTGACTGGGACACATTACCAAATAAAGCTGAAATAGCAACGTTTTTATATTGTCGTTATCATTTCAGACAGCCTCATAAAAGACTGTTTTCAGGTCACTCCATGCTAATGAGTGTTTGTTTTATAATGACAGGAAGCCGTCACGATAAAGGCCCTGACCTGCTCATGCTTTGTCTCCTCCAGTAGAAACTTATTCGACATCATGTAACTGACATTGAAATAGCTCTGCTATAAAGATCCCTCTGTCAATACAGCAGCACTCTAATTATGTCATCTTCATATCAGCGCAGTGAGTGAGGACCGGCTGATATGGCTCTGGAGAATGTGATGCCTTCTTTATTACTGAATGGGTTTATCCTGCCCGCCCTCTGCCACCGCCTCTGCCATTGTCTCCTGCTTTCTCAGCACGATAGGGTTGGTGCGGTGCATATTGGGACTGTATTAAAGTATTGACTCCTCATCCACTTAACAAGAGAATCAAATCCGTTTACAACTAATTAAAGTCATATAAATGGGGCACATGCTAATGCATTTTTGCACAGATAACAGAAACATGGGTGGCAGTTGCGGCCGGGCTCATAATACCGGCAGGTCAAGATGAAAGTAATTAACTGGGTATTAAAGTCGAAGTGTGACTTTTTCGCCAGCTCTTTCACAAGACGAGATGGAGGCCCGGTTGGAGAGTCTCGATACGGCTGTCATCAAACACATGAGAGATTACTTCTTACAATTACCACTGTTCAAAAGCTCTCCTTTGAGTGTGCTAGGAAAGCTATCAGGCCACTGATGAAGGAAAAATGTGCAGAAAATGTTAGGACTGCTTTAATTTAAATAATAGATCAAGACCTATTTCTGTTTATGCTTTTTTTTTTTTTTTTTTTTACAAGACAGTGATGAGAATGTTAAGATATGAATACAAAAGCTGTGGGTGAAGATGTATTTGCTTGAGGAGGAAAAAAAGAAGAGCTTTTACAGATTTTACAGCTACAGATGCTGCTTATGTAGACACTCATTCAGACTCTACCTCACGCTGGAGCAAATCTCAAAAGCAAATCTTGGGGGGAGTTACGTCATCAGAATTTACATATAATTGCAAGGGGATTAACTGAATCTTGTACTGCACTCTGTTTAGTTTTCTACATGTCATGCCATATTCATTCCGTGCCTAATGGGAGGATTATGCAGGATAAATGCATGAAGGACTCTGACTGTGCAGCTATTGTTTAAGACAGTAGCTGACAACGGCCTGCAGCCTGAGAGCATAAAGTGTTGTGTAGCCTGCTTTCCATTACTGACTGATGGTGAAAAATGACTACATGCAAATATTGTCAATTCATTTTTGAGGTATCTGTATTTTACGTAGGTATGCCTGTTTTATGCTTTATACTTTAGACGTCACCACATATTTCTGACAGCTGCAGTTACGGGGATTTAATAATCAAGGTTTTACAAGCTATCAGGTCATAAAATATGATGTATTGTTATAATTACAGTCCCATCTATTGGTTAAATCTTTAGCCGTTGCATAAGCAGTAATCCATGTCTAATTTAATATAAACAGTATATTATATGAAATAATAAAAATGATAATGACTGACACACTGCAAATTGTCATTATGCATACCAAGTACCCACTTTTGATTTTGCGATAAATATGGTTTTGCTGCCATTGCCAATGACCTTGCGGTATTTTTACTTTTACTGAAGTAAAATTTCATTAACTTCATCTATATTTTCGACAATCCAGCCAGACAGGCACAGCCTGTGTCTTTCTGCAGGCAAGAATGTAGGAAGGAAGAGGCAGAAGTTACACAGATAAATATTCAATGTCCAAATATAGATTAGAAAGACTAAACAAAGGCTGGTTTGTGCCACAAGGAGCAAGATGAAAGCAGAGGGCTTGAAGAATTTCTCCACCTAAGGTAAGCTGTTGCTAAGCTGAGTGTGCAGTTATCTCTGATCCACTGTGCCGAATACAGGAAGAGGGGAAAGGGAAGGGAAAATAGGACTGGGCATTCTGTTGCCAGATTGACTCCATCTTCAAAGCGATATTAACATAGCGCCAGTTTCCCTTTTATCTTCCTCTAATTTCAAAGACGCCAGCCCAAATTAAAATGCAGTGTGACTGAAATGAACCTAAAATATCAGGGACACAAAGGAAGGACAAAAGGAAAGGGTAGAAAGAGATTTTCAGGTAGGAAACTTACTTGAAGGACTCATTAAATGCACTATCTCAGGTCATACTTCTGCCACTAATGCTTTCTGATATGTCCATATCTTATTGCAACACACTGAATCGTGTGCAGTGATATAAAAAAACAATGGACCCCTTATGAATCCTCACTGATTACAGAGAAGAAGATATGTTGAAAACCATACAAGCTAGTCGCAGATTTAATAATACAATCACAATAATGTCAGTTTCATTAACATTCTGCCATAATGAGATTAGATATGCATATTATTTGAGACCTAGTAAAATAGGACACTTGGAGCTGCATTGTGATTTTCAGATTTCTTTTTGAGAGACCAATTTAAATGCTTGGCAATGAAATCAAGCAGTAACACCTACCCCTCGAATAACACTGAATTTCAATATTTACCAGGGCGAGTAGGCTTGTGAATGTGATGGAATCTCAGGTGACTGCAGTATTTCATTTGTGCCCAAGGTGGGTTCCACCAACACTCCAAATAACTGCTTTAGTGACTGTTTTACATGCCGGCAACAAAAACCCCATCATCGCAGTGGCTAAGAAACAAGCATATAAAGAGACTACCTGTTCTAAATATCAAATATCAATGGAATCCATGGGAGTCGGGTTTCGAGTTTCACACAAACTGTTCAGATCATCCCACAACAAAATATACATCTAGCAGCGTGACTGTAAGAGAAAGCCTTTTTACTCTGTTACCCCAGCGCCATATATATATATTTCATCAGCCTTGTGTTTCTCTGAAACTGTCTTTGTCTTGTATCAAAAACTTAGTAAATATTAACCGTGTCCCCTCGGCACAAGTGTACTTCGTCCTTCCTCTTCGGCGGGCCCAGCTGGCCGCATAACGTTAGAGACTATGGGTCACAGCGGCTTCATGAGCTCCTCATAAAGTCGATTTCTGTTACTTATTCCCTCCATGCAATGTTGCTGTCGGTGACATAGCATGTTTAAGATATAACAGGAAATAAGGATTTTGGAAGATGATGTTGCAGCTCTGGTGATGGCATGGAAGATCAGTGCGCTGTACAGAACACTGGGAACTGAGAAAGGCAGGGAAGGAGAGTAGAAGCTTGCATACTAATGTTGTCCTCTGAATCCTGTCTCTCTTTCACTACTTTCACTACATTCCATTTTCCATACAACTTCCCTACTACAGCGCTCATGAATCACCGGGCCGAGGTTGTTTCCATTCTCTGTTTTTAATATTTCACCCTAGTGTCAAACCAATAAAGCCGTCTGCACTGCAGAAAAGTCATTTAGCTGTAGTAAATTCTAAGTAATAACTGGCAGTGCGTATTGACTGGGCTAATTGACTCAGAAATGATGGTAGGAAGAAAATAAATGGAGTGATGTCTGTTGTATATTTGGATCATTAGCTGCATACTGAACCACAGTGGATACCTGAGGAGGTGCTCAAACAGATGATCTGTCTGAGGTGATGGAAACAGATAAATATGACTCATGCTGGCATTCAGTCAAGAAGGAGGGGATATAAAGGGTGATTCTCAAAGGTCCTTATCGCTGTGCATAGCCTTGGCCATATGTTGGTATACATTGCAGTGGTAAATGTTGATTACATGCCATCAATCTTGTCTGTAATGATGACATTCCACTCACCGAGTGAAATCCTCAGATGTAGGAACGCCTGATTAGATATGAATGTTGAAAGGCCACTTTGTGTAAATGCACACATTTTTTCCAGCTCATAAACTGATAATTACGGACATAATTACGGCTGGGCACAATTTTGGTTTCATGCCGACACAAACTGATGGCTTGTTTACAACCTGTCAGATTAGTTGACAGCTCACGTTTCTTGGCCTGTTGAGATCCGTCGCATCAGCGTTGCAACGTTTCAAGAGCTTGAAAATTAACTTTCAGTTCCTTTTGTTAAAAATTTCACTTGTTTCTTTTGTGCGGGTGGGTGCGTTAGAAATGATAGCAAAAATAAGACCAACGTACTGTAGTAGCAAACCAGCGTTGCATCTAATGATTTTGCATTATTTAACTCTTTCCACAGAGTGAATAGCTCTCCTTAAAGCAACTATATCTTTCGGTCATTGCTTTCTTCAACACAGTTGTTTTTTTGTTTTTTTTTTACTGACAAGAAGTGATAATATTTAAAATTAATTTAGTAACCTTTTGCTAATCTTAAAATAAAGCTGGGAAGACATCAACGGTGGTAGGATCATATTTTTAAAGTAAATGTGGAGTATGAAAAGATTGTTCTTGACTTATGTAAAACACAAAATAACAATGTTTAACCGCAGGGTTTGATGTTGGAAAGAAAGTGTCAAAATACAGTTGTAAACAAGACAGTAGGTCAGACGTTGGTGTGGGACCTCATCTAAATGCATCAACACCAATGCAATGCCTCAAAACAACTTCCAGGATTGCACAGCAATATAAAGCAAGTGTGCCTCTAAGTAGCTCATAGACACATGTTCACATTCCGGGTGACATCCATAGTCAACAGGTACTAGTACACAACAGCTGCTGCTGCTGTGACTCACCAGCTCTGAAGTCGCCCCGGGGAGCCTGATGCCAGAGCTGGTTTGGGTTTATCTCACATCCCAGAAGGCAGAGGGGAAAAACTTCAGTGTGTGTGTGTCTGTGTGTGGATGAGGAGGTGGGTGGCAGTGTTGGTGGTGGTGGAAGGGGAATTTGGCATTTGATTTATATGCTGGAATAACGTCCAAATCTCACTCAGATCACTTCAGAAAAACACAGGTTGAATTTAGAGCAATAACGGAAAGAGCAGAAAAAGAAGGTTCATTTTGGGATTCTGTGAATGTGTTGCTCTTATTCAACAAAGTAGTGACAAAAGTTTTCAGGAGCACAATGAGCTCTTGATCTCAGACCACACAAGAGACATAGAGAAGGTTTCCAGGAGGCTCCTTTGGTGTCTGTTTAAGGAAGAGCCAGTCTGCAATCCCTATTTTATCTCAGCCACTGAGCAGCTACTGGAGTCCACATGATTGATGTCGTCTCATCTCTCAGCCTGCCATGCTGTCCTGATGAGGAGATACTTTATCGACTCCATTGCTGGGAAGGGGTACAGATTCGCCTCCTACAAGTAACTAGAAGTTCTCGAAGGTCAGAAGAGTACTGACCTTAACCCTAAAGTGGGGATGTTGAGTATAGGTCCCATCGGAAAAGTTCTCCTGGTGAATATTAGTCTCGAGAAGAAGGCAGAAACCAAGTTTGACGCCTACTGACAGAAGAGGAAATTCTGGATTTTGAGTAATTGAATTAGTGAGGACGACAACAGTCGATTCGTATTTGCGTTTAATCTGGACTCTTTTTTCCACCTTCTCCATTGGCTCTATATTGCTGCCTATAATCTAATTGTCCGGTCAGTTTGCCATGCAAACCTGTACGCATCTCCCAGACATTAATCCTCTTTCGTACGCACGTAAATAAAAGTGCCAAACAAGAAAGTATAACAGGCCTAATAGTACAAGCAGATTTCCCACCGTTGCTTGCTTATCCATGCTTCGTGCTGTGATACTTCAGGGGAAAAAAATTTCAAAAACTGTAATCCACAAAGAGTCCCCTTGCAATAAGATGATGGCTTTACATTTGCAGAGCTCTGCCCGGGTCTATTAGAGGGCAACCTTTACTAAGGAGTCAGCATAACCCCACGTAAGTGGCTGCTTAAGTTATAAAGGGCAGGTGCTTATCTGGTCCATACAGGCTCCTTCAGTCGGACTGATCAGCTGTACAGACATTAGATCATAACCTTGATGTCCAATGCAGCGCTGGCCCACCATCTCATGCAGCGGAACAACCCCTCACTTGAAAGACCAGTAGAAATGCTGTGGAAAGCTCCATGGAATAAGAGTCTTCTGCGAGAAAGATACGTTTTTTCCTCCCATGGCCTTTCCCCTTTTGTATCTGACACTGTGTAAAAGAGTTGTGCTAAAGACAACCAATTTGTTCCACGAAGGGAGGCAGAAACGCTTAGATAATAGTTCCATAGGGTTGACTGCATTGCTCTTCTATGCCCTGTTAAATCAAAATGAGAGGACAAGAGTAGGCAGGAAACAAAGCTAGTCATTAAAAGAGTGAGGCCAGTTAGCAACTTTTAATTAGGATTTACCAAGTCATGTCCTTCCACCAATGCTGCCTGTATCATGATGTTACCATGGTGATTTCTCCCTGTCTATACATTATATATTTCTCCCCTAGATTCATTATGGAATGTCTTTTCATTCTGATATTTAGTCTTTTAGGAATGTAAATTATACAAATTAAGCAGCTTGTTGTAACACAATGTCGAGTGTTGACTTTAGGCCTTTCCTGCCCAAACAAGAATTGGCCCTCAACAGGCACGGGTTCTGAACGGGAGCCAGCGTCGTGGACCGTGAGACTTTCCAGTGCTTGTATTCCCAAACTGCAAAGCCTCAGAATAAAATCACCACAAAGTAACTCAGTCAGTTAGCAATTATTGGTGGGATCAATTAGTTAAATAGCGGATAAATAGTCTTGAGTCATTTTTCAAGCAGAAACGTCAAAAAATTTCTGAATCAAATGTGAAGATTTGTTTAGTGAAGGTTTGTTTTCTCATCTCATCCACATGTCTCCTTTGGCAAATTACCTGAGATGTCTTACAGGTTTGGTAGTGAGCATCGCTACATAAACCATGTTTATGTTTTGGGTTTGAACTGTTGGTTTTATGTATAGATGAAGCATTTTTTGTTTTCTTTTCCGTCATGAACGGTTCCAACATTTTAATGCATTGAATCAAATCCATGCTTTTTAATGGCTCATAAGCAAATCTTGGCTTACAAAATGGACTATTGATCAGGGATTTGTCATCTTTTTGTCATCCAGTATGACTGCCTAAACAGAGAATAAATGTTTCCTTGACAAGGTGTGGATATGAGGAATTTCACTAGATTAGGGCCATTAACACTCTCAGTGATATTTTTATAAACACCATTGATAAACACAGTGAGAAAACGACAGCATGAAGTTGCTGCAGTCCCCGTGCTTTGGTTTGTCTTTTATACCACTGGCTACTGGCATTTGAGCTGTCAAACTGCAACACTCACCTCAAAACAAAGAGATCTAAAGAACATAAAAACAACAATTTGGAACATCATGATAGTCTGCAGCACAAGGCTAACATTTATCATGAATAACTATAATTATACACACACAGAGATGTGTCAGGGAAGGCTGCAACATTTTAACAATGATGGAAAATTAAAACAAACAGCAGGGTTTTCTCTGCGCTGAAGACGATCGGGTTTTATGGGAATCGCATAAATGTTTGATGACACCAATTCAGTTAAATGTCGGCATCTTTCAATTTAGCATTTCATTCATTTAATTCCATTTTTATTCAATATCTCTTTGTCATTTTCTTACTCCAAGCATGATAGCTTTTCTGCTCTCTTTCTTTGGCTTGCCTGATACTGGCATTTCAGTGAAGATTATTAAATCAAATCTCCTGCTGGTGATACAAAATGAAGAATTTCCACGGCTGAACGGAGGATGGTCTGCTTACATTCTTTTTTTTTTTTTTTATCTTGTTAAATAATGAATCTTTCAGTAAATGTGATGCTGACTTTGATGTTGATCCACAGGCTTCAATACCTTTATCCACTGTATTGGAAATAATTCATGGCCTTTATATCTATCTATGTTTCTGTGTATCTAGCTGTCTGTCTTTCTATCCATCCCTGCATCTGAGATATCAATCTATTTCGAAAGCATCTGAACATCTATCAAACCCATTACAATATCAGCCCTAAACCTATACAAAAGGATCCCTAACTATTAACAGAAAGCCCTACAGACAGAGTTTTCAATCCTGAAAAAGGCTGCATTATTCGTTTTATTTTTATTGCTGCAGTGACCCATATTTAATGCAATGCCTTGAAATAACTATCTTGAAAATTGAAGATGTGCAGCATAAAGAAAATCACATTTGGTTAAAGTACAATTTTCAAGCAACATGCAAAATAGGTCAGCTACTAATATCATATTTTGCAAACGTTTTCTAGTTCTTTATTTTGCTAACTAGGTATTGTGTTGTAATATCAGAGATAATACCTTATGGAAATTATTTTGCAGTGTGCTGTTCTTAATGCCATCACGGACCAGGATGAACACTAGAGGGCAAGCTTAATCCTTTCTCACATGTCCGCAGCATATTTAGGCAATTAGATCCTCTCCCATCCTCTCCCATCCTTTATCCCTTCCGATTGTGTGTGTGTGTGTGTGTGTGTGTGTGTGTGTTACAGTAGTGTGTGAAAGACTGTGAACCCATGTTTTTCTCAAATTTGTTTGGTTGTGGGCTTGTGAGTGGTGAGCCACCCATATTAATCTTAATCCAAAAATAACATCCATCGGGCTATTTACAATTCTAATTGAGGCAAGTTGTGTGTACTGGCAATCTGAGATTAAAAATGGATTGCCTCCTCAAATCTTCCCCTCTCCCCCTTCTCTTCCCTTTCTTTCTTTTTGCACAACCCC
This sequence comes from Mola mola, assembly GCA_001698575.1. NCBI lineage: Eukaryota > Metazoa > Chordata > Actinopteri > Tetraodontiformes > Molidae > Mola > Mola mola. The sequence continues at coordinate 1,940,966 of KV751322.1, read as the reverse complement.
TGCACCCACTGTCAAATCTCTGTTGTTGTAGACCATCTCTTAGGATACACGAGCTGTTCTCTCATCCTCTAATCTCATGCTTTCATATTCTACTTGACTCTTTCTCTTTGTATAGTAGCTGTTTTTCTTTTCATTTTTTCTTGCTCCAACTCATTTCTCTTTCTTTTGCTCCCTCGTATCTTGAGTGTCCCTCTCTCTTTCATTGCACGGCAGCTCCTTTGTGGTGTCTGTCTCAATTTTCATCATTCCTCGGTGTGCGATGTGAGCTCAGACCTCCTGATCAAATCCTGGCAGCTGATGATTGCTTCGATCCCACATTTAGCTGCCCTGCGTCTGCGTAGCTACCACCCTGTTTCCCACAATTCTTTGCTGGCGCAGGAGCAGTGCCCGTCTGTGTCTGCTGGTCTGTCTGCTGTGTTGGTCTGTCTGTTGTTCTCTTGCTGGGGATCAACGGACAGATGGTGCGCTACGTGAGTGTGAGTGCTACAAAGTGCAGCATCCTGTAAGATGTTTTACTGCAGAAGACTACCACAGTAGATCTTTTATACTTTGTGCATCCTTTCAGCACACGACACAAACATATCATGTTTGATGCACTAATTTCCTCTTTATTTCTACACTTCCTTGCATGCATTAATCCCTCTTGTCCATTGAAAGGGCTGCCCTTGCATTAGCATTTCGCTAAATATTTAATCAGGCATGGTTGAAATGGATTGCTGAAAGTTTTCACACCAAACTAAAAATGCATGATTGAAAGTATTGTCCTTGACCGTTTTCATTGGATAACTGGTGCATTATTAAGAGTTCTGTTAGGGGACCTCTTTGAGTTATACTATACAACGAGCCACTGTGGTTTGATAGTTGCTCATCTGAGTCCTGAAATGATTATGGGCTTAAGCAACACATCCTTGAAGCATGTAGGCAGCGCTCCCCCACCAACCCCTGAGGAGGATGAGTGGACTAGTACAAATCATAACTCTCGAGAGGCTCCTCTTCCTAAAATATTAACAAAGTGAAGGAATTAATTTCACTTAGAAGACTTAATTTAATTTACTGCCACCGATATTGCCGAAGCACACAAATTGCAGAGATTAGCAGATAGGGGATACCAACAGCCCTGCAGCTGCCATCACGCCGTGTGGAGTTGTGCCACTCAAAGCAAAATGCATTTTTAACTGCTAATGAATCTGTTTGGGCCAAAGCCAGCCACTCAGAAGCCAAGATTAAACCTCTGCTCTTGCTAATCATAAAAAAAGCCATAGGATTAGTCACTGGAGATTGAGTCAAGGTCCTTGGCCACGCTGCGAATTGAGCTATTATTTTAGCCCATCCGGTAATGTCTATAATGATAAATGTCATGTTTATGAGAAAGTGTGGTAGTTCTCAAAGGTCCCAAAGAGTTCTGAAAGTGCCTAGTTTTCAAAATCTCATGCAGAGTCTTGGCGATGGTATGTAGCCTATAAAGGTGTTCTGCTGGTTAACTCGGACTTATTGCTTAAAGGTAAGACAAACACACTATGATTTCCCAATCGTCTTTAGGGCCAAATTTCTGCTCAATTTATTGCGGCAAAAGCGTCTTGTCTTGCTTTCTGCTGGCTGGTGAGACTAATGATAATCTGCGGGAGCGTGATTTGTTGCTCAGAGCAGATACAGACCCACTTCTTGTTTACTCTTCTTTACTGGAGGTGGTTTACCATTGATGCAGCCAATGAAAGTGGAAGAGCAAACATAATTTATCGTTAACCACTTCAGTTGCCGCACAGATTTTTCTAGAAGTCCTGTAGAAATGTAGTAGAATACCTGTGAAACTACTTTAACCAACACTCACTGCTTCCTGTGTTATCTAGCGATCTTCCTTTTTAGGATACACATGTAGAACCACACACTGTTGTCTTATGACCGTTGGGTGGATTTTTTTCCCTCATAGAGAGCAAAATTATCATCCTTTGTGCTGCTGTTTCAAATTGTGCCAAACTTTAATTGCAAGCCTATGATGGTGCCTATAAGGAAGCTCTAAAACATGAGTGCTCACATCGGCTCGCACTTGTAAATTAGCATGACAGTAGTGGGAGGCTCCATTAGGCATGAGGGGAGGCAGTAATGGAGATGTGGTTACAAGCTCAGCATAATGATTGAAATCCCTGCTGTCAGGTGATGACTGCTCAGGTGATCTGCTGCTAGCACCTCTCTACAGAATACAAAGGTTTTCATATGAGAGGGCATCAGGACGGATTTTTTTGTCCTGTGCTGTCTGTTTCTCTCTTGTTTCCTGTCAGGTGTGTTTGCCACATGCAGCCTTCATCCATGTGCATAATGTGACGAGGCACATGTACAAACCAGCCAATACAAATGCATCATGCTGACAGACTGATACACAGTCTGTCATATATGTTAACACAATCAATCAAGCTGAGAGTTTAATTTTAAAGGCGGACTACAGTGGAAAGTTTCTTGAGGCACGCTGCAAGCAAAAAGACAAACATGTTAGAGGTATTAAACAAGGAGATATGGACAATGAAGAAAACAAAAACAAGATCACTTAAAATTGTAGATATGTCCATTAAACCAAGCAAGTTCCTTTTCACATGTTATCCTTACAGTCTGGTTTTCAGACATGCATGAACAACGGTTTCAATCAAGTATTGATTAAACTTGATTATTTTTGCCATAAGATAAATAAACAAATAAGGCCAAACAGGTTACACAAGTTACCGCAGTTAACATATCAGTTACCTGTTCCATTTAAAGGGGGTGGAAAATTCAATATAATCTCTAATTTTGACAAAATGTTTAGCGTAAGGACTGAATCCTCAATGTCATTTTCTCCCACCTTTGTTTTTTGAATCAAACCTCACAATACTTAACTTCTGTCAGGTAGCTAGCTAGAAGAAACAAGCCTTCTAAAGCTAAGACGGCTTCCCCCTCTTTTTCAACATTCATATTACTTAACTGCACTCTATTAGCACAAGTCAACTGGATCATTTTGAACTCATGCACACACAATATTTTGTTGCATCGTGCAGAGCACTAAGTCCTAATCAGCGCGGCATGAATGGATGAAAAGTAGCATTAAGAGCCCTATAATACATTGGTATTATTCAGACATATCTGGCACATTAGCACTAGAAATGGAATTCATATTACAAGCCACCAGGAGTTTACAAGCTGGAGCTCCGGGGAGAAAAGAACAGCTGAAGGATGCTTTTTAAAAACCCCAGACTGTTTTTCTCCAGGGCTGGAATGACTCATTACCCAGGCAGCAGTGCAGGAAGTCTTGTCAGCTGGGTTGTCCCACAGTACAATAAAACTCAAATTGCGCCAGTGCATAATTTACAGTTGTTTTTGGAATTGTGACAACAACAGTGAACACTTTAACGCAACTTCACAGTAATGTACCTTCCTGCAATTCAGGGAGGTGAGGTGCACAGATTTGGTTTCTGGCAGGTAGGGTAATGTCTCCGGATCGTGGTACTGACATTTTTATCCCTTTTTCTTATCTCCTG
>KV751322.1:1925227-1937438 GCA_001698575.1 Mola mola | reverse complement strand
AAACCATCGCTCAGACGTTGCCTTTGTCTGAGTGATGGATCTTTACTCGGGTCTTACCTTAAAGCTGCGCTGCCATGACGTGTTGTGAAACTGGTGTTCACATGTCAGCAGTTCCCCTGTTTTCCAGATGCATCTCAAGAAGATGTGAGGGATGTGTTAACATGCTTAGAGGGCACACCGGTGGCAAACTGGCATCACACTCAGCCTTAGATTATCAGAATCAGAATCAGAATCAGATTTTATTGCCAGGTATGTGTAAACATACTAGGAATTTGACTCCGATGTTGAAAGCTTCCTTGTAAGATAAAGAATCATAATGACGACCCCCCTCAGCTTTGGCCCAGCGCTCAACCTTTTTAGTAGAAAAGGTGATTGATCTGTGCAGGCCTATGCTGTAAAGACCTGCCCTTATCAGGCCAATAGGGAGCATATGAAGGAGATAGCCGACAAGCTGGAGTGAGGAAAATTAACTGATTCTGGTCTTGGTTTGGTGGGTGTGTTCCTAATGTCTTTCTGCCTTCACCCTCACCCTTTTCTGTTCCCTATCCTTTCCTCCTTTCATCCTTATCTGAGTTCTTCTGCAGAAAAATCCATTTTCTCACAGTGGGCCGCTTTGTGCTGGGTGTGGCAGGATAGTGGTGGTAAATAATGCACAAGTGTTTCACCGTCTATCCAAAGGAGGACGTGTTCACTGTAAGACTCCGTCTGAAGTGGGCTTATTAAACTAACCAGGCTGCAACCATTTCCATTCCTTTTATAAGGGCGAGGTGACGTAAAAGTATGAATGTTCCCAAAGAAAATCACTTTGGCCAGGCCCCATTTTCCTCCCCTCTAACCGGCTGACACTAAAAGAGGAACCCAAATGGGAGAGAGCTCCCAAAGTCACTAAGGGTGCCTTTGCTGTGGTGCAGTGCAGACGTCTTCCGTTCATGATGTTCTTAATGAGATAAGAACGGCAACTTAGTTATTTGTTCTCTGGCTTTTACAAGAGAAAATAGGAAAACAAGAGAGCTTGCTAATGTTTCGTGACAAACAGCACTATGACATTAAATGCAGGGGCATACTCTGGCATAGCCCTTTTTGGCTATGGGTATAAACATGGATTATGTTTTGATTTTATTTTTGATCTGGTCCAGTTTCTCCTCCCGTTAGGCTACAAATTACGAGGAGTTTCCTTTTGTTATTCATCCGGTTAGCACACTATCTCCACTCCAGTGGTGTTTCATTTTCAGTGAAAATGCTGCAATAGTTTTCATTTGTATTTAAAATCTAGCAAAGAGTTGGCATCATATAAAGTGCTTGTAGGTCTCTCTTCTCCACTGTGCTTTAATATATACAATCAATACTTTTTGAGTCAACAGATCTGGTTGAGAGCTGCAGCATTCACATGTAATGGGTTTAAGTGGAAGATATAGGACAGAGAATGAATCAGATGTATGCGGAGGCAGGGGAAGATACAAGATCCTATAGCTCACCAATGTCAGAAATCCACCTACATACGCTCACAGAGAGTATCACAGCCTCCTCCAAATATTTAGCACATTGTTCAATAGTTTTCTTGCGCAACAAATCCCAACATACCCCTTCGACAGCACTGTTTTGGAAAGAGAGGTTTGTGGAAAAGAATCTAATGTGACGGGAGCAAAACACTGCTAACAGCACTGCTCCTGATTCAGGGCACAGCAGCAGAGGTAGGCCTTGTGTTATTGGCCCTAATCCATTTGCTTGCAGGAACTGACTCGCAAGATAAAAGGATGGGAGCGGTTTTTCTTTTTCCAGGACAACATTTACCTCCAGGGCTGCCTATAGCTCCTAAATAGACAGATCCAGAAGAAATCTGACAAGAATTAGATTACACTTGATTACTTATAGATGCTTGTGGGCACATTGTGTCTTTTTATTCCTTCTACTGTTTGTCTGATGAGTCATGCACAGGGGCCAAATGGAATTAAACTGTAGCTGTTTGAGCTAATGGATAACTAATGGCTACCCTACGAGATGTGTTCATAAGAGCATATGTCATGTGAGATGGCGTAGAGCTGCTAGATTAAGTACGCATGTACTCTGATGGGATGAAATAGATCATGTAAATACTAACCACACAATCGGTAACACACCACAAACTGCAAACTGGTCACTGCCTGCCAGTGTCTTTCCAGTTGTTTGCTTCATTGTTCCTCTTGAGATACCTTCGCCTTCTCATTCTTCAATCCAGATGCTCTCTGCCACTCTGGAAGGCACAAGTCATACATCCCATGTGATTCTCCTTTCATTTTATTCAACTAAACCCACTCCCATTTGTCATATGGGAGTGTGCTGTAGGCACATGTCATCTCATGGTGAGCCGTGTCTCTCCAGTCTGGTCCCAAATGAATGAAGATCAGGGTGCCGTTTTTCCTTCTTGTGTTTATTTTTAAATGTTTATATGTCATTTTAGGCACGATTTGTGTCCTGTGTGAAACCAAAATTAACATTGACATGTTTCAATTTATTTATTATGAATTGTTTAAAACTTACGTGGCACAATGATTATGTTTAAAAGAAAAAAAAGAAAATTCAAAGTACTTCAAATGCCTTTACCAAGTCATTTATATGTCTAAACATTGACCATAAGTCATGTCACTTAAACAGTAATGGTTTAATGAAACACCTGACTACTTGTGCTTCTCTTTGAACTCACAAAATGCAGATAGCATTAACACAGACACACACTAAAAAGCTAAAAATGTACTGAATTATTGGAAGAGTAATTAGAGTAGAGTAGGAAGAGTAAGAGTAACACACCCTTAACAGTTATCCACTGAGAAGACACAAATAGACAGCTTCAACACAGACATCTCAAAACACAAGTCCATACATACAAAAAATAACTAGGCACAGTGGTCATAGAAATATAGAGAATATTTAATACCTACTGTAAATATTTTATTATTCTTATCTATTTTAAATCTACTGAACCTACTAATTAAAGTGGGCCCAAGCCACATCCTGGTTCTCCCGTGGGTGGGTGGCAGCCCAGTTTAACTCCAAATGAAGTTCATGCACCAAAACACATTATGTCAATTAACTGCAGACTTGAACTTTTACAGTTATTTTTGCCCCTTTAAAAGCAGCAGAAACAAGCTTTAAACACACGTTTGACATGAAAAACTAGCACGTTTATATTGAAAATTAACTTGTTTTTAACCCCTTTACACATCCAGTAGAAATGCATGTTGTGACTCTGGCAATACAGTCTGGACCCTCTTTGCTTTCCACCAACCTTTGAGTAGAAAAACACCTTTTAAAGTGGCTAATAAAGATTTCAGAAAGAGTTGGCATTACACAAAATAAGACTGCATTACAAATGCATATTGATGCATATTAGGATTGGGTATGTTTATCTTTTATAACGTATGGTTGCACAATTTGCATGCAGTGTACATCTGTTATTTTAGCTACATTAGATGAACTCGGATCGTCTTACATGCACTATGACGGCAGTTAGCAGGGAAAATAATTATTTTTAGTTGAGATGTGTGGTATTAAATGGCATAGAGATATTAGTTAGATGCTGAACCACATGCACTTAAAGCACAAGGAGAAACTACTGGGTTCAGACATCTGACTTAGAGATATTCTCCCATTAAGCTTTAAACATATATATTATGCTAGTAATCAAGTACTCTGAATGTTGAAATAACTAAAAAGGTGTGGACCTTTTTAGTAATTTCAACATTCAGGTACTAATGCTTATAAAAACCTGTCAATCTCCTGATTCATAATGGGCAGGTACAATGACTTTTAGGAAATAATGCTCAGTGGCTGATGAGAGTGGTGAGAATAAATCAAAATAGTAAAATTTAGGGACCATAACTACAAGAAAAAGCTGAAAAAAATCTGAAATCCTCCTAAAACCTAAATGGTACTCAGGCGATTATGCTTGCTTTGGTAATGAGTGTGGTATCACATGCAATAGTCTCATAATCAGAAAGTGCTTAAATCCATGGTAAAAACATCAAAAGGATACATTTTCACAGCCGTAAATACCTTGCAGATTTGTAGTGACACAAATAGTAAATGTGTGCTTAATTGCATGTTTATACATTTTTGCTCAAATGTCTGGAACGATATGTACTGTACCTGTGGACACTTTCTTGTGCGCGTGTGGCAGAGTGTGACATATGGGCCTAGTGTGCATTGTATCCACTTCAGTGAAGACGAGCTTAGTGATGTTTGCAGTTCATTGAAGCCACATTTGCTGGTTAAAGCATATCTTTCTGAGCATGCTGAGTCTCAGTCAGTCTGAGGTGATTGCATATGACATGTTTGGTTGGTGTGTTGAGTCAGCTGGCCAATCCAATAGAATGCAGTGCTGCAGAACTGGAGGTGACAGAGGAAGATTAGATGACACACAGTGGCAGTAAAAATGGTGTCAATAATGGTTTGTCTTGTGGACCATTCTGAGGCTCATTTCCACCACTTCTCACCTCCGGCAGTGGTTCTACCAGTGTCATTCATTGCATGTTCACATTATGGGACATCCATCTACTCAAAATGCATCTCTGAGCTGTACAGTACATTCACATGCGTGTGCTTGCAATTGTTTCTGTCCTGGATACAAGGGTTTTTCAAAGTTAAACAAAAAGTCTGTCAAAAACAAAACAGCAAAGGTGTTGGTAATTTAGTTTCTATACAGCAATTTTCCAAAACAACCAAACAGATTAGAGATTACTGCTTGTTTAGTCTAGACTGGGGAAACATTAAGTGCTGGTATGATGTATTATTTCTCAAATTGTAACCACACAAACACTCCATTTGTTTGTTAGTTTCTCGTTGGCAACTTTTCCATCACCAGAGGCACAGGAAAGATGCTAGTGCATTACATTAAATGTGAGGGTTTCCAATCCTCACTGTTGGGCCCCACAACTGAATGATCCTCCCAGCCTCCAACTATTTACAACCTTTTACACATTGTTGCTAATTACCAGACATCTGGAAACGACAGGCATACTTATGCAATCTCTCTTCTCTCTCCGCTCTTCTCGGGGCTGGAGCTACAGAGCACCTGCTGAGGGCTCACCAAGTTCAAATTTAGCCAGCAGCAGCAACCAGACCTGCAGGCTAACCAAAAGGAGAAACTGATGAGTTCAGCACAAATGCTAACTCTGCAAGGAGCAAACGCGCATTTCTTCCAGTACAAGGACTGAACAACAAGAAGAGCATTCTCCACAAGATTCCTCGCAAGAGCTTCAACTAAGACTCTCCATCAAACCAGGGATCACTTCACCAGGAGAACATCTCTCTCCTTTTAAGGCCTGGTAAAGTTGGGCACATCAACTTAGCACAACATGTAAACACGTAATTGATGAATGTATTTGTCTTGCATTGTTGAATGGTATCGTTGTGACTGTGGTCAGGTTATTAATAAGTGGATTAGCCACAATTATAAATTAAGTTTATTTATCCAACACAGACTCAGGGTCTTGCATGCAACTAATTGTCTTCCTTCTAACCTGGCACCAGGTCCTCACACCTACACAACACTGTCTTGACACATGCAGGGTCTCAACCAGCAAATGGTCTGAGCCCCCAGTAACAAAGGAACATTTGGTCTGACACTTACACAGCTTTCGACCATTTTGCCTTTGTTTAACATCCATCCATTTCTCTTTTACACAACACACGCGCACACACACGCACGCACACACGCACACACACACACACACACACACACACACACACACCCACACACACACACACACACACACACACACACAGAAGCACATACACGCACACCCCTTGTATATAAATGTATATAATGGTTTACATCCTAGATTAAGCATTGTGTGTTTCTTTTCCTTTATTGTTAATTCTTGAATAAATACTTTTGGATAAACATGCTGTGTGTTTAATGTTGCACAAGAGTGAATTTTGCCAACTTTTAACTGTAGGGGAAGCCTTAAATTATACAGAGAAAAACCCCACATACGTTTACATACACTGCCCACATACCAAACCTTATACTATAAAGTTCAAAGTAGCACAGTATATCTGGGAAGTGATATATATTGTAAAAATACAAGGATTAATGAAATACATAACCAACTAAACACAAACAAGAGGTCACTTGATTTGATTATTTTATTTTAAAACAGCAGATATCTGAACCAAAGTATTGCTACTTCATCATCGTTGTGTACTTCTTTGCACAATAAATCCTCTAAATAATGATGGCGGATGACACATGCTGTTAGATAAAAAGGATGTCTCCTAAAATGTTAACACCTGTGTTAAAGACTCCCTTAGACCTAAGCAACACAAGGATACATGGGGCGTGTGCTGTAGCAGCAACCTTCATTTATATTTTCTCCAGCCATGTGTAGATAAGATAAAGCCTTATATACTCGGTGAAGCAAAAACACTTGGCTGCACTACTGCCAGCCGGTCTGGCATGAAACCCAAAGTAGGGCATTCTGAATTCTTGCTCCTCTGTGGCTTGCAGAGAGCATCTGGACACCCACCACGCATTCGGCGAAATCCTGCATTATTTTCAGCTTACATTACTTGATGCATTTTACATGGTTTCATGTGTGGAAATATCCCATGTCTGTGACATGTGGAGGTGGGCACAAAGCTGGATTTGTGCCTTTTTTCCAAAACCTCACGGTAGAATTTACTCCCAACGCCTTCCTCGGAACATTTCACAGTGAGGAGTAGCAGCACTGAGGGCAGCCTGGTTTGCTGCCAGATATACAATAGAGTTGTGAGAAATGTCCCATTTCTGCCCCCAGTGCAGTAGCTTTCTGCCATTACATTATAATTAATCCACTGTAATTGGCTTTTAGCAAACCTAACTCTTCTTCAGACATCTTTATATGCAACATAGAAGGAATTTGCATTGTCATTTTAGCTGCTAAAAGTGATTGATATTAGAAGGTGTATTGCCACTATATGGATTCAGTAATGAAATAAGCATACATTCTTTACTTAATGGGACTCTTCATCAAATGCACGTGTCATGGAGTATTAAACGGTCTTTGGGGGTTAAAATGATGAATGATATAAAATGATATCTCCTGTGACTTTGGAAAAGTTTGGGAGAATTATGCCTTGATTATCTGAACCTACAAATACTTTATGTAATGCAAATATTTTAAAGGAAAACTTCAGAAAATGTGCCAAACGATGAAACTCCGTACAGGAGTAATCTTCCCAGCAAAAAAAACAGTATTTTTTGAAATTTTAGAACCTAACGGCCCATTCATACTTGGCTTATTTGTTTTATTTCGTGATGAAGTACTATTGTCCCCCCTTGCCAGTCCCCCGCCTGCCTGCAATTACACTGCTCTGAGCACGGTTACATGTATGTCATTACTTTGTGAGAACATGATGCAACTTAAGTGGATTTGTGGCTTTTTTTTGAGTGTTTTTGCTCATATATGACATGATCACATTCACTGACATCTATTCTGCAATGCTGCCTTTGATTTTTTTTTGCTGAGACAACATAAAGTATTTATATTGTCATGTCATGCATGTTATGGAGCGCCTAGTGTGAGTGCGCCCTCATACCGTGAGCAGGAAATAGGGCTTAGGTTGAAAAATATTGTTGTTCTCCTTTTATTTAAGTCAGTGAGGTTTAAGTGACAGGAGCTTTAACCAAAAACACGTAATGAATTGTTAATGATTTGCATTTATTAGTTGAAGGATCAATCATTTATGGAGGTTGATGAAGGGATTAAAAGTCATAATATCTCAGTTTTCTGCTGCATTGATTTTGACCCCTCTTAAAAAAAATTATGTATTTAATGTAAGTAGCTAAAATTGAGTAAACAGAACAATATCTGGCCACAAAACTGAATTTGAAATTGGCATAAAATGAAAATACATGCCCTTCAAAATTAGACTATAGTACATACAGTAAAACAAGTTACTTTATCAACTTACCCTCCACCCTTGTGTTCTGCAATAATTTAAAAATGTTGAGCTAAGTGCAGATTGGTGTCCCGCTGAGTGGTGGTTATGAACAGATTGGAGGTCAGGGCATTGCTCAAGAGTCTATGGTAATGTGATGGCAGTTGCTGGAAGAGAGAACTCTTCTGTTTCACTTTATCTTCCAATTGTTCCTCGGCCAAGCTCGTTCTTGCGCTGACATTGTCGGCCGGCCGCCTATTGTTATTCCTGTCACTTCTTGGTAGTCTCACATGACAACATATCTGCCTCCTGAAATTTTGCCACCAACGTTTCCTAATCTTGCATTGGTATTAATTTCCTCTTTCCTGCAAATTAGGAGAGAGTTCCATATTTGTGCATATGTGCCAGCACACATGCATACAAAGCGACAGAAACTCTCTTTTTTCCCAGACACATATACACTGTGGCTCTGTCTTGCCTTCTGCCCGCCGAGCTCAGTGCCTTCAGTTATTCATGAGCCATCTGCTTGGGTGAGTGCTGTGTCAGATGTGTGTCAAATAGGACCTCATCTGTCCCCACTGTTCATCTTCTAATTGTGTCCTCGTCTGCATGCTTGAGACGCCACCGTCAGCCCTTGCAACAATCCAAGGAACACCAGCTTGACTCCTCAGTCCACCATGTCCTAAATCACCAGTTTAATATGATTAGGGCAACTTCATTAAAAATCATGGCATCCGGTTCATCAATGTTATAACGGCAAGCAAACTTTTCTGTTCGTTAACATGATGCCGTGGAGATAAATCCTGTCTAAATGAGACAGAGATGTAAAGGCATTGTAGAGAATGGCATTGAAGACGCAAGCAGAAAGTGACAGTATCTAGGGTACGGGAAAGCGAAATGAAGAAAAATTACTTCCCCTTAGAAGGAAGAATGTTATCGTTCAAACTTCAGTGAAAGAAGAAAAGCACGTCTTGTATTACACTAGACTCTCAGAGAGGGAAAATATGGTGGCCAGAGAAGTGCCGGTTTGACCCTCTGATCATAACCTTTTTTTCCATATATGAATATGCCCTTCTAACCAATCCCTCTGCAATTCAGAGACCCTCTTGAAAGTGACGACCATATCTTCTCCATAATAAAGGAAAAAAAGATGTTCAAAGCAAACTTGAATGGAAAATCTCCCTGGTTAGCCATGGCAGTGTAAGTGTAGGCTACTCTAATTCTCAGCTTTTCAAAAGTAGCACTTTATCAAAAACTGTACATGAGTGAAAGTAAAAAAAGTTTAAGTAGACAAAAGGGGAACATAGTATATCTTAAATCCACCCTTCATACTCATGATGAAAGTAGATTTTATGAGTAATTTATGAAAGATTTTACATGCCAAGTTGACCACGTCATCTCAAGTTTAATGGATAGCAGCACAACACAAAACAGTCAGTCAGCTGATAAAGTTGTGTGAGAGAGAACAAGAATTTTAAAAAATTTAAACATATTAAACTTCTTTATTAACAATTCATACATATGAATGAATACCCAAATGCTGGTCCATCAGATCAAGGTATGAATTCCAAACTGGACAAAATGAAAAGTACAGTTTTGGCCCACAAAAACAATAATGTACAGAATAGGGCTATTATTTTCATTGATGCTCAATCCGCTGGTTTTTCTCATTGTTTAGTCAAGATTCTTTCAAAAAATAGTAAAAAAAACAAACAAACAACCAAAAAAAAAACCAACCCAGGCAACCCAGATTTCTTCTCTTTCCAACCAACAGCCCAAAACCAAAAGACCCGTCTTTTACAATTATGAAGGATAAGAAATGAAAGGCAGCAAATTCTTATATTTAAGATGCTGGAACAGGCGGTTTGCCATTTTCTTGATTGAAAATGACAAATGATTAATCAATCGTAAAAACTGCTGGCAATTAATTTTTGTCATCAGGCCAGCTCTATTAGCCAAGTTCTATTTGACGTTTTGAAACATCATGAAGTATAGTCTCTATACAGAAAAATAATCTAATCACAAACTTTTCTATAGTGGGGCACCATAATCTTCATACTTTTTGTGTCAGCGTCTCAGAAGAACTTAATGTTTGTAAATGCGTGAGTCTCTGCTGCACCTGCCAGTTGTTACTCTCAGCTCACAGAGTCATTTGCCAGAGTCAGCTGCCTTTGCTGCGCTGAAATTGGGCTCCCTGCAACTGCCATAGCCTGTACAGTTTTGACATGATATAAAAACAATTTATGCATGCATGGTTGGATTCACACATGGCTTTATACAGAAGGATCATGACTATATTAAATGCAGGCCTGCCTCTGAGTCACAAAATAATGTATGATTTCAGAAAGAGCCCAGGAGGTCCCTCTGGGGAACTACTGTGATTCATCTCTGACAGAGACATCACTTCCACTTTGGGCCAAGAAGATAAGACTGTCATGTAAGTCGCCTCTGCCCAGTTCCCAACCTTTCAAAGTAAAGCCACTGTGATGAACCGGATGCCCGCTGAATCTACTGTCCCAATATGCCCTCTGTGTAAGAGTTATACAGTAAGTGCATGGCCTATTTTCATAATCAGAGAAAGGAGTGCTGAGAGTTTGTTTGGAGCTCCAAACATGCCAGGGACACATGCAAATGAGTGAGAAGTGTGGCTAAGTGATGCACTCCTACAATGAGTAAACAAATCTGTCTGCGCCCACTCACCACTCCTGTGGGTATCTGACTGTTTTGCTGCTGAAAGTTGTGTCCTCTAGCTGACAAGTGATACCATCATTTTTGCATTTGAAGTCTCAGTTATTTTTCTACATACGTGACTACTTTCTTGCCCATTTTATTCTCCAAGTATTTAAGTTTTCTTTTTGGCCATGGGACAAAACTCTAAAAACCCATATTAATAAAACACTTTTCAGGTGTGCTGTCGGACAAAGCGGGTTTTAGTATTTCATTGAAGATGGCTGAATAGTCAAAATCCAAGCAGGGGGAACAGAGAGATTACTGAATGTATAAAGATGTGCCTTAAATCTGGATTTTTGATAAAGACCAGCAATCGCTGGGCTCCAGCGTTTCAAAAGAAGTCCAACTGCATGTAAGCTTATGATAAAATTACCCTGTTTTTCGCTTGATTTATTTCTTCTATAGAGTTTTTCAATGATTTTGTGGTCTCAATTAATAGATTGTACTTTTCCTTTTTTTAAAAAAAACAAAAAACTGCCTGATGTCTAGCTTGTAAGTGTGGACTAAAATAGATGATGAAGCAGGGCATGCTGTAGTATTGATAAGTACTATGTACTGTCCTCGGATTCTCCAATGACACACTATCCTTTGGTATATCCTTCCTAGCTCCATCCTCTAAACAAGGTCGATTCTGACATCATAACACCAACTGTAAGTTTTCTAAATGATGCTTGGGTAAAATGTGGCCCCTTGAACCATCTTGATCTGCACTGCAATGTCCTAAAGAAAAATAAAACTATCCCCCAAAGTCAATTAAAAGGCAGCATTATATTATACTTTCAATTAAAATCACATTTTGATCTTGTTAACATGTCCATACTATGTCATATATCAGGACCATGTACTTTGGCCACCTAAACTAAGTTACTATGGCCCTCCTGAAAAAACGTTGTTCTGTTTTAAATGGCAGTCCATATATCGGTGGATGACACTGCAGTATGCTTAACTTCTGATAGAAGACAAATATGAGCTCAGTTTAATGTGCTAAGCAGAGTGTCCTCAGAAAACATCACATCATTTTGGAGAACTTGATTTGACAGGAGAGCAAACAAGCTGAATCACCAAGGGATACAGAGTCACCCGCAATTCTTTAACTTGACATATTGTCAAGCCTATATTATAAATAAAGGTGCTTGTCTTGGGAAGGAGGGAGGGGGTGAACCGGTGTACTGTGCTCAAAGCTAAAGAGGCAACCGTGTCAGTCAGGAAGAAACAAAGAGTATTGTCTGCTTTTAAACACAGCAATGATTGCTACTGTACAAAAAGAAATGATTTGGAAGAGAGGCTGAAACACGTAGGCAGTGCTTGGGGCCTTGTTTTGACACAACAGATAGAAGAAGATTAAGTGTTGAAACCAAAGCTGGTAAACAACAATAAGGAATGTTGTTTTTTTTTTGTTGTTGTTTGTTTTAGTTCTATTTCTTTTAATTCAAAACCTTGATGATATCTTTTAAGCTAGATTAGAGCTTGTGCCAGCAGCATCTGTGAGGTAAAACAAGCATTGGTTCATTGTTGTGTAATCAGAAATGAAGAAACCGAGAGGTGACCATAAAAAGGCAAAGAAAAGTATTGTTTGACCCATCAA
>KV751322.1:1894426-1915332 GCA_001698575.1 Mola mola | reverse complement strand
TCTTTCCCAAATCTTCATTGTGTGGCTTTATTCCTCTGTAGTTAATACAACTCTGCACATCACCGTTGTTCTTAAAGATCGGCACCAGTAAACTTTTCCTCCATTCCTCAAGCATCTTCTCACTGTCCAAGATCATGTTGAGCAGTTTTGTCAAAAACTCCACTGTCCTCTCTCCTAGACACTTCCCCACCTCTACGGGTATGTCCTCAGGACCAACTGTCTTTCCATTCTTCTTTCCTCATAACTGCCCAGAGCCTGTCTCAACCTCTCCCTGAAGACCTCACATCAGTCTTCATCTTCAGCATCCACCATTTGATCCTCTGCTCCGCCTTTTCTCTCTTCCTCTTCCTCACCACCATCCGATGCTGTCTGGCTACACTCTCTCCTGTCACCACCATGGAGTTTCCATTTTCTGTCCTTCCAGGTTCCTTTCCTTGACACCAAACCTGCCCATCACCTCTTGATGACCTCTGTTCCCTTCACCAACATGCCAATTGAAGTCTGCTCCAATCACCACTCTCTCCTCCCTGTACCACTTCATCCAACTTGCTCCAGAATTTCTATTTCTTACATCTCACAGCCAACTTGCCTGGCATCACCACCGACAACATACAGCATCATGCCTTCTTTCCAACTTCACATACATGACCCTGTCTGACACTCGCTTCACCTCTAAAACATTCTTTGCATACTCCTCCTTCAGAATCCCACCTATTCCATTTCTCTTCCTATCCACACCATGACAGTACAGCTTGAACACTGCTCCAATGGTTCTAGCCTTGCTGCTCCCACCTGGTCACTCAAACACACAAAACAGCTACCTTTCCTCTCTGCACCATGTCAGCCAGCTCTCTACCTTTGTCTGTCACAGAGTTCCTACTTTCAATCCCACACTCTTGACTTTCCTCTTCTTTTTCTGTCTCCCAACGTGTTTCCCTCTTCTTGTTTTTTGATTAACAGTGGCCAAATTTCCATTTGAACCCTGTTTGTCAAGCACTGGTGGCAGTCGTTGTTAACCTGGGGCCCCAGCCAATCTAGTATGAAATTCGTTTTTGTGATTTACATGTTTGATTTGTCTCAGGCTTGACAGCAGCACTAGAAAGACACTGCTTTTTGACCCCTCAAAAAACCGCAAATTAGAAATGTAACATTCTCTCTGACTGGCAGTCACCTGGCAGCTCCTGTGAAGGCATTGCCGGTCCTTGTCCTGCAATGCTGTGGGCGTGAATGTAGTTTGCACAGCAACATCTATAAACAGTTACTGACATTCAGCTGTGTCCAACCTGAAGATCTCGAGGCTTCTCATTTTGATAGTGGCTCAAAATTAAATGGAGGAAGAAGGGAAAGGCTATGGCACGGAGACATAATGTAACACCATGGCATCTTGATTGCATTAATCAATTCACATGCTTATTGTAGAATTAGGTATTCATTAAGGAAATGCTTTATTATTTTTTCCATATCTAACAACATATATCCATGTCCTTATATTTCTAGACCTTTTAAAATGCGCGCTGTACACACTTAAACATACACACACACACACACACACACACACAAAGCATTGGATCATTCCAATTTTCTACCAGCTTATTGCCTAAAGATACTAAAAATCAAATCATCAGTGCCCACGAGCCCCCTGTAATGTTGACAGAGGCTGTGAGGTCTGACAGCAGTGCTAAGCTCGGGTCACAGCCCCATTTAACTGTGTCTAGAAATACGATGACCTGAGCCTTGCAGGCCCGTCCTGGATGTCAAGAACTTTCTAATCAAAATGGTGTAAGAACTGAAATACACCCCTCAGACAGAGCATATTTCTTGTTTTCAGTGACAGTTTTATCCGGTAGTTGCACTGATGCAGGAAAATGAAGGTAATTACAGACCCTCCATCTGCAGTGAAGGTCTGGATACAAAATGTATTACCATCTTGGCAAGAAATGAAAATATCTGCAGGCTATGGAGGGGAATAATCAGCATAGCAAAATGTTGCATTTAGTTGTTTTTTTCTGCATTCTGTAGCTGAAAACTATATTCATGCTTTTACCGCATGCCAACAGTTTTTAAATGAGACATTTCTAGATTTTGTATAACATTTATATAATCAGGGATAAGTCTATATAAGCAAAATCAAACAGTTATAGGTTCAGATGTTAATATTTTTGTGTAAAATATAACACTATTTGATATTGAATATATTGATATTGTTGAACTTAAAATGTACGAGTTAAAGGCTGCTTCTGAATCTGTGTGAGAGGCCAGCTTCTTCCTAAAACTTCTTTATATTGATCAACAATATGCTGCTCTCTATAGTACTTGTTTGAAGTATTTGACTGTCAGTATAAGGCAGGAAATAAACAGCAGTATTCATCACCTGAATTCTTTTCTTTGTGCCAAAGTCATCAATCCTATATGACTTTGAGCATGATGTTGATGTTTTATGTCAGTTCCTGATGCCCCCAAAAGGCTCTGAGAGTGTCCACATTCATTCATTAATTTATTGATTGATTGATTGATTGATTGATTGATTGATTGATTGATTTGACTATAGGCTTATACCCCTTATTGACTGTTTACTTTACTATAACTAAGATGAATTAATGTCACAAATTTTCATTGGTTGTATTTTGATGCCACTGAGGTATACTAACGTGAAAGCTTTCTGTCTGTTCTCATCTACCGTAAGAAACATGGTGGCGTAAGATGACGCTCTCTGTGGAGGAGGGAACCATAATTTAACTATAAATTACTAATTTTTAAGGTTACATATACACTATGGTTTTTGATTTAAAGTGATTACACACTGATGTGTAAACACAGCTAGGAAGATAATATTACGTATTTGCAGAAAAATATTCTAAGATACTACTCAGTGGGCCTGAGTTTCTAAATATTGGTCTCTGAATTTGTATAGTTTGAGAGTTTGCCAGTTACCTTTTCAGACTGACATAAGTAGAAGCACTGAGAGAGAAACCTCTGCCAAGGCCAATCCTCTCCCACATGCAAGCAGACCTGCAAATTTTACTTGCATATCACATATTAATATTTGTGTTATAAACACAAACCTTTGTTTTTAGCACATCGAAACTTCTTGTAGCAAAGCGAATAAATATTAGCCTATTTGATGAGAAGAGGCAATACTGAACTGTATATACATTAAGAAAAAAGTTTCCAAAAATGTCATTCGAGGAGAATACATTTGTGGGGGTTTTTTTTTAAAGACTAATTTGATCATCCACTTGATGTCTGATGCAACTTAAAATTCAGAAGACAGCAGTCTTCTTAAATGTGTCTGTGTGTGAAAGGTAAGCACAGATTACTTCTGCGTTGCTTCTGTTGGCTACTTTACCATTCTACAGGGAACCATAGAGCAAATATGACAGGTCCCTGGCCAAAAACGTCAGAGGAATACGCAAAGTTGTACAAAGCATAGCTATGACAAGAACTTGTGCAAAGGCCAACCATTATTTACCATGGCGATACACAGAGTGTATTGTCTGACAGTGAAACAGCACCCTGAAATGACACCTTTTGTCTGTTTAATTTGCAACAGAGGAATGAACTTGTGACTCACAAATCAATGTACAAATACAAAAAGTGAAAATATTCGCCAGAGAATATCCATTTAATCTTAAACTGGAAGTAAATAAGACTTAAAAAAAACCCAAAAAACAAGCTTGTGTTTGTAGATAATGCAGATTGAAATTTTTATATACAGTAGCTCCTAATAGTGCAGATCTCCTGAGCACTTGGCTTTATCGAGGTGGAAAGCCCTGATGCTGACAAGATATTGTGAGAAGACTGTCCTTTACAGTAAACTCTTATACAGCAAGATGAAATTTATGCTAAATCCAGTTTAATCTGAAGTTCAAAGAAATGTCATTAAGGGGAATAAACTTAAGGCAAGGAGGTTGACTGAATTTGAAAGTGTTCACAGTTAGAGAGGACCTGCATTTGGTTAATGCAATCTGACGTATGGAGAAGAAAATGTGAAGTTCATTTTAGCAAAGGATATAATAATCAGAGCCAACTGCCATTTGTCCTGTGCCAAAGTCATCACTCCTATATGGCTTTGAGCAGAAATTGATGTTTAATGGCAGTTACTGCTCCCCCCAAAAGGCTCTGAGAATGTCCACATTCATTCATTTATTGATTGATTGATTGATTTGACTATAGGCTTATACCCCTTATTGACTGTTTAATTTACTATACCTAAGATGAATTAATGTCACAAATTTTACTAGTAACTGTGTATAATAATCTCCTAACATCAGAAATGTTTGCAAACCCCAAAGAAAATAACACAATACTCAGCTGCTTTCAGCTAAATAAAACAAGGTTTAAGAATATATAACATCCGAAGCATAAACTTAAACAAAATTGGTTAAGCCAGAATTTCCCTATATTGATTTATGTGGTTATTTAAGAAGATCTGCATTTACTTGTACATTATCTATTTTTTTTTAATTTTTATTTATTTATTTCAAATATGGCCACATCTACTCCATAATATATAAAAATCCTCTTCTAATCATGAGCTGTTAAATTTGTGTTTCGTATTCTCTCAATTGTAGAATGCAACAATGAGCTGAGTCATCCCCAACAATTTCACTGTAAAGATTTAAAGAAATTAAATTTAAAGAAATTAAGTTCACACAGACTTTTTTTCTGTGGCGGAACAAGATGGTTAACATTTCATATCTAACACTTATCGAGATTTCATTTAATTCTGTTTGTGCACGTAAACTAACTTCAAACGAAATGAGTCTAAAAGCAGGGAAAATAAGGAATCCCTGCCCATTTCTGAATGTCTTTCTATTCACTAAAAATGACCCGCCTTCAACTCCTAATGCAAATTCTAGCAGACACTCCATGTCTCCTCCAGACAACACCGACCTTTGATCAAATATAATAAGGCATTTTTTTTCCCTTCGCTTCAGTGAATGTGACTGAAATATTTGAGTTCGTAGCTTGAGGCAAAGGCTTATATGAAAAAGTTTAGACCACTCACCACTGCAGAGGAGTCCCAGACTTCGACAGAAGGGCTAAAAGTACTTGCCTCCCTTTCTGCATACTAAACGCTCCCATGCTATCCTGCCCTTTTTCTGTCAAATCTCACACCAATCCCCCCCCTCTCCATTTGTTTATTTCTATCACTCACTACCTTTTCGGTTGTGGTTGTGGCTATAGTGTTTTCCAACGCACAACTTTGATATTTTAGCATTTCTGTGCCTATTGGCAGAGGAAAATTTCCTTTAGCCTACACTTTGTTTTAAACAACACTTTGTCTGTTATCAAGCACTTACAACGAAACCATTAACACTCTTCTCTGATACATTACATTAGGTGTTCAAATGTCCAGTGTATAAACATTTGTGGCATCTAGTGGTGACACAGTAGAGTGCATGCAAAGGAGCGCTGCCTCACTGCCCCCTGCCCTTCCAAGCTGGAGCCCATCTCAGCATCTTCGGAAGAAAGTGGGGGACACCTGGACAAGTCCCCAGTTCATCGCAGGGCTGACATATAGAGACAAACAACCATCCACACCTACGGGCGTTTTAGAGTGACCAATTAACCTAACCCCCAGTTTGCATGTTTTTGGACTGTGGGAGGAAGCCGGAGTACCCGGAGAGAACCCACGTAGGCACAGAGAGAACATGCAAACTCCACACAGAAACGCCCTGACCCAGAATCGAACCCAGGACCTTCTTGCTGTGAGGCAACAGTGCTAACCACTGCACCACTGTGCCACCTCCAATTTAACAATAAATTGCTAATTATAAGATTACATATACACTATGGTTTTTGATTTAAATTGATTACACACTAATGTGTAAACACAGTCAAGAAGATAATATTACATATTTGCAGAAAGATATTCTAAGATACTACGCAGTGGGCATTTGATGACATACTTCTAAACATTGGTCTCTAAATTTGTATAGGAGTTTGCCAGTTACCTTTTTCAGACTGACATAAGTAGAAGCACTGAGAGAGGCCAATCCTCTCCCACATGCCAGTAGACCTGCAAATTTTACTTGCATATCACATATCAATATTTGTGTTCTAGTTTTGATGGTAGCAACGTGTTACTTCATATTACTTGTCGTTACAATTCTGTATTGTTATTAATTACCATATAGGAGCGACTTAAAATGATCCCTATCCCCATCCACTATTCCATAGAAATTATTAAATATATGTATCCTGGAAACAGATAATGATCTGGCTCACCACCTAACTCTGATTGTCCCTTAGGCCATTTTTCACCTCTCCTGAAAATTTAATCAAAATTTGTCATAAATGTTTCAAATTAAAACTTTTCATCAATATATTATTCTTTATTTCCCCTGATTTTGTCTTCTCTGGTATGGCTGTGAAGTTCTTAAATGATGGGTTTAGTCTTTTATATGACATAAAAAACACTAAAGACAGACGGCACCGCAGCGACACAGAAGGAAAAAAAAGAGGAAAAAGTTCCCTATACCCCAAAGGTTCTTCAAAAAACATTCTGCATCCAGATGATGATCTGGATAATCACCAAACTCAAATCAACTGCTCCTTAGGCCATTTCTAACCGCTCCTGAAAATGTCATCAAAATCTGTCTGAGTTATCCATTTTATCCTGTTCCCAAACAAATCATTGCTCATGGGCACCGGCCCCCAAATTATTGAAATTAACCCTGTCCAATTTTGTTGATTTAGCTGTGTGTTCCCCAGCTTGCTATTGATGTTTCTGGCCTTGTTTCTTGTCTGTCCACCACCCCTTGGAGCTTGATTGGTGTGGAATTACACCAAAGCCACCAATCAGAGAGTGCCAACCAGTCTAGGAGCATTGAAAACACCTGCCTGCTCTCCACTCCATGTAGCTGAATCACCAAGCCAATCATATTATCTTTTTTTGCATTTGATTTGTGTTGTGTTTTCGCTGAGGCAAGTTCAATTTGACTGGGCAAAGTTTAATTTTTAAAGCACTGATTAAGTTCTGCCGTTAGCTTATTCATGTTTGGAGGTTTAGACACAAGGGTAGGTAGTTTTTGTTTCTGAATGTTTAGCCAGGTAGGTCAGCTTGTGTTTCTTTTTTGTATGCTTTGTTTAATTTTGTTCTTTGAGTAACAGCACCTATTTTACCCTTTTTTTTTTTTTTGTTGAAGTTTTGCATCACCTTTCTCTTAATTTGTCCTTTTATTTGAGTTAATCCCTTAACTAATAAATAACTTATTTATTTTATGTTTTTATGTGGCTTCCCTTCCCACAACGAACTGGGACGAAATTCTGTATGGTATACAAAGTGAACAGTGAAGGCTCAGTGATTTATCAAGAAGGAGGACTGGAGTGGTTTTTGTGGTTGCGTGATAGGTAGAATTATTTTTTTTTTTTTTTTTCCCATGTGTATGTTTTGTACTAAATTTTGGATTACAGAGCTAGTTAAATGTAGATTTTGGCTCCAAATTTGATGAAAATTCCTCAATGTGATCTTAAGATACTGTGATCAAGGATTTTAGGTCACAGTAATCTTGACCTTTGGAGGTCTTGCTCAAGTGCGGCCTACGAGAAACAGCAGTGACCTTGACAGATGACCTTCAAAATGTAATCAGTTCATCCTTGAGTCAGAGTGGACATTTGTGCAATGTTTGAAGAAAATCTATCATAGTATTGAGATATTGCATTTATAAAAATGTCCAGACGTACAAACACCAGACAAACAAAAAAAAAACAAAACGGTAAACAGAATGCAACAAACAAACACAGACAAAAGTATAAACTCCTACCTTGGAGGTAACAACAAATAATTCACATACATATAAGTGAGTTAAAACAAAGCTGGATATTTAGTTTAGAAAATGGAGATCAGTATTGGACAGAAAGTAAAAGCTGAGATATTTAGACAATACCATCTATGGGCTGATGCTCATATATTCCATTTATATAGATGGAATCTGGAAGTGGATGGTGGTAGTTTACGGTTAACTTTTTATTCCATTCATCCCTACCCCCTGATAAATATATTTCATTAACTAATGGCAAACATCACATGACACACTTAATATCTAACCACAGACTGAACTTTGTGTTAAAAAAGTGATAATATGCATTCATATGCATTCAGTGGTCCCTTATAGCCAACTCTAACTGTATTGACTGTATTGGCTTTAGCCCCCAGGGCCCACTCAAAAGGTTGTATCAGCAGGACCTTCATCCTGATCCTCTTTAAAACGATGAGGATCATGATTCTATTTTTTGCCATTAGTGCTATCATAGCATGAAATGCTGCTGAGTGGATTATCTTTGAGCTTTTTAGATAGGAGTGAACAGAGATTGAAGCTTTTAGCAACCAGGGAAGGTCAAACTCTATGGGGCTATCACAATATATGACACATAAAATGTTGCAGAATGTGATGCGTTAGCGCAACATTGGTTATAAAACAAAGTCTGGAATGAACGCACCCAGGAGACTTTCATAAGTCACCACCTTACAGTGAAGTGACGTCACAGGCTTACACAGGCATGTACTCGCTTTCAAAATTAATCAAAGTCAGATTGGATGAGTTAGACAACCTAAAATGTCTGAATCTCAAATCTGTTGAATTGTTCAGTATTCACCTCTTGGAAGAGAAGTTCAATCTATCATTCAAAAAAACTGTCACATATAAGAAATTGATCCAGAACTTAAAAAATGTCTCACGACACAGCCGCGCATTGTTTACAAGACACCATCTAATCTGGGAAATATGCTGTTCAGAGCAGATCTTCCATCACTGACACAGCCTCATTTTCTACAGACTGTCCCTCATGGAAACTACAGATGCGACAACTGTGCCAAATGTAATTTCACATAAGGCCACCAGGTTTAATCGCCCACGAGCAGGTAAATCTTTCAGCATTAAAGGTGTAATCACTTGTAACTTTAATAATGTAATTTATATGTTGACATGTCCCTGTGGTTTGGCTTACATTGGAAAAGTCATATGACCATTGAAAACCAGAATCTCAGAACACAGATTTGCTATGCCCAATAAGGATATCAGAAGTCCAGTCGCATTTATTGTTGAATTATACAGAATTTACACTTTGGCCCCCAAAGGTGTAAAT
This sequence comes from Mola mola, assembly GCA_001698575.1. Taxonomy (NCBI): domain Eukaryota; kingdom Metazoa; phylum Chordata; class Actinopteri; order Tetraodontiformes; family Molidae; genus Mola; species Mola mola. The sequence continues at coordinate 1,906,242 of KV751322.1, read as the reverse complement.
GCCGACTTTGAGCATTTTTGTAGCAAACCTTTGTTTGGGGGTTTCACATTAACGCAACATTGGAAATCCTCCCCAAAATATCACAAGAGCTGTACAATTAATGTGAGATTGACATTAATACAGAGGACATTCAACAAATCGGGACAGTTCTATCATACTCACTTTACTTCACACACTTTATCAAGACTTTTTATGTCTGTGATAATACTGTATGTTCTGAAACTATTGGAACTCCTGGCTAGGAAAGAGGTGAGCTGTATGATTCAGAGGGATAATCTCCTGAACTATTTGTCAGCTGAGCTGCTCATTATTTCTCAATCACGCCTGGATTTGGTAATGTAGAATGGAAATTTGTCCTCAATCCTAATTTCACCAAATTAATGCTTAACGCATGTTCACAGCTCCACCGAGGGAGGCAGTTCCCACCAAAGCTGTGACTGGAGGCTGCAGGGCTTTTGCTGTAGATTAGGCTGTTATCCAACAGGATTTGGTTCTGTACACCTCATGAAAGCACTGGGTAAATGGGTCCATCTAATGATCCAATTTAATATGATTAAAAAGAATAAAGCTACCGGTGCAGCCTCTCTCTTTTCCAGTCACAGATAGATGCACTGACACACTTTATTACCCAGGGCTCTTCACATTACCCAGTTCCATGGCAGTTTCAGTGACAATTTTTTCTGATATGTGGTTATCCTCACAAAGCCAACAACACACGCAGAGTCTCATAATCTACTCCAAACCAAATGTCCACAATCTGAAAGCAGAACTCACACCACGCCCAGTGAAAAACACCCACCAGCAACGCACTCTCAGCGGCTAATCCACCGTGACGTAATATGCAAACACTAACCAGCTGGGATGATTGTGTCGTGAAGTGAAAAGCAATTTCAACTACGTATTTATGAATATATGTATTTATGATTTTATCGTGTGTGTCTCCACAAGCAGCTGAAGACAGAAGGCAATGAGGAGGAAGGGAAGATCTTGTGGAAGACCAAGCCACGGATTGATGGATGGATTGTTGGCGGACATCAAGAAATCCTAAAGTGACTAGAAAACTGACAGGAGAGCACATAGACTCTGATCATGGCAGCACAAAAACAGGAAGAAGTTGAGTCTGTTGTATTAAGGCAAAATACTGATAAAGTAGAAATGGTGCTTCTTCAGGGAAATTATTTAGATTTTGACACATAAAACATATTACTTTCATGTGAATAGAACAGTATCCACAGCACTTCTGCTGCATGCTTTCAAAATCAGTCCACCTATCCAAACATCACTAATATTTTAACTTTATTTACTTACTTTACTTTCAAAGTAGTGTTAACATTGTACGCCAGGATGAGACATGCAGGACACATGTGGAATAGCTTAGCCCCTCAGCCATAGAAGCTGAAGGGCCTAGTTTGCATCAAAGAGAGCATAGTATGTTTCCAGGGGTATCTCATATGTCTTAGTAAGTCAGGGATATGTGAAGGTCATGCCAGGTGTGCCTTGATTTTACAGTGTTTCACACAAGCCGGCCGACCCAAGTACTAACAGCTTCTTAATCATCAACAAGCTCTAATACCTGCAGGTAATTCACAATGAACTTTGAAGCCCAAAAATGGTATTTGAGACATTCCAAGTGCCCAAGTGTGGATGACAAGCCCCTTATTACTGATGGGAGTCAACATTAGAAGTGGATGAGATTGAATGGGTTTATGGGACTTTAAGTTCCAGCCTGATTCCAGCTGCTGGAGAAAAAAAAGGAGCAGAGGAGGGTAGTTGTTATAGATTTGGCAAATCCAGGAGACGGTAACATCATAAATTTATCAGGTACAGCCTCTGGAGGATTCAAAATGCAGAGACACAAAAGGTAGTTCTTAATCAAAGCGGTTTACGCGGAAAATGGGTCACCACAGGGAGATCAGATTAACAAGCAGAGGTACAGTTTAAGGAGACAGGCAAACTCAGTAATCAAGGAAGGAACAGAATCAAACACGAGGAAAATAACGCTGGACTTCTCTCTGGGAAACAAAAGGACAATCTGGCACAGGAGGAAAGGAACACAGGGGTTAAAAACACGAGGAAGGGGTAGACGATTAGATACAGGTGAGACACATTAGGGAGGATAAGCAATCACACACACCTGAGGGAGAAGACTTGACAGGACATAGGATTTAAGACCCAAACAAGACTTCAAAATAAAACAGGAAACACAGAATGACCCTAACAGACAAACACTTAACACTACGGGACCCTGACAAAATAAAGCCCCTGAAAAGATCAAGGAGTGCCAGAAAATGAATAAACAACTGCAAATGATCTGGAAGGTGAAGTCAAAAGTTTCCCACTTGACCCCCAAATAGTAGCTCCCCGCAGATTCCAGGTACCACATCTGACGTGTCTGTCCAGTAGTATGTAGTCCAAGACTACAGGATACAGAGCCTTCAAACTCCCAGGACTCTTGTAGACAACCCAAGCTGAAGAAAGGGTCTAATACACAAATTCATCTCCTTATACTCCATTCCCTTCAGTAATAGCACACAGTGAGATTAAATGTATTTTGCACCCCTGTTGATCTCCAATTCCCTATGCCATATCATCTCCATACAAAATGCTGTGTGCAATTTCTTCATCCCAAGATGATAAAACACAATTGAATAATAATCAACATTGATTTTGACAATAAATAAACATTGATGTCTAATTACAATCTCCAACAGTCATGGCCACAGGAGTTAAACTGCATGTACATAGGCAACATGGAGGATCTATGGAATGACAGAGAGAAGTTAAGAAAAAATCATTCAAATGAAGCATAAGTGACCGTAAGAGACTATCACATTGCGGGGTGGCTTTTTTCCAAACTATCAATATCTCCCCCAAAAATGAGTTGATGTCTCTCATACATTTATAAACAGTATAACCACAGCATAACCAAAACTTTGTTTAATGGTGCATGATTTAAACATAGGTGGGGCAAACAGTATTCAAAGTACCATGCTTTTATGTGTCATGTGGATTTATTCCGCTCCAAAGTAAATAAAAACTTCAGCCATATCATTCCTGTGCATAACCCTGTTTAAAGCAAAACCCAGAACACAAAAACCCTGAGTCAACTATCAACGATGGAGGGACCCTCTGTTGTGTTGCTCTGTCTCACATATTTATGCTCTGGAACACACCACAAAGAGACTGGGAGAGACTGCCACCTAGTATGTCTGTCCTGGCCTGCATATGAGCAAATAGCTCTCCAAATACGTGTGTGACCTCTTGACTTTGTTTGCCTTTTCAGCACTTCCGTCTTTATTTATGTGCACACATTTGCTATGTTGAACAGCTAACTAGAGTGACCTCTTGCACTGTCAACCCTGTAAAAAAAAAAAAAAACCCAACAAAACAAACAGACAAATGAAGGAGGAAAGATGATGCTGTTGTTGTGAGTCACAGGAAAAGGACTGGAGCAACACGTACTCGCAGACGTTTCTAACAGTCCTAAAGGCCGATCGTCGTCTTGGTGCGTTCTGATCCTGAGATACAGTAGTCTTCTTTTTTTATCATACATTATTGTCTCACATTGATAATTGTGAGCAGCAAGAGGTCGTCCAAACTACTTGACTAGAAAGAGTGGGTCTTTTTCGTTTGGATCCATCACCATCCAAAACCCATAAATAACACGATCAAATATGCACAATGTGGTCTCAACCAATGTCGAGTAACATGTTGCATTAATGTACTCTCTACCGCATAGCCGTTTCACAGAGACAACAGGCTCTTAAATGGGAGGGCTTGGCTAGCCAACATTTCTTGATGTACCTCCGGGGCTTAGGGGGACTGCTGTCCAATTCTTAACACTTCCATGCTTCCAATTTTCACTCTCTAATGGAGTGAAACATGTTTGAGTACCGAGGAGTTTGAAAAAGGTGCCTCCATTCCCTACAGCACTACAGAGCTTCCAAGTTACAAAACATAAATGGATTTATTTTCTTCTTTAAATTTACTTTTAATAGGTCTATGAATAAATAACAATCAGTAGTGGAAATTCAGGGGTCACGGGAGTAAATGTAGGCGAAGAGATGCGGTTATTGCTCAGGTTTCAAGAATATGTTTAATGTTTTTATAGGAGAAATTGCCTTTAGCCATTTTACATGTTTGTTGGATGTGTAGTGCGTTTAAATGAAACAAATATTATTTAATGCATTCAAACGCACTACACATCCAACAACACCCCATTCAGCCAATAGGGTTGCGTGTCGCTGCAGGCACCAGTCCCCAAAGTGGCTTTTCTGAAATGTCTTTGCTAGCAGCTACAGGTACACTCGAAGCTGTCAAGAAACATATCAACATTCACGAGGCTCTGATGGAGGAACATTCGTCTATATCTCTCCATATAGCCCATGCAAATATGCAGCCATCATTTCTGAAATCTCATGTATGAGTGTACTATGTGCTCAGTACTCATGTGCTCAAAAAAAACCCCAAAAAAACTAAGCTTCCCAGAACCCTTTTTCAACTGATTAGCAAATTTGAATTACTGTAGATCAAGTCCACTCTGGTCATTGTCAGTGGTATTCTGAGACGTCCACTTTATAAAAATGAGAATCTACAATGAAATGCATTGCGTTTGACTGTCTTTTTTTTTTTTACAGCAGAAGTCTGGTTCCTGAGTTTCAACCATTTAAAAAAAAAATGCCAAAAATGAAAAGAAGAATAAATCCTCAGCCAAGGAGCCTTGCCCTTGGATTCTTTTTAAGATTCTCAGACAGTGAAAAAGACTGCACAACAGATTAACTATTTCTTGAGCTACTAATTATATAGATTTTTGTAATTCATTTTCGTTTACTTTACTTTTTATTAAAGTAAAGTATATTCTGGAGTTGCCGAGGTTTCCTGTAGAGTGTAGCCATTTCCACTGACTGTACCTTAAAAGTCACATGACCAGAATTTTACTTCATTAAGTCCTACTTTGGGATATATAAACAACAAAAAGAGCTTTTTTTTTTTTGTCTGTCAAAAGCAGTCAGGACATTTTTTTAAAAATTCCTCTTCTACTTTTCAACCTATGTATGTTGACTAGCAATTCTGTTCGTCCATTGCCAATAACGTGCTTGTGCGATGCCACAGGATGAAGCTGTCTGATCCTATAAATATGACTGACTTTTAATCTGCAAAACTGTTTTGGCATTTAGTGCTCACGTTCCTCTAAATCGTCTCTTTACTGTATTCAGACGTGGAAGAAAGCATACAGAAAAATAGAGAGATTGAGAAATGGAGCGAGGTAGGGCAGGAAAGACTTGTGATGCTGTTTATTGCTGGAGTGACTCCAGCCCAACCTATCTCATTAGTCTGCTTGTGATTAAAAACTACTCTAGATCTGATATCATTAACCTGCCCACACAACCATACACTCTCAATGGGGCCTTACAAACTAGCAAGAAGAAATGAGCTTGTGCCTTGTGTGTGAGTTCTGATTTCACTTACTTTATTTTCTAGTACAACATAATCGTCAAAAGTGTTTTTTGTTTTTTTTAATTGTTAGACAATAAAAGGGCATATACAGTAAAAGAGATGTTGTGCTGTTGAACACAAAGAGGACAAGGAGATGGGGGATGAAAGAGGATATTTGCCATCTATCAGTGATTAAGCTGGGATCTATAGCCTTTTTTCCCACTGTCACCATTTATAATCCCTTCCTATGTTCCCTTATCTGATTCCGTTCCCAGTCACAAGCTTCGTGTGAGATTACAAACATCTGGCGGGTCATCTACTCTCAAGCTGTTATGATAAACTCAGCAACAGAGAGGGCTTGTGGACAACCACAGGGACATTTAGTGATGGACTATCCCACACGTTGGAAAGTCCAGATATAATGCAACGTCACTGCAATGAGATCCACCACCTGAAGCGCAATCTGAGAGGTTTGTATTGACTGATATACAGTATATCACCTCACAGCCAGAGTTTCTCCCCTTAGCTATATTTTTTTCATTCAGGGTCATCTAGTCTTTGAAAGTGTCAAATGTTGCATCTGGACAGCTTAGTTAAAAGGAAGAAAAAAAAGGAACTATGCTAAATTACTCCTTTAGGTTAAAGGAAATTGCTTGTGTGATGTGAGGAATTGTAAGCTGCCCTTGAATTTTCTAGTCTATATAAAGCCATCTCCTTCAGCTGCCACACTGGGTCTGGCAAATGTTGAAAGTTCCAGTTGCATAATCTGAATGTTTTACAATTTTTATACATTACTGGGTTAGAATTTTAAAATGAGATGCATTGGGGGAGGTTAGGTTGCAACTTCATCACTAAATACCGACATTGTAGTTAGTACATGAGCTCAAGTATTCAGAAATGACAATGCTCCAGGTCTGTCTGTCTTCTGGTAGGTTGAACACCATAAGTTTCTCTGAATCCTAATGACTTCAGTGATACCTCAGCGCCACCAGCAGGTCAGAGAGTTAATATGACTTTGTGCGTTGAAGCAGCAGCGGCTCAGGATTTGCGGGTCGTGCACTAATCCGAAGTTCTGTTCTTTAATCCCTTGCTCTGGCTGCATGTCAAACTGCCCTTGGGCCAGATAGTGAACCCCAACCCTTTATGGTTGTTCCATCAGTGTGCATGTATTAGTGTGAAAAGCTCAACATAGAAATTACAGGGTTTGCATTGGATAGAAATCACTGTATCGCTCCTTGGAAAGCGTATCGACACCTCGCATTTCAGCTTCTACCACCTGTGTATGAAGAGCTGCTGTAAAGTGTTTTAAGTAGCTACATAAATGTGAGTCAATGTACCATTTGGAACTCGGTGCAGACATTCATGTTCCATTTAGAGAGAACTGTAATAGCTTTTATCCTTCAAAAATTTGCATCTAATGGCATCATCCCTTTAAAACTAGTCCAGTGCTTTGGTTTATGATTAAACACCTGCAAACAAATGACATTCCCATCAGCCTCGGCTATACTTTGTGTTTTTCTGTTAAGGAACGTTAGCTCGCCCAATATACAGTATACATTGATAATGTTGAGCATTGCTCCTGCAGACCTTTAGTATCTCAGACAGTCTCACTGTGAGCACTGTTGAACCCAAGTGCAGCCACGGGGTTTGGCTGTAAGACTTCAATCTTGATTCCCCCTCTGGGTCAGATCATTATAGAATAATTCTTTCCAATGAGAAAAATAATTCTTCATTATATGCAGATCACATTCGGGCTACATGCCCGGCAAAACTATGCAGATTTGCATTACTAATTGTTTATCATTTGAATTAGGGAAAATAGCAAGTAAGCAGATGTCCAAACAACAACAGTGGCTCGGAACAATTAATCACTGCCCGAGCACCACATCTGACTCTTTATCTTCCATTTTCCATTGACTTTCATAATGAATAAGGACAGATGCACCCTAAACCGAGGTTGTATAAATAAGCTGGGAAACCTGTGACTCCAGCCAAGTGAGTGTATTAATAGGAGCACCTGAAAGTAAGTATCCATGCTCTCAACCCTAACCGCTCTGGCTCCCTGCAACATCTTAATACACGGTCAGGCAGCAGAGTTTCTCTGAAATCAAATATAAACTCGAGTGTGGCAGCAGATTCAACCATGGGAACTAAAATGAATCCAACTGCTTTGGCAGCCTTCGAGGTCTTGATCAAAAATCTACTGTAAATACTGTTCCCTCTCAGTTAAGCAAGCAACGCAATGCAGTTGCAAAGACTTCTTTGAAAAAAATGAACTGAAGGGGAGGGAGACAGAAACAGGGCAAGAAGGAAAGAGACATTAACAAACAAATTGTGCATCCTTCATGTCTGTATCATCCAGCCCCTTCCTCTCTGTTTTTCTCACCCAAATCTAACAGCTGGTGGCACAAAAAGGGAGCAAGTTTGTTTTGATGTTTGTGTAGAATTGAGAAAATAAATTGGACAGGGATTTAGCAATCAGAATTCATTGCAGAAACTTTCTGATCCTGGAGGTTCAAGGGCCCTGGAAAAAACAAGACTGATTGTTTCAGAGGCATGCATATATTATCACTATTTGAACCTAAACAATTACACGCAGACAGCTAAGGGAAACTATACCAGACTAATATCGGAACTGGCAGGAAAACTTTTTTTTTTTTTTTTTTTTTTTTTTTTTTTTTTTTTTTTTATCCAAGTGAAACTGCACTGAAAGACAATTCCAACAAAATGCTCAAGTCTCTCTGTGTGAAAAACACGTTAAATGTCTTGGGTCCTGCTCAAACAGAAGTTATTTCCAGTAAATGTCCCCTCATTGTACAATTGGAATTCCTTTGTGTCACGATAAGTATGATTTTTACTGCCTCATCGCACTCAAGATGTGCTCCATATATGTTTGAGGGAACTCCATTCACAGGGTTGTTGATCAATACCAACGGCTCAGTGAAGACCAGGTCCTGAGATATACGGCCTTTGAAAACATAAATAAAAAGCAGTAAAAAATATCCAGCAGGATTTCAAGGTTCTTCCACCCCTTCACTCTCCGCTACACATTCTCACACACACACACACAGGCAGACACAAACACACAGCATGTTTTAACTGCTCATTTTCATTTAAAAGGATTTTGAAACTTTGTTCTTCATTTTAAATTAATAAAATACTGCATTCTTGTTTTTTTGCTGGATTGTTCTGCTGTAAAAGGTGAGTTTGTTGATTTCTGTTCAATAAAAGTACATCAATAGAGGATTAGCAACTGTTGTAAAATCACCCTTTTTGTGTTGCTTCTTAACATTATTGTATTTGGTTATATTAATGGTGAATCCTGGTCGTGGAAAAATAAGTCTCTAAGGCCAAAGATTACATTTAAATTAAATGATTTTGCTACAAAAATTTGGTACTGCTAATTGCTAATTTGGTAGAAAAATGAAGATCAAGGGTGTGACGTAAATAAGGATTGAGTGCATCCAAGAATTTTCTTCTATTACCTGTCAGCAATTTTGGCAACTCCGTTTTCAAACAGACATTATACAACTACAAAGTGGTTACAGGCAAGTTTGCAACAGAGGGGCTGTCTGTAAAGCATGTTCACTGACTCCAGTGTACAGGGAAATACCTGAGCACCACATTTGGGAATCATAGACCCAGTTACAGGTACAGCTACTGTGTGCAGGCTGAAACCAGCCAGCTAACTTCGGATTTAATTGTACATTCATTTTATTTGGAAAATGTAATTTAAAAGAAAAACTATCTCATATTGAAAAAAAGCAATTATTAAAGTAGTTTGCCAAATTATAAAGGCTTGCCTGGTCTGTAGATAGATTTTCTCTCCCTTTAACTTTCCAGAATCGCTTTGTACCTTTTCTTCTGGCAAACAAAAAGAAACAAGAGGGGATGAGCCGACAAAATGGGTCAAAGATTGGTACTGTTAAATAAATATTATTTGCAATATAATCATTACCTGCATAATTACTGTTATTTAATTTGTCAAGTGCAAATTTTAAAAATCCAAAGATCACTACACATGTTATTGTATTATATTGTACAGTGGATTGACAAATGCTATAAATGAGCATAAGGCCTTTATTACTGCATTAGTATTTGGAATGGTTACTTTGCACCATCAGAGATATTTCGGATTAAATCTTTAATGTCTGCCGATTACATTCAAATAGCTAAAATCATTTATTCAGAAAAAAAAATCACCAGAAAATCCTGGTTAAATTCCTCTCAGTGTGGCACGATTTGCTGCTCTTCTTTCAAGTCAAAATATCACTTTGAATTCTGAAAACTTGGATGTGCATTTTTCACAAATTTTGGCCAAATACGTCAGATGATTAACTAATTATTTAGAAAAATAATTCCGGAGTCATTGAAAAAAAAAAAAATATTTGTCTGCACCCCTTCTGTACATACAGTATGTTCTCTCTCACAACTTGTAAAATATAGCAGCATGGTCGGCGGTGGTAAGCTTTGAAAACTGATGCTACACTCAAACCTCTGAAATCCTCTTCTGCAAATGGGGCTTCACCACCAAAAACCCTCGGTGTGGGCTTATAGTGTTACAATAGAGCGGCATTTCCAGAAAGGATGCTAGGGATGACTACAGCGTCATTCTGAAAAGAAGAGGGCCACTTACCAGGCTGCCGTATTGACACGCTGGGACTGAGCTCGTGTTTAATTACTGCAAATTTGTATAAAGCTTCACCTCCATACTTTCACAGCCTCTCCATACTGCCGCCACAATTTTTCTTATACACGTTGTAACTTTCCAACAATGTCTCGGCCTCCACTTGTCTCATTGTCACCTGCACTGCCTGCTCTGTATTGACTCTATAAGTGCAGTGTGATATAAGTTACTTCTCTCTTCCTTGCTTCTTCCCTTCCCAAAATTCACTGACAGATGCTATTTTCTGTGGCAGCAATGGATTGGCTTTAGAGCCAAATTATTATGAATAAAATCAGTTCCCCACCAAAAGGTGCAGTGGGAATTCTGTTACTCTGTGAATGCACGTGCCATATACACTCCATGCATGCGGTATAAGAGTTTTTTCAGCAGCATGAATGATAGGATATAAACCTGCACCCTTCCTGCAGTGTGCTTACCAGAGTTACAGTCCAAAATTTCACAGGCATCTGGGTAAGCTTGCATCCCTGATCTACTGTAAGAAGTCTATTATATGTTTTCCCCATCCCAAGTGCATTATGTAAAGCTTGGGCGATAGTTATTCTTTTGTTGAGCCCCACTGCATATGATGAAAATTATTCTTTTGTTATGCCCCACGCTCGGGTGAAAGTTATTCTTTCGTTGAGCCCCACTGCATATGATGTGGAAGTGACGGAGGCCCCTTAAAACATCACACCAATTGAAAAGAAAGAAACCAACGATCCATTACTTGAGAGAGCAAAAACATCACATTATTGAAATGGAATCCTATCAAACTCCAACACAGGTTCTGTTTGTAATAAATACCAGCTGACTTGGAGCTGACAGAACGTAACTTTTGAATATACAGTGACTGCACCGAGCACTGTAGCAACACCATAGGGTGTCTTAGTGGAGGAATTCATCAGCTGAGGAAGGTCATCCGAGAGGCTTTCACATCAACAGCCCTTATTGACAGGAAGACATTAAATCAGGAGACTGAAGGCTGACATGTCAGCACAATGGTGATCGGTGGCCGATCTCTCCGGAAATGACAAAACACATCGTCGTAACCAGCAAAACATTGTCCTCAGGCCACCTTATGTCAGTGTCAACACTTATCATCAAACTGATATCATCAGTTTAATGGCAGTAAGCTTAGCATCTGTTAGGTCACGTGTTTGCACATTGTGAATGAAATTGATACAAGTAGTACAAATGAACTTTATTTTGTTTCTAGATAATACTCTCAAAGTGGAGCAGTATATGCTTAAAAATCCACTGAAACAGATGTTGAAATGTATCTAACTGCTGTGTCGTGAAGTATGTTCTACTGAAAAACAATCACAAGACAGAAGGTGTGACATAACGTTGGGATATCTAGGTTACTACAGCAATGGTTTTAGCGCTGCTAAGCTCTGTTGAACTCTAAATGTTGCACGTGGATTGACAGCTGGAGGCCAAGACATTTTTGGTTGAAACTGCCTCGTACATGGTGATCGTATTTCATGTGACATGTGGTTTTACCAGAAGAAAACAATATCAGATCTTAATATCAAAATGTATTTTTGGTCATTTTTTATATATATCATTCAATAGGCGATAATAATATTGGCGATGTGATCTAAACAGGTTAAATTGACAGTTTTTCGATTCAGGTGGACTTTAAGCATACCTATTCTTGAGTACAAAATTCTAAACAGAAGATAGCAGTTAGATTGAACCCAGAAGAATAATA
>KV751322.1:1866726-1894392 GCA_001698575.1 Mola mola | reverse complement strand
AAATCATTTAATCATATTGTTCAACGATACATTATTGCAAACAACCTGACACATCACTTAAACTGCACAAAGCTGCTGCTTAGAGCTTCTGTCACTAGCTTTGTTTACATGGACACAAATATTCGGAATAAAGGGCTGATCAGAATAAAAATACTTCATGTAAACACGCCAATTGGAAGATTCTGATCCGATTCGGCTCATTCGGAAAGAAATTACATTCCGATCCAGAGGGGGGGTTTATGCTGATCCTTGTTCCGATCTGCGTCCACGTACACACTTATTCCGATCGTGACTTCCTGTTTGGGGTAAAATTACCCTCACTGCGCATGTGTGCCGCTCATGTCCTCCCGCTCTCTCCTCCTGTAACACAGGAGCATTATGCATTACTGAGCCCGTAGCTTGATCAAGGAGAACAGTAGAAACAAAAGTAGGGCTTTCAGAACCTGGTGCAGGTCCATTCTTTAAGAGTGCCGAGTTTAAATTGCAGGGAAATGCGCCAAAGTGCAAAGTTTAGCCACATTGGTGTTGTTTTAAGGAAATTACACAAATCTGCGCATGTCAAAATGCTGCTATTCTGATTAAAGCTTGGTGCATGTATACGCACGTGATGATCGGATTATTATTAACAGTGGATTCTGAATATCCAATCCCTCAAATTTTTAATCTGAGTAAGAAATGTTGCGCATGTAAACATAGCTACTGCTGAACAACCACCATTGCCCAGAAAGTAATCCTTTGAAGTTGCAAACTTCCTGCCTCGCTTTGATTCTCGACAAATGAACACTGGAACAAAATTAAAGTGGATTTGAATCTCTGGATGTCTGACATTTCTGAGTCTCTGGATTTGAATGTAAGTGCTGTGGGATAACAGAAATATGCATTTTAACCACATAAAGTAACATAATTAATGTAACGTCTGGTCATTGTAGGCATTGTACAGAAGGTCAGGCCTACATTATAGGCTACAAGTACCTCTTTCTGTAGCTGAGAGACACCAGGTTTCAATTCATATGAACATACATGAATTGATGCCCCAAAAACGCAAACTGACTATAAGTTGTTATTAGCTGAATGTGGTGTGTCTGTCTGTTATATCCCCACTGTCCCGCCCACTCACTTTGCTCTGCCAGTGTCCTTCTTCTCATGGTTCCTCTTTGTACGATGAGTGGTAGAGCTTTCAGTGTGGCTGGAACTACCCTTTGGAATACTTTGCACATATATGTGTTGTTTCTTTGAAGTCGCAATTTAGATTTATTAATTTAGATCAATTTTTTTTTGAAGACTTAAAATGTACGTGATCATGATTGTGTTGTATCTGGATTGTTTATTTTTGATGTTATTGGAATTTTATATTATTGTCATGTATTCATAGTGTCTTGTCTTATTGTCATTTTAGTAAGTGTCCTGGGGCAATTTGAAAAGCACTTATTAATAAAATAATCTTTTTATCATTTTGAGAGATTTTCATGCACTTTCAGCTGGCAGAAATTATGAAGTCAGGCACTGCTTTTCTTTTCAGTAAAAAAAACTGTAACACAGCGTTGGCTCACATGACACAAAACAAGCATCTTTAGACTGTCCTTCAGAGACGATCCAGGAAGACTTGATGAAAACCAAAAATGGATACGGCTACAAGAAAGCATGCTTTATCATGCATGGATTTCTGAAAATTCAAATTCCCTTTCCATAAATTGTTCAGATGCTCCAGCATGTTTAGCACTAAAATACCCACAAAGATGGGTAATAATCCCATATGTGTGTCCATCACTACAAGCCACATTATACATTATTCCATCCTTTTTTTACTCAGTGTAAGAATATTAATGAATGCAGCTTTAGGTCCTGTGAATGATAGCTGAATTGTTGAATTTCTAAGAGGGGAAGAAAATCTAAATTTATATATATATAAATGATCTTTTTTGTTGGGGATGTCCCAAAACATCCAAGACTGCAGAAACTTCACACCTCTTCACTTTTCCTCCAGCAGGACCTTTGATTTTCAAATGAAATTCAAAATATACTTTTATCCGAGGGGAGAATTTTGGTCTTTTTCTCCTCAGCCCAGCTAAGACGCTTCTGATGATGTCTTGATAATGACAGCAGCGTCCTCCATAATGTGGCTCTACCACAATCCACTCAAGACTTAGTCAACTTATTTAGATAAACATCATAACATTGACTCACTGTTGAATGTTTTTTTGATTTTGCAAAGTAAATAATTGTAGATGTTTCAACATTGTTTTCAGTGTCTTGCAAAACAAATATGTTTTATTTTTGTTTTATGATAAAATGCTGGGTAATAATTTCAAAAGGACATTACATGGTGACAACAGGTTAACATTTCATCATTGACGTGATGATATTTCAACCACATTTCAACACTGAAGATAGGCCATGTGCCATCTTTCCATTAATATGACATAATTATCAAATACATTATACAGAGTCTAGAATATTTAAATATTTCCCTTCTTAAATAACTAATGAAAAGTACTGAACTTTATCATGATGGTCTTTTTTTGTGTGTACCCTGTGTGTATCATCACAATGTACTAGAGTAACAACATCAGACTGCTTAGTACAAATATCATCTTTGCTGCCTTTAGAATAGTCTCATGTACCCCCATTTTTTACCATTTCACACAACCTACCTTTAAAACAATTCTCCAGATATAATATATTCTGACCACTATGTGCATAAGAAAGAGCTTTTTGAAGGCTTGAATCTGCTAGAAGGGGGCCTGATGAAAGCTCCACGCAGTGATGAATAACAGGCAAGAGGATGCTGAACTGTGCAGGTTGAACTTGTGTAAAGGTCGATATGGTTAAAAAAAAAAAAAAAAAGCAATTCTGAGGATAGAATGCGAATATTAGCATTAGATTAGCTGTCAGTTTGTCTTGGCTCATCCAGGAATGATCTGTCGCCAGAAATGTCACCTGGAACACAGAGTTTCATGCAAAAGCTGTCAGGTGCTGAATCTATCATCTCCCTCATTATATGATCATGAAAGCTTTTTTTTTTTTTTTTTCAAAATAAGTGCCTCCGACCCATCCTGCTGCATCATCTCCATCAACAGCAAAAACCATTTCCTAAATCCGACATCTGAAAGGTAATAAATGTAGATGATTTAGATATTCTTTTTTTTTTTTTTTTTTTTTTTTACAGTGTCCATGCTCAGCAAAAATAGTTGAAATTTGAGTCTAAATATGGTTTAGACTTTTAATTTTACTTTTACTGTCGCTCTAAATGAGACTGAAGGAGGGCCTTTGGAGGTCGGGGAGGAAGAGAAATGAGGATGGATGAGTTTCCCTAAATCGGGATGGTTGAGGAAAAACTCTGATGTTATTGTTCTCTTTAGCAGGGATCCTGAGAACATCACTAAGTCTGATTTTTTTTGTGTGTGTGTGTTTAATGTTTGAACAGCATAACTGAACAACAACATTTATGTTGTTGATATGTTAAAGCCTCGCTAGATCACAGCTACAGGCGGAAAACATTTCCATTTGACTTGGTTGGTTTCCAGAGTGGGTCACCTTCAATCAGACTCTCATTGAAAATGGGAGAAAAAAACAACTTTTTTTTGTTCCAGTTTGTCAAGTTTGCCAAATAAATATATAGCACAGTGTAGAGAAAAAGGACAGCATTTGCATTTAGTTCCCTACAAACAAATGCATTTGAGCCATTCATGCTGAAATCAGGCTGGAATTTTGTAAGAAGAGTTTACAGGAAGTGCGTCAGCAATCAAAAAACAAAATCGGAGGGAGCATTTTTCTCCCAAGCTGCTATCCCCAGGCAATACTGGAATGTAGAAACAAATGTGGAAACTCTACCTTTCTAAAGTTAAACGTTGAGAGAGAAAACCAAAAATATGAAGGAAAGTGATGGAAACTGAGGTAACACATGAGTGAACAGATCTGAATCCATACAAAGACCTTTACATACTGTGTATATATTGATAGCAAGTGTTTGTGTAATTTTTTTGAGATATGCTCTAAATATCATGAAACAAAAACAATATTTGAAGGTTTGAAGCCCTGTGAAGTGCACAGACGTGGGCTTAAGTTTGTACAATAACGTTTGAAACCTGTTGACAAAGATATTTTTGTTATTCTGTCAGTAACATGTCAACTTCTTTTCATTATTACTGCGGTTTTAAAGAGGAAGAGTACAATCGCATTGTCCAGTCCCTTAGAACCCCCTCCACCCTATCGTAAGCCTGCCGAGAGGAGCATCAATGAAATGTGCCCCCCACCCCACCCCCCTCCGTCCCCATGTCTTATGAGAATGACCGGGGTTTTGGATTTTAGGAGGCAATCAGAGGGTGGTGAGGAGTGGAGTTTCCGCAAAGGTCGCCTTTCTAATGAGGAGTGTTTGCCCACTCACCAGCCACAATGGAACTGAGAACCATTTTGTGGCACGTAAGCAAGTGAATGCTGGCAGTTCAGGAAGTGAGCTTTTCACGTTCTTTCTGTGGGTTAACCAGAGTCTAAGCTGACCTCAAAAAAGCAACAACATGGACACTGAAGGGTTTTTTTAAAACATTCAAGTGGTCCAGCCTAATTCATACCCTGTTTTGGGTAGACTTTTGAAACTATCCATAGTGTGAATTGCTTAATGAATGTGTTTTAATATTCAGTCATTTTTTGTTTTTCACATTTTAATTCACCAAGCTGATGACTGTAATCGTTCAGCAATATGAAGATTTTAAAGGAAAACTCTGGTGTTTTCAACCTAAGTCCTGTTTCTCTCCTTTAGGCTCTAGAATTTAACAAAATACATCAAGTCAAAGTTGGAAATAAATCACTTGTTATTCCACCACTATCTATGCTTACAGTGGTTTTGCAAGAGTCTGGTAACATGGAGTGGATACCTACAGTGAAACCTGTGTATTTTTGACCCAGTTACCTCAAATATACCGTGTAAAACAAATGTTTGTTCAGACAGTGGTTGTCCCTTTCAGCGTTTCCATTTGCTGATGTTCCAAACCAAACACAACAAGTCAACTGCTGAAAGAGCACTCTGTGGTCTTCTGATGTTACTGAAAGACGAACAAATATGTGTAGATTCATTTCAAACTATTTACCCATGCCGTTGTAATCTGCCAAATAAAGAGACATTACTTTGGAATAAATGGAATGAACTTGCCCAGTGCTGAGTACGAGCGGACAAATTCCACAGTGGAGAAATCTTCAAAAAGTAAAAACACATGTATTTGTGAAATATCGGAGCTTAAAAGAAACAGAGGTTGGATTATCAACTTTGGCTTTATCACCTTTTGTAACTTAACACCCATAAACTGCACAGACATGTTCATATACCCAGTCTGCAGATATTTAACTTAGCTAAAATATAAAATACTAGAGGCAAGGAAATATCTTTACGTGCAGCTTTTGAGCGATTGTTTTAGGCACCATTCTCCGTCTGTTTTTGTGGGCTGGGAAATAGCCAGAGGCATCTACTGTGCAAATCTACAGGGTCCCAGTGGGCGGCACTATTTGAAAAGACAGACGATAAAAACATAAATATGACCTTGAACAATTTGAGCAGTTTTACAATGCTCTTCACATAGACTGAAAATCAGAATCAAAAGATATATACGGGGAAGCTGTGGGAGGATCCTTTCATGGTTTGGGACAATCGCGAGAAAGCTGAGCCATTTTGGCTGGCGTAATTAATGTCAAAGGCACCAGGCCTCTCAAACTTGAATGACAATCCGAGTGTAAACATTGCACCTGTCAGCTCATTACTGGGGCTTCAGTGTGGCACATGAGCTGTTTGCAGGATGGCAGTTTGCTCGCAGCTAGGGTAAATACTTTGCCCTTCTGCTGTACTCCCAGGCTTCATGATACAAGCCAACACACAGGAGGACCTGTCAGGAGTTACCAGTTCCATTACCCACGAAATCCTTTAACATGGGCTTTCACTCGTTGAATGAGACTGATATGGACTAGGGCAGGTGCTGGTTTCAGAGCAGCAGACAGACCTATTTAAGCCACTAAAATACTTGAGACCTTTGAAAATCAGATCATCCACACCTTATTACTGCGGGCGTAAGAGTAGGACTGTTCATCAATTTCCATTAGGCAAAATTACTCATCCAATGCTATTCCAAAGTTGCTTAATAACCTACTAAAACAATGGGACAAGTGAAAAAGAAAATCCCTTTAATTGCAAGGCAGATAAGCTGCTTATCTCAACTGCAAAACAGCCAAGCTCAATCCAATGCAAGAATTTGTTTTCTTTTATTTACCCTCCAGCTTAAACAGACACCCTTAGCCAACACGCAGTTTTGCATAGTTTATTTAATTCATGTGAATTAAGAAATCATCAGCTTTTGATATCTTGGAGTCATCTGATGAAGGAATGTGTGTAAATCATTTATTGGGTCACGAAGTCAACACAATAGTTAGACATAAGCTGTTTCCAACACGATGTCAAATCATTACAGTTTAATGGAATTGCAAAAAAAAAAAATTAAAGATGAGTTAGTAAGAATTTTAATATGAAAGTTAAGGAATTACATTATGGACAATCTCAGCACTAAAGCTGACTTTGATAGAAGGTTGATTATGGGTTTGGTGAAGAAGACGAAGCATCTTGGTGGGATGTATGACACCCAAAAACCATTATACTTTGGTGCAGATCCAGTTAAAATGGGCATGTAATGTAATTCAAAAACACCTCCCAATGTCAATTCTTTCTGGTGATACGTACAAAAAACGTGATTGACATTTTAGTGACATCGACCTTTGACTAGAAATAAATATATATCCATTTTCTATCACATAAATGTTATAAAATTCTATTTCATTCTTTGTTGGAGAGTTGTACAGTAGCCATGTGTTGGTCTTCCTGGAGGCACGTATTTTTACCACTGAAGAGTCCTTTTCAACAAGGGGTTATTTTGTTTGCCTGCGATTTATGATCCTACAGTGTCTTGCCTTGAAGGAAAACTGACAAGTTTCAGGAATAATTGAGGTAAACAATGGTTTTTGTCTCATTTCAATTGACAATTTTTACCCAGAGCTGTTTGAGTGCTTAGATTATGAAACATAAATGTCAGTCTGACAAGCCACAGGTTGTTTTCTTGCTCCTTGTAAGAGGAGCAGCCCAATGCAGCTCGATCTAAACCGTCTATGATGAGATATGAAGATATAAGTATTAGATAAAAGCAATATAATTAAGCATGCATTGATTTTGGATTTACTGACAATCGTTAAATTAAATGTTCACCTCTTCTTGGGTAGTTGAGCATCATTCTCCCTTGACGTCTCTAGAAGTAGGTGAAATTTATCCAGCGTTGTGGTTTTAGGGGACATGATTCTGATTAGGAAATGATCAATGCCATACGAGAAAATGTCCATATGCCACAGATCATTAGCTTACTCTCCCTCAGCACACAAATGTGCCAAGGCTTGTCTTTAAACCCATCACTCTTGACACTCCCAGCAATCCCCTCACAGTTCTCTAAGATTCTCTCTCCCTCCGGTCTTTGTGAGCGGTAATGCATACAGTAGCGAGAGGAATGAGATAACTCGTGGGAAATACGCTTAAAGGCACCCGTTGATCCGTGTCATTGTCAAACCCTACAAACATTATTGTTACATCTGGCAGTCACGTCAGGTGCTTGCAGGGGATGCGTGTCACATTCTCGCCACCCAATTTAGAACACATAAGGCTTCCTCTGTCAAGTAACTGCATCAAAATGATAAACACGCTTCCTCTGCTGGTAACATTCAGGCGAGATGAATGCTACAGCCAGGGGGAGAAAGATTTAGAATTCATAGATGTTGCCAGAGTTATACGTTTTAAGGGCAAGGCGGCACTTAATCTGCAAATTGGGGATGGGGTTAACAGCTCATCTGCTAGTTTACTGATGAACAGGGTCATGCCGAGTTCAGAGGTGCAGAGCAACAAGGGAGTTGAATTGTTTATGAATTAGAGTGGATCTTGGAGCGGTTGCACGCACTGAACACTGAACCTCACAATGTAACTCTGTCAAACGCGAACCTGCAGTCACTAGCGGCCACAACTAATCATCTGTTGTAGATAAAATATTCCAGATTCACAGGCCCAGTCCAATCAATTTGACATGATGTTACTGGGAGCCGCCAATCATTTGAAAGGAAGCCTTTAATCCATTAAGCTACAAAGAGGGGAAGTGCAATGAGAGGCAGAATGAATAGATAAATATCTGACAGTCAATTGATGCTATCTAAAAAAAAATTGTTTTTTGTGTTTGTCTGACACAACATGAGTAAGAGCAGATTAAGATTTTTGTTTTTTTTTTTTATGCAAACTATTTCTTTTTGTTGTTCTGGGACTTTGGAAGTTAAATACGCTTAATCTATAGAGCTCTTTGTGTACCTTTGAGACTCTACATAGTAAGGTTTGTACAAGGTAAAACATCTGCCACGCTGTCTATAATGGAAACCTTTCATGCATTTTTTGAAACCACCAGAATATTCTCCCATTACAAAGTGTCTGTGTACCCTATCTGTGTAAATGCATAGCCTGGCTCCTGTAATTATCTGCTTTCCTATTGACTGTCAGGTGTTTCTCTTGTTCCCGACTGCTGTCAGCCATGAAACGAGTCATTTGCACCATTCCTTCTATTTGCTGTTGATTATACCTGCAAATGAAGGCAATGCAACACAGTTGCAAGCTCTTATGGTATGAAATATAAGCAGTCTAGTTGGTTTGCACTTGTTCCCTGTCATTTGAATGTTTTAATGTAGATTCAAATATCTAAAAGTATAAAATTGCTAGTTCAACGTTTAATATCCACAGAAATGTAAAATGCCCTTCACACATTATTACAGCATATTAATGCAAAATCATTAGATATGCAGTAAAAAAAAAAAACCTGAATCAAAAAAAAGATTCTGCACTTATGCATGGTTTGATGTTGCAGGCATCAAATTCAGAATGAGCAATTAATTACAAAAACAATACTGTTTGTCAGTTTGAGCGTTATCTTGCCTTTGTACCAAATTCAGTTTTAGTTGAACATATTCTTAAACCATTAAAATGCAAATGCATTCTGTTTACGTTTGTATTTTACAAAGCATCCACATTTTTGGAGTATTACTTTTGATCAAATAACAAAGACGATACCCAGTAAAAAATTGAAATATTATGTTGTAAAAGATTGTGGAGGAATTCAGATTAGACATAATTACACTGTTGAATTCCACTATTCAAAACATAGAACGTGAGGTAAATGTCTCTACACCATTCTTTACGATCCCCAATTTTCTGGCTAAGCTCTGCTTTAATTTAAAGAAGGTCGTGTTCCAAACCTTTTCATTGTGAAATTACTGATATGTCTCAGAGCTTTTCTAACTGTTCTTCACTTCACCACCTGTAGCTACAGGATTTGTGCATAGTTAGCATAGAAAAGCAATGGAAGTTGCATTTTAGTTCAATATGTGGTAACTGTATTTATTCCAAGAAACTACAGAGTTAGACTTTCCAATTTATTTACAGTATGTTGCAAATTATAGAAAAAGACAGGAAGAGGGAGAACTTTAGAAATTTAGAGGGACTTTTTATGAAGCCGTTTCAAATGGCCCACTGCGATTCAACTCCTGAGACTCTTCTACTTGTTTTTCTCATAGAATAGCAAGTATGCAATTGTATGCTGCTTGTGACAGACAGACAGACAGTCTCTGATTGTCTTGCTTACTTTGTTGTCGTTGTATGTGAACCAGAGGTCTTTCATGTCACAACCATCCTGCTGTCGGTGAGCAAAAAACGTAGGACGTGTTTGCTAGTGGTAAATCTGAGAAGGGAGCAGCTGATTTTTATTTTGGACCTGCAGCTGGTTACTTGCCGTAGTTAGCTTTACTGCCCAAACGACTGATGAAATCCACTATCAACTAGGCAGTATAGAAAAAAAAAGATACAAACAGGGAACTACACAGGTGGAGATTGCAGGTACTGTATTTCAGAGGCTGGTTGCTTGAACCTTAACTCCAACATCTGTTGTATTAAGATGTAAATTCAAAGTTACCTGTTTGCTGAGCTTGGACTGAAATTTCATGACAAGCAACCTGGATAAATAGATTCAATATTCCCTTTCTTCAGCTTGTAGAAGTGATTGAATCTGAACCTTTGTAGGCAAAGGATCAACAATCTTTGATTGAGAAGAGAATGAAGCAAGAGGATAAGATCAGAAGTTAACAAGGTAAACTCTTTATCTTCATATCAAGTCTCTAACTCACTCTCACACAGCAAGAAACAGAAGCAAGCAGCAGGTTTTGAGTGTAATCCTTTAATGGGTGATCACAACATTCAGTTCTGAATAAATAAACAAATGTGTCACTAACTTTCAGGCACCAGGTCCACGTACAGAGTTATATTGTCTTCTTTGTTTATAGATTTCGAATCACATTTACACAGTTAAGTGATAATTCAATTTAGAAGCAGATTTGTCAGCATGGGGAGTCTCCAATCTATACAAAACTATTCCTATTGTATTCATACTTCATGCGGGAAGGTGATGTGAGCATCAGCAGGGCCAGCGTAGCTTGTCCCCATATCTGCTGCTTTGTAGATACAGTATACAGACAGAGAGGTCAGTTTACCCAGCATACAGCTGAGGTACTCATGAGCTTCCTGCACAGAAATGCACAGAACAATGAGTTTCACAATGTGCAAATTTGACTAACACAAAGTCCTCCGACTTTCTGGCTGTAGTCCTCAAACTCAGAATTAAACTTTAAACTGTATTTCACACTGTGTAACTCAGAGTTTAACAGCGTGTTAAAGCTAGACAGGGTCCTTTGTTTCTCTGCCCCGTTGGTAGAGGAGCATAAGGCTTTGACTGCCACAAACCATTTGGAAACAACAAGAGAGTAAGAGAGACGTATTCAGTATGAGAAACATTGACTCGCAAAGGTAGTGGAGAAACCAAAGAGCGGTCTGGGTGATTTCTGCAATAAATCACATTATGCTGGCAATTATATGGTACAATCATTGGTGTAGAGTAGCAAAGTACAAGTACTTGAGTATCTTATTTTAGAAAATCTAGCAGTGTTTTCCATTTCAAGGACTTTTTACAACACTGTTACAATGGTAGTTTAGTACAAAAAATGATGCTGTAACTCTACAGTCTATACAAGATTATACAATGGAAGTTGCGGCTGTAGGAGTTGTCCTCTGAGGACATTACACAGGCATAACAGACCGTGAACTCCATGCCCTTTTTTCTAAATACCGTTGTCAGATTGGTTACACAAAAAATGTTTGTTAGGATACCTTTCAATAAGTTCTGCACATTGTGCAGTAAATTAAGCTAAAAATTTCAATTGCAATGCGACACAAACCCATTGATGATTGTCAGTCGTTCAGGTAAAAGCAGAAAGCAGTATTGTCCAAAGAAAAAACAGACTTAAACCATAAAAGCCATGTTTTAACCTGTGGGATGTGAGCCTTCATACATAGAGTTGGTACAGACAGCTGGAGTAAAATGAAAGTGATGATATTAGAGGAGTCATGCCGGTGAAAAGGGCTTCAGACTTTTCTGTGGTGAGGACACAGGGTTAACTGCGAGTTTCCAAAGTATGCTCCAAGGGATCTGGAGGTCATATAGTCACATTTTCAGCACTGCCTGTAAAATAGACCTTTTTACAACCAAACTCAGACGCATCATTCCTCAAACACACTCAAGAGATGCGACAAAAGAGTTCTGACGAGTGTTTTGTCCTACATCACAGACATATTTGCGTTTGATTTTGAAGGTTCTGTCAGAGTGTTCAAATACACTGTTCATAGAGCAGCTTAGAGATCTCAATGGGAAGCGTGAGCATAACTAATAAAATGTTGTTACTGGTCAAATTGTTTGTGAATCAAGTAATCAGACAATAAAAAACTGAACCTTTAATTTGTGCTTCCAGATTCAATGTTAGGTGGAAAAAGCTTGTATCGGGTCTACTGTGAGCTTCTCTGAGGTGATGCACAGTTTTTAAGTAGTGTGGTCATTTACTCAGGTGGCAACATTTCAGTGACAAAAAGAGGAGCTCACACCTATTAACGATCTCAGGGTGCATGTGTGTTCACTTGTCAGTCTTACAGTATTGAACGTCACTGCTTGTAAGCCATCTGGACTGGATTTCTTTTCCAAGTGATGATGGCTGCAGAGCTCACTCCCTTCTTCTTCTTCTTTGCCGTTTTTATTCCTTGGCAAATTAGTAAGGAAGGTAAATTCCAGACCTGTGACCGTAGCTAACCTGCTACGCTAATCACAAAAGCAAATGCAACCAAGTGTGGTAATATTTCTTCATGTTTTGGACTCAACTCTAAGACATTATGTGCTTCGTCTGCAATTTGTTATGCTCTGAGAAATCTGTGGATTTTATGAGATAGAGGGAGGAAATTAGATTAAAATGCTCTTCGTAGTAGCTATGGCACTGTCCCACAACTTAATGAAAATTAGATTTTAAAAAAAAATTGAAATGGTGTATAATGTTGGACCTTAAAGACCCAAACAAACTAACAGTTTCCACTCTTTAATCTGCTTGCATTCTAACCCAGGACCTTGTTGGTGAGAGGCAGCAATGATAACCTCAGTGCTACACAGCACCTCAATTTAAAAAGCCCATCAATATATGTTAATATTATATATAGTATGGAAATATAAAAGACAGACGTGCATGTCTGTAATTAACAGAAAAAATATACATACACATATATTTTGTATGTTTTAATAAACTTGCATACATGAATTAAACATATATCATTAGCATATGCAAATAAAACATATAAATCCACATAAAAATTCATGATATAGGTATAATTGTATCTGTGCATATACAATTTTTACTACGGCAACTCCATATACATATGTTATAAACTTCTGTCTTCATATATCCAGAGAATAAATATATATGTGATACATTTCCCGATATGTAACAGTATGTGTCATATATATTATTCCTGTGTGGGTGGGAAATTGGTGGTTAAAGCAGTGTACACAAGCTATATAACAGTTTAGTTATTTGTCAGATGCCAAATATTGTGAATTTTTCTGATGGTTGCATGTACATCTGTATAATAGGAAAAGCCAAATACCAGATAAGAAAACAATGGATTTGTGGATTTTATATAGCAAGAAATGCTTGTGGACCTGGATTTAAATATTTGGAGAGATGGATTTATAGGCTGCCACTATTCTTATGCAGATCAAGTAGTGGTTTTTACTTTTGAATTTGTAGGCAGAAAATGAAAGCTGCTTATCAGGGATATTTTACTGAGGCTCAATCGTGTTCCAATTTAACTGTTACTGTACTGCAGTGTGGCTTTATTAATGGTTTCATATTTAAGTCACAACACAAAACAGTTGCTATATTTTCTGCACAGGACAGGGACGGCAGCATGAACCCTTTGTCTGGTTTTTAAGTCTTACCTGGTTAACTTCTGCTTTCACAGCATGTTATGAAATGATGGACCAGCAACCAGAAGAATACATTGTATGTTGACTCGGGGTAGAGAGGAAGCAGCCTCCTACTTATCCCAGGAGGAACCAGCCGTGCAGAGATGGTGAGCGAGGATGATAGAAATGGGCTATAATGTTGTTTATTTTAAGTGTACTGTACAACCTCCTCCCATCGTTAAATGTAAAGTACTAAAGATAACCATGTATTGTGCGAGTCTGAGCGCATTTCCTGTGTGAGGCCTGACAACTGTATCGGTGTTGGCTTCGAGCCCAGTCCACACACTACTGCTGTAGCAATGAGCTGCTGCAAACCTATTTCCACTACTTTTGCAC
Source organism: Mola mola (assembly GCA_001698575.1). NCBI lineage: Eukaryota > Metazoa > Chordata > Actinopteri > Tetraodontiformes > Molidae > Mola > Mola mola. Next base: position 1,880,620 of record KV751322.1, on the reverse strand, counting down.
TGTGTTTCAGTCTATGAAGAAAAGAAAATTTATGGAAGAAAATTGAATCCGTTCCAAAGACCTGGTCATTCAAACTTCTCTTTGCTCTTTCCTTATTTGAAACCTTTGTTTTGAATGCTAATACAAAAAGAGCAAACACAATAAATTGCTATACAAACAGCACTACCAGGTACTATTGTAATGTTTTTTTTTTCATGATGGTTTGATTCTACAGAAGTTTGTCACAATCTAGAAAATGTTTCACTTGATGTCGTGTGGTTGCAAATCTGGCATTAGAGCACAATTATATTTTGAGCGCAGTATTAACCCAATAATTTGAAATAATTCAATATGAAATTCTTATTTTAGGAAATCATTATACAGTTTATGTGTGACTGTGTGTGTGTGTGTGTGTGTGTGTGTGTGTTCACCCAACCTAAATAAAACAGAAACTGCACCGACTCTTTTAAAATTTTTGTCTTGTTCAACATTTTGTTTTTTATTATTTATTGTTTTTTGCGTTTTTTTTCATGGCATCACATACATTCACTTACACGAAAATCTGCTGCATTTGGGACAAAAAAATATTCTTTCCAGTGATTTATTGATCATAAAAACACCGAAAATAATACAACATTTAGCATTTTGGGACTCATCATTGTGATGCAGAGGGAAAGAAGGGAACGTACAGCACACATACACATCACACAGTGTCATCTGTGCTATTTGTTCCTGTTTCTAAGGTAGAAAAAAAACCTGATGGAAAAGCAGAGGCTTTTTTGAAAAGTTCAGGAGCGTATATATTACAGTTTCCTGAAAGTAATTATAATGTGACTCTGTGATTTTAATTTCAGTGCATCATTTTAATATTGCATGGTGTTCTTTTGCCTTTAACTGGGAAAAGGTGAACACGAATGGGGCTGTCATGTAGATGTTTCAAATTGATCTATAAAAACAAGTATCTCCCTGAACTAATTACAAAGCAATAAAAAGGGTAAATTGTCCTTTATATTTTATGGATTAATGCTTAGAAACTGACACGTTATAATTTATACCGAAGACCATGGTACTTTAAATGCTTCTAATAGTCTTTAATGTCCATTACCACCTTTTAGCATTTCACATGCAGTACTTTGACACATTTTCTGTTATATATGTGTATTTAATAGGTGCTATTGAGGATGAAACGCCATTATTATACATCTAACCACTTGCTACTGCAGGAGTCACATCTCAATTAATAAATGCTGGCTGTATATAGCGGGTTGTTTTCTAAAGAGCAGTTGGATAGCCGACATGTTTGACTTGCAGTTCGATAATCAGTTAAGTTGTTGTATGCATCTACTGCGCAGTCACAGGTCCTGACAAGCAGGGGGTAACGGCTGCAGGAACAAGGAATGTCACTTAACCCAGCTGATATGTTCTTTGTGGCCCTGAGGACACTGTTGTGATGTTCTATGAATGACCTTGGGAAGATAAAGATTGGCAACATCACTTTGGGGATTGCATTTCCCCCCAGCTGTTTGCTCCAGTATATTTCACATATTGTAACATCAATCTTCTGTATATTTCCCCTGTGGGATTAAGTATTGATCTGTTTACATTACAGTAAACTCACGTGAGATGAGCTCGAAGGAGAAAGAAAAAAATTAATAAGCACTTTCAGCAAATAAAAATTGATACCATGATCATAATAAGATTTTGAGTTTTGCTGCAAATTAGTAGAAACTCATCTGTATTCCAGCTCGTTACTTCTTGCAGATGCGGGGTGATTGTTGCAGGATTTATTAATAAAACATCCTTTCCCCTTTCATTTCGTCAGTATTCTCCCTAAAACAGTGATTCTTTTCAATGACAAAGGTGCAGTTTTGTGATAGGAACCTGCAGGTTGGGCAACACCAAATAAATTTCCATCCCAGTAGACCTCACTGAGTGCAATTAGATTGATGCTATATATCAACACGTACAGGCCAGATCAATAAAAGTGACATGCACCTATAGCCAAGCAGGAGCAATGGCAACACCTTTATATTGTGTTTCATTAGGCCATTGATGTGGGATTTTACAACAGGGCAGCTTGGCGATGACTGACGAAACCTTATTTATCCAAAGTGTACAGTTTGATTACCCTGATCCAGACTCCCATGTGACACACATTTATCCCAGCTGGAGAGGACTTACGCAGTTTATCTTAATGCAGAATGCTAACAGACATTGTTGCAGAATTTTGTGAGGAAAGAGAGGTACGTTTTTTCAACATGGCTATCAAAATGAATAACTCCGTGTGAAATTGGGTGCTTTTATTCAAAGGTATCAGATATAAAGCTTTTACCCTCAAGTGCTTTTGATTAACCATGCAAAAGGGCTGAGGCCTCGAATAGGCCCTTGTATTCAACTGATAATGACTATAACAATCATTTAATGGGGCCTTTTATGCACGATTAAGCCTTTAGAAATTGATTTGTGTTTAATAGCTTTTATTTCTTTCATTTCCGAGGCACAGCACATAGGCAGGGTAGAAATCTGTACATATGAGACAAGGTGAACGATAATAAGAGACAGGATGAAAAGTAGGAGTCGCTATCTGGTATTCATCTTCAGGCACTGAGGCAAGCTGCCTGACAGTGCCGACATTTGATCTCCAGAACACCTGATAGGGCAGAAACCATCAAGGTGAGTGAGTTGACCGTACCCGAACTGTATCGAGGAAGGAATGAGGGTTGTTGGGGGATTACAAACAGGAGCCAAGAAGGTAAAATTGATTGCGCATATGCTGAGATGAGACAAGGCTACTGCTTGGTAAAGGCCGAGAAATCTCAAAGCTGCACAGTGTATCAGGCGTTGCTCCGTTGATGGAGGGAAATGACATGTCAGTGAACGGAGTTCTGATTATAGCACTACAGATTGTGCAAGGAGAAGTTCTTCATTACACAAATTGCCAGTAGTTATCCAACATTCGGATCAATACGGCAACACAGCTTCATCCTCATGAACTATCCCTGTTTCAATCAAGCTCTGAGGCTTATATCTTAGGAATTTGCACATAAATAATGCAACATTTTGTGACTTTTCAGTATAAGAGCTGGAATGTGTCAGCACTGTAAGACAAATTGTGTTTGAAAAACATTGTGTAGAGCATTAAGAGAAGAATAATCGCTTTGTGTTGCCATTTGTAAAAACTAGCCCAGTCTAACATTTGCTTACAGTTCTTAAAGTACTAACTTTTGGCATCGTATATTATTTACTGTATGTTCCATTTATGTTCCCATGAATGCATGCATGCATGGAGGCACATTTCATCACTGCTCATGCTGGCATGTCTGGGTACAACACTTAATATTTTATATGTTCCTTAAGTTGCTTGAAGAGACTAAAAGCCCAAATCTACACACAGCGATCTGTGCAACCAACCTGATACCAGAAAATTTCTGGTTTCCTAATCTGTCATGGAAAAGCCATTAATGTCACAAATATCAAACCCTTAACTAATCTAATAAAAACGCCAATTTGTACTGTGCTGTACACTCATTGTTGTGCTTTTGTTTGTCCAGTAATAAATCTCAAAACATGTTTATTTACTCTAATTAATGCCACATATTCATGTAGCCCCTGAAGGAAGTCTTATGGAATAAAATCTGAGCAGTAGTGTCACAGTATGTAGTACTTTCTGAATTAACTGTATGCACAGGGAAATAATGAAGTCCTTTGTTGATTAATTACTTCATTAAACTTTTGAGAAACAAAATAGATCACTGCTAACAATACATTTTCAAAGCAGTAACCTGACAATGAAAAGTAATTGGAAAATGCATGAGCTCCATTGAATGCCTTCAGAAAGAATGCGAGGATTCACAGAGGAGCTTGACATGTATCTCATCGTGTATAGTATGATCCATGATGTAATTTTGTGAAAGGTCTATTCACTAAAACAGAATTTACTGTTTCAAGGAGAATTCTTGACTTTATTGATCACAAAGCTCTTACGCGACAGGGTTGAAAGAACCACAGAGGACTGACTTTCTGAGGAGTTAGTATCGCGTTTGATCTCGAACATTTTCAGAATTTACAGTGGTAACTACTGCAGAGATCCTCTATGCGTTTATCTTCAACTGGCCCTGCATTCCTAATGCTGGTTATGATGAAACCGCCGCTCATCTGACAAGTTGCTGACAGCTATTATAATTCTAGGGACACCAAAAAAAAAGACCGCATACATGAGCCAATAAGGAATGGAAGGCAGAACTTGATGGGAAAATGTAAAAGTATTTTCATTATCAGACTTTTATCAGATTTTCCAGATTTTTGTTTGTCTTGGTAAATTTCAGTTAAGATTATCTATCTGAGTTGCTGTCCCCATACCAACAATGTGCAGCCTGAGATCCTCAAGCAGGACCCTGACGTCTGTTCCCAAAAAACTGTCCCCCCCCAGATGTTGCTAACATCTGTCAAGCTTTCACAACCAGTGAGTGAAATATGGAGTTTTTAACAATATATGCAAGAGACATTCCAAAGGAAATAGATCAAATTCCTGTAAAAACTGGTGGTTAAAACACCAGTGAGAAGCAGACAAAAAGGTCAACAATATGCATGTCAGAGCTACATTCACGGTACCATTTGTTGGTGGAGTATTGTAATTGAACAAAGCTCACTGGTCAGACACCCCACATCCCCACAATTCACATAGAGATAGACATATAGCAACAGCAATGTTCTTGTACAGCAGGATAAGTCAATGGTTTAATTCAATTATTTTTATCTAACTAAGTAGACAAAGCCAGCATTACATGTGATCTCCCACACTGTTTAATCCATATCTGGGATCTCTCTTGGTGCGTTTCTGGCTTTGGGAAGGTGAAAAAATCGACACCCCTTTCTAAACTGTTTGGGTATCGGCGGTCAGAATTGATGAGGGGTGTACTACGGAGCTAGATTAGTGTCTAAGTGAAGTACGTATAGCAGAAAGCCAGGGTGATCACAAAGGTGTCTCTCTGGTAACCTGGCTAGATCACCATGGTAACTCATGCTGCGAACATAATCTGGTCAGAACCAGGTTATGATCAGTGTTTAGACTTAAATTTGGCTATTCAACAGCGTTTCCCTTTATTAATTCTATTCTTGATGATATTTCTCTCTCAGATACACCATGGAGGAAAACCATTAAGGGCTATAGCTACAAATCTCCAGAGCTGTACATTTAGTACAGTCCGTACAGTAATGTCATCAAAACAAAGGCTATGTATCTAATTGGCTCCAACAGAGCAGCGTTCAGTATGGGACAGACCTAAATGCAGTTTAAAGTTTTAATCTTCTTGCGTGAAATTTGTTATAACGTGCAGTTACTAATAAAATCACAGACTTGAGGGTGAATTTAAAGGTGAATTAAGTATTATTGTCACAACTTGTTCAAGATGAACGAAGAAGGCAGCACGTGACTGGTTTATGTTGTACTGAAGAAGAGTCAAATGATGCACAAAACGCCCCTTAACACACACAGAAATACCAAGGAATTTGAAACAGAATGACTGTTTTAGATAAATGTTATCTGTTTTCAATATCTTAAATAATAGTTGCTGATATCTCAAATGTAATGATAACTCCTTTCAAATGATGCATGTAAAGTAAATTTTATTAATTAAAACGTCCCTCGGCCTAAAGCTGGCACACAGTTGGCTTAGAGTTGTAATTTTAGCTAACATAAGCCAATATTAAACATCAATGCTAAAAGCACAACACCCAACAAAATGGGTGCAGGAGGAATGTCAATCCTATGTGAATAATTTGTTGCGAATGGGCAGAAGTGATATACAGATATCTGCAGTATACAGTATATCCAGTATACCTGGATGTTAAAATGGCTTCCGTGAGCTCCCTCCCTCCCGGCAGATTTAAAGTACCGCACAGAGCCACCACTGTAGGGGGTGATGCCTCACGGGAGGTAAGGACACACCGACACTTTGACAGTGTGACAGACTGACCAGCGCTCGGTGTAGCAACAACAGCCTGCTAGTAGTGCAGCTAACCAGCCATGAGCAGCCATGTGCAGCGACTGTCAGGCTCTCCTGTGTCAGTGCTGGAAGCACACAAACAAGCACACAGCCTCTGTGTTAAAGCTTGTGTGTTGTAGCTGAAATAACAGGTCACGGGCTGCGTCGGTTGGGGAATGGCAGTAGGCTACATAGCTAGGAGTGGACGGTCAGCTGTTGATAAAGGTTGGCAACATACACGTCACCTGCGTCCAGGGCAGCCAACTGCAAAATTCAATAGCAATATTTGGATTTTGACCAGTAGAAGTAAGAGGCTCGGACAGGGAAACAGGACATTATCCATTATACTGAACATATACATCGAAACTCTTCATTCTTTCTCCCACAGGTCCAGATTTTTCACTGGAAAAATTGGGGCCGAGTTTACGACACAGAAGAAGACCGTTTGCCAGAGTTGAACCAAAATAGGACCAGGATTTGTTTTCCTGGTTTATAACTATACACCACAGTAAAACAAGAAAACAGGGAATAGGCATGTGACAGCGAGAAGTTTATTGACCTCTTTCTGCTTTTTATTGAGACTTGAGTGAATTTACATTCAGCGATAAGTTGACATTCTTTCTACTATGTTAGTAAGTACTCTGCCATTGTTGCAGTACTGAGATCACTGTTTCATTTGGTTCCAAATCTTACATTACTTGAACATTTTAAAGGATTGTGCTTATATTTTTACAGTCACAGTTTAAAATATTTATGGTTTTTGTGTCCATTCTAAATGAACATATCAGGAAAAAAACTGAGGAAGCCAGAAATAAGGCATGTATTTGTTGTTTTTTTCTAGCTGCTATGGCACTTGCAATTTGGTTATCTTTGCAATAGTGGCTCAAACAATAAGGGGGGGCGGGATTTATAAGATATTTTGACTTTTAATTTGTTCCTGGGTAAGCGGGGTGCTACTTCCTCTGCAACAGTAAAGTGAAAAGTGCCATCAGCGTGTGATAATCTACAGGGAGGAACTTCCTTCCTGACTGTGGCCTGTGTGAGTCTGTTTGCCTCGTTTGCTCTATATAGATACAACTGCCAAAATCATGGAATAAGGACATAAAAATAAAACCAAAAACAGCAATAATACCAAGCCTATAGTCAGATATACTTGTTGCACCTAAAGAAAATAGAGAGGATGTGAGCTGCCCATGTGCTGTCTGATTATCACAATAGCATAGCAAATGGAAGTGGCTGCTCTTGCGTAGCTCTTCCACTTCTGTAAGTCCCCACATTTGGATTTGTTTGTAGCTGATGTCCAGTAAACTGTCAGCAAATCTACTTAGCCAAAGATCCGTTGTGTGAGACATCACAGTAACTGTAACACTATGACTGACAGTAGATTTTGTAGTTAACCAGGCCATCACAGTGGTTACTAATGGCTCCGTTCACACAAATGCAAATAACATTTTCCCATTATATTTTGGGCCTCTTGTCCACATACAAACTGCATTTTAGGTCACCACAAAAATGCTTCTTTAAACTGTTTAGTTACTGTGCATCTGTATGTACGTGTAACACATCAATTCACGCATGCCTATTGTTGTTTTCTGTAATGAGAATATGCATCATTGTTAGTCCACACAAATTAATCATATTTGATTTTGGTTCCGACACAGCACCCCAGAGGTGTGCCAGGGAGGTTTTAAATAGTTTACTCAGCAAATAATTGTAAAATGCAAAAATAAATACGTTCTTGGCTATCGTAATAAATTCTTCTTCTGGTAAAGGGCAAAAAGTTTGCTGCGTATTCTCAGAATGCTCCTGTATGATATTTGACATACTGATTCTGTGCTTGCACAAGAGACATTTTGTAAAAGAAGAGGCATTTTGACAGGGTTTCTTTTTTTTCTGGAGGAACAGGAAAAAAATATGCACTTAAAAAAAGGCCAAGGTCAAAGAAAATAGCTTAGCTGATTTTAACTTTCTTAATCAAATTACAGTTGCCGTGTTGAAAGCCAAAACCCGATCAGGTAAACCTCCATAATCAGTGCTACTGGTCGAAACTTCACAAGTCTAAGAGAGTGAAATTAAAATTTCATTGACTTGGATTTTTATAAATCTTAGCATCTAACCACTGATTTATTGCTGTTTATCCTACCAGACCCTCGAAGACATAGACAGAAAGTTTGATTTTACAGTCATATGCATCCCGGAGGAATCAGTCACAGTGGATACATTCACAAACAGATGTATCTTATTTTCAAATTTTGCTGTTACTAGCGAAAGCATGATTAAGTGTCTTATCATAAAATAAGTATTGCAATTATGGCCAAATCAAACCTGCTCTTTAGGGCTTTTTTTGGTTTGATTATTGCTTGTTCCCCATTGGGCATTTGGACAGCACTTGATTGATCAGCTTCCTTAATGAATGATGAGCAATAAAGAGCTGCAGTCAGAGGTATCAGCTGTTTTTGAGAAGCTGACCTTCAAACCTGCGAGGATGCCAAGGGCCACACAGCTTTCTGACCCACAAGGATTCCAACAACATGTTCCCTCAATCGAATACACACCTCTCTTTGTGTGATGGAAATTCAGAGGCGGGTTTTCATCTGTTCATGAGGGGGAATACCATATTTATGGGATGATGAGCCAGAATTCGTAGTGTATAAAAATTGTTTTTCACTTTAAAAAAAACCCAAAAAACTGAGTTATTGTCAATCTTTCACTAATTAAATTGAAGAGGTTTTAAGATTTATTGACTGCCATAGTGTTTGTGGTGCTTATATTGTCCAGATACATATCAGATGGACCAATTTGTATTTCTTTTAGTGGGATTCGATGACAAAAATAAATAAATAAATAAATAAAAAAGTCAAACCTCATCCTTCGAATCGACAGTCCTTTATTTTATTGTGTGTTTGCACAAAACAAACACTGCTGTTGCTCAATTAGGCTTCCTACAGGCTGATGCAGCCACGTGGCCATCAATAGTGTAAAACATATTTCTAGCCTTACCTGTTATTTTATTCAAAAACTCAAAAACTGTGTGTGTAATGGCAAACATACAGAGTAATTGGTCTTCGAGGGAGAAGCGCAAGTGTCCCAGACGGTAAACGCCTCATGCCTTTCTAACTGGCCAATGTACATCAGAGCTAGAAAACATCTCCTACAATGCTTCAGGGGTATTGTGCTCACAGTTGTGTCATTTAAAAGTCCTCTGCATAAGCTTCAACTGAGAAAGAAGTGAAGACGGAGATCAATTCTAGTCCTACGGTCAGTGCTGTGGTCACACTGAGATTTAAGTTACTACGTGACAAAACTTACGTAGGACACACAAGAAAGAAACTCTCTGATATTATATAACAAGCAACTTAGATAGTGTTCATTTACTCTCATTTCCAGATCCAATACTGGGTCCCCAATAAGCCTCAAATGGACATTGATATTCAATCATTTCAAGAAGAGGATGATGATTTGTTTCGCTCCAAGGCTTGACTTTAAAACGGCCCCACAAGATTTTTACCCCAGTCGAAATTCTATATCCTGGTGGATCCCTGCCCTGAGATTTAATGGGGATTGTCTGCTCAATACTCCAGTATACTGAGCTCCAGATTGGCTACATTTCCGTTGAGGAAACCTTTCTTTTTAGTGTGAAGGAAATAGACTTTAATTGATTCCCCTGCAATTAAACACAAAGACAGCAGTTTCTCTGTAATTGAATCATTAAGCACAACTCAGCCCCGTAATAATGGCAGTTTCGATATGAAAGGAAGGGTGCAGTCAAAAACAGGGTGCTCCTTTTTAATCAAAGCAGCACTGTAACTGTTTTCGCTGCACAGCGAGACAAGTTGGCAAGCTTCTGAATGTTACACGACAGCACTGTAATTTCAATGAATGAACTCAATGAATTAACGGGCAAAGCAATAATTAAACTTGCAGCGATCCCTCCAGGCAGGCTATAGCCTTTGTAAATCCATCTCACTTCCTATTGACAATTGCACCTGTTGGTTTTCATTTTTAAGAGTCCTACAGCTCAGATGAATGTCAAGCCAGCACCTATGGTTCGTCTCTGGTCGCTCTCATGCCCAGCTCGCCATTTACCAACATAACAGGTGTACATCCATTTCCATTAGGGAGAGACGCACGTGGATTTACTGTAGAAGCAACGTAAAGCAGATGACATACAGAACTGTAATGTTGGGATTGAGCGTCTCACATATGACTTTTACCAAGAGAACTTGAGTTTGTGTCCCATTTGAAACCAGACAGCCAACCGTGCTAATGGTTTTCCTCTGCATCTGGATCTGCTGTGACAAAATGTTGCCATCTGGCGAGCTGAGATGAGAACAGGCTGGTTTTTTTTTACAGCTGTTTTATTGACTGAAATGATGGATCACACCACAAGAAATTCGGTTTGTGTATAACCTATCAGCAAGTGTGCCTGACAACTGCAGCAGTTGGATTCCCAATACGGGCATGTTTTTTGTTTTTTTTGTTGTTGTTGGGTTTTTTTCCTCTCTGTGAGCATACAATCAGACAAGGTGCAATCTTTGGAGCATGCTGTGGTGGATGTTTCTACCTCGCTCATCCCTCAAGATTAGTGTTTAACGCGTGACCCAGTGGCTTAGGAATGATGAGTACAGTATTCCAATCTCTTCATCTGAAGGCCTCACAACCCTCCGCATGGACACAGAAAAATATGTCCATCAGCAATGAATAAGCCCCACGTCCGCTGGCTTACAATTACAGTTTGATTTTATTTTCAGACCTATAAAGCCATACATTATTCGGAAGCCCCAGATCCAGCCATAATCTTCATCTGAATATGGACTTAAAGGCTTCATATTTAATGTAGAGTATTGTGATTCAATAAATGTAACAGAGAATAATGAAGATTTAAATCTGCTTTACAAAGACACATTAGCTTTCACTCCAATTCTTGGGTTCTCAATTGGTGCCCCGCAATTAGCATAACAAGCTTCTGTCTCATTACGGGACAAGCTCTGCTGTCAGTGATAGCAGGTTATAACTCACTTCGGATTATGAATGTTTTCCCCTCATTCTTCCCAAATCAGTTTACAGCGTCTGTCTGGTATTCTAGAGTGTGTCTCATTAAACGTGTAATTGTGGGTTTGAGGTACAGATTCCAAGTCAGAGTGTGACAAATTTGTCACAAATTTGAGTGTGGATGTCGGCAAATGCACAAAGAGGTGAAGAACCTCTGTTGCGATTCTTTCAGTAAAAGTAACTGTTTCAATCAATGTTGTTTACAAGGAGAAGAGCAAATACATGAGGAAAAATGTAGCTCATCGCTTTGGTCCCAGTGCCAAAAAGCATTTTGGTAGTGCAGAATAACATAGACACACTAGCATACAAGTTTTAAATGCTCATGAAGTCGTAAGATCCATGTAGAGCTCATGTCCCTGTATGAATAAGCCTTAAAGGAACAAATACTAATCCCAACACCCAGTGTTCAAAATAGGTACTGCAGTCCAAAAATTCACCGGAGAGGGCTGTTTATCACCCTCCCTGCTATAGACTCGAATCACACCTGGGTTGCCAGGCCATGGACACCAAAGCTTCAGGAGCACAGAATGAACAAAGGTGAAATTGTCAAACGACTATTCTTACAACACGAGTTTCTAAACATTTTTTTTTTAATTTGCAATGTTTAGTCATTTGTATCTGAAACAGTTTGCATGCCCGCTTCCATCAATGCAACACCCATGTTTTTGCCTGGATAATTGGTCTCCTATCTTGCAACTTGGGGGGAGTGTCGAAAACGGCTTTGTGGAGTTCTTAAAACCGTTTATCTGCACCAGAATCCAAAATTGAGCAGGAGGAAATACTGGCTACAGCTTTAATGTCAGAGCAGCTCTTATCTTAACAAAGCATGAACCCTTAATGTCTAACAATATGCTAAGGTCATTTTTTAATTTTTTTTTAATTTAATACAGTAAATCTCTTTTTGACATTTCTTGGGCATTTATTTTGACACTAAATCTGCAGACTTTGACGTCGCTTTTTTCTACTTTTTTTGTCTGTAAGCCACAATGTATCACAAGGTCAAGAAATAGCATATAAATGCATTTTATGATTTGAGTGAAAGTTCCTAATCAGGCTGGTTAAATAGCAGGCTTGCATGATACATTACAGTGCAAAAACAAACCTTTGTTTATTTTAATTTTTCTGTCGTTTACTCTGAGCACTTTTTTATTGGAGTCTGTTGTGGTGTAGCTGAAAACCTTGAAAGACATAATGAATTGAATTAGGTGTCTGGGGATAATTGATACAGCTATCTGCAATACTTAGTCTTTGTGCACAATACAATTTTATTTTTTGTTTGCCTATCATTTCTTTAGAATGTGTTTTTTGATTGCCCTTATGCCAAGGCCCGCCTTTACCACCTTGCTTTCCAAGAACACATGATTGTTGTGTGCGTGCCTTATATATGCCTAAAGGTGTAATATTTTAGTCCTATTTCCTACAAGGTTCCGGGGCTTCACACAGCCCTCTCAACCATTACTTGTTACTGCTGTGGCTCCACTTTAAGGTTACCCTTTGCTGGCAGCCTTTGGCTGACAGATCCCTGACACTGTACAGTACCTGTCCTGTATGTGACATATTTATGATGTTACATGTAGAGGGGGTATAGTCACACTTAGGAAGATTTTGTCTGTGCACGTGTGACTATATTCTTCGGCAAAATCTGCATGTGTTTAGATCAACTTCTGTTATCAACTTTTCATTCATTAGCATACACACAGGCATCTATTGAGAACTTCATTTTTGTTGTTGTTCATTTTGAAAGTAGGACATGCACTTCCCCTCATAAAATTTCAACATGCCAGCCTTTGCTGTTCCTCTCCTGCTTTGCCCCTAGTATAACCTTAGCTGGATAGCCTGCTCAGCCCAGCTGGCGACGGTTCCGAGGAAAACACAGCTGCGCGGGAGTTGGCCTAGAAGGCACTTGTTCAGGGAGCTGAATACGATTAGTCCCTCACCCGGCGCTTCCTGCTTCAAGGCTGCTGTCCAGGGTCCCTGAAATAGGGTGCCAAGGCCACAAAGCTTCCTGTCTAAGCTGATGCTACTCTCTGCAGCCCTGGAGGGAAATAGTGAAGCTACTGTGTTTATTTTAAACAAGAGAGAATACTTCAAAGGACCGCTGATACCCTCAGCCTCATTTCCACCACTTGTTTACTGTCTTGACAACTAAAAGCAGTTTAGTCCCTGGAAGCAATATTCTGAGTGAGTAATTACTTTTAACTGTTGAAAATTATTTCTTTTGGGGAGGGGTTCACTCATTGATGAACACACCATATTAAGAACATTGCGTTTTGATCACCTTCATTCTCTCTGTGATTTAAAATCACACATCGGAAAAATGAACTTTAGGTCTTAAGGTGGGCAAGGAATACCATGTACAGTTTTGGGCAAACAGCATTTCATTTACCTAAAGCTGAAATGTGTAATAGTGGGATGATCTGAAAAAAACGGTGGAAGAGCAATAATATTGCACAAAATCCAGCATTTTATTGAGTTTATTATCTTGGCAACGATGACATCACTCATTAGATATTCACACTGTTCTCCTTTCTAATGGCCCACATCAAATAAATCATTTTTTTTAAAGTTTAAGAATAAAGAATTGACATCGCTTTATAAAAAAAAGGGAAAGCACAAAACTCCGAAGATTCTTCAACAGAGCAAAAAAGTCTTGCATCCTATAGCTCTCCTTTGAAACGGGAAACGCTGTCACCTCAGGCAGATTTAAAGGGGAATAAAGCTTTTAATTGAACGCTATCAAAAGTGCTGTCAATAGTATTCATTGTATATTCTGCAGAGTGGTGACAAAAAAAAAGGCTGTCAGTGTCCACGAGCCCAGAACAAAAAAGAATATTTCTCACAGCTCCACCAATCTGAAGAGCACACAGTCGGAGGAGGGG